>OX352772.1:108618402-108765902 GCA_947095535.1 Poecilobothrus nobilitatus
AACACACAAATTTGGTTCACGTAGTTTAATATCTGATAGAATGCCTCTTATGTACTTCTCTCCAAAAACTTTTTCTTGTTGTGTTTCCAAATCGTAAAATATATAAATAAAATTTTTTAGTTTAGGTTGATTTTTGTTTTGTTGAATAAAACATTTATGATTCTCAGGAACATAGTTACTGCAAATCTTGCAAAAGCATTCACCACATACATGGTTTCTGTCGGCTCTATAAAGTTTTAAGCAAGACAAAAATTTTTTAACTTCGTCACAAATACTGTTGCGTTTTGAACTTGACGCCCTATGGTTATCTAAACACATTCGACCTCGAAATGAACGATTACAATCATTGCATAAAATTTGTTTTAAATTATTAAGACATGGTGGAGAATTTTGACAGCATGGACATGTTCCTATGATTACTTTTGTTGTTGTATGGAATGTGGCAATCTTCACAATAATAACTGGCGCAAAAGGTTGCAGTCAGCGATTTTATTACGTTGTAGTGATTTTTATAAAACAACAAATTTAGCCGTTTTTCAGGTCCAATTCCTTGAAATATTACCTCTTGAAATATTACAACAATTTTATAATTTTTCAAATATTCTTGAAACTTTTTGAGTTCCTGTATTCCACAACCTTTATTTGGAATTTTTACTCCTGCATTTTTAGTTAGTTCGATAGCTTTTAAAGTTTGTAATTTTCCTGTATCATTACGAATTTTGTGTTTGTAGTTCTTATCATTTTTAGTTTGTGATATTGCCACAATTAAGGCCTGAGGTAAACATAAATTGTTTTTGTTTTTAATGCAAATTATTCCTTTTCGCTTTAAGCTTTCCTCATCATATGATGAATATTTTTGTGATCTTCCTCTCCTAAATGGTAGCCTTACAGAAGTAACTGAAAGACAAAATGTATCTGTGCTTAAACCTGTAACATAAAAACAAAATAAAAGTATTAATAATAAAAATAATAATGAAGTATTTATTTAGTAGTTACCTTCAGAATTACTTTGAAAATTTTTGATATCATTTCCCATACATCAGAAAATGTTAGATCGCCTGCATTTCTAAAACTTAGCCATCCAGGACCATGTTGCTCAAAGCTTTCTCCACAGAATGTTAATCCTACCTAATCTAGAGGGTGCAAATCATTTGTAACATCTTGAATTATTTTATACAATGCGTTTTTTATCCAGTTAACCGTGATGCTGAATCACTTTCAATCCTATAAGGAAGTGATTCTATCTCCGGTGAACGATTTAAGAAATCTTTCTAATAAAATTTTTTTGACATTATTTTTATTTTCTTTTTATATTGACTCACTTGCTACAGCTATTTGACCAAACTAACCAAAACTAATTTAAATATTTCGTTTTTAGAGTAAAAAAAAAATTTCTTCAAGCAAATATTTGCAACAATATTTGTAAGATGTATGAATTCTAAAAAAGTAATTACAATAGATTCAATTTTAATTAAATATACGTTAGTAGATTGTATATATTGCATGCAGTTGCATTTGATATAAATTATCGAAAAGGAATTTATAGGTTTAAACACAAATATTTTGTTTTTACAGTAAACACCTATCTTCAAACAAAGTATTTGCAACGTTGTATTTTTAATAAATTATATCTTCCTTTTTTTTTTGCTAATTAAAACTACCTACATCTTTTTGAATCTTTCTTTGAAATAGAAAATATTTCAACAATGTAGTTTGATTTATGAAGCCGAAAGCAGTTACAATAAATTAAAATTTTAATTAATATGCTCTGGTAAATTCTATAGATTTCTAACAATTTTATTTAATATAAATACTGCAGAATGTTATAGAAGAAATCATAGTCTTACTTAAAATCAAGCAAAGTAAACAACATAATCAAGCATGGACAACAACACTGAAGACATATTTTTCTTTACACAACCAACACAGATTGTGCTTCCACCGAAGAGGAAGAAATCCCAGCATCAGCAACAACCTCAACACCAACAAGCATCACAGCACCAGCAACAATCCCAACAACAACAATACGAACAACACCAATCATATGAGCAACCAAAAAGAAAAAGATGTTTGGAATCATTTAATGCAAAAATAAAAAGAAAAACTTTTTTAAAGGTAAAAGATATGAAGCCAGATGCGCTCTATACAATTAACAAAGTTAAACTATTACCAACAGTTACTGGACCATCTTGGATTTTTGAAACAGAAAATTACATAATTTTCATACCAAAAACCTATGTGGACCTATTCGAAGATAAGGAATTCCGGGAGGAAATTCTAAAAGGCGATCTCTATTTAATTAGAGATAGCACTGAACATTTAAAACTGCTTAATGAAACAAGCAATAAACATTTAGCAATTAATCAATAAAATTGTAAAATTAAATTAATAAATAAAAAAAATTTAATAAAAAAAACAAAATTCTGTATTTTACTTGTTTACACTTTTTTTTTGTTTTTTGCTTTTAAATTTTCTTTTTTTACAGTTATTTAGATTATATATTTTAATTATAAATAATAGATGTTTAAATACTTCAGATTGTTATCTCGAAGGTGAAAGACGTGTTTTGGATACTCCCATTGAATATTATTATTTTTTTTATTTCTCAATATTGCTACATAGTTAAAACATAAATTGTGAATTAAATAAAAATATTAAAATATTTAATAAAATTTCTAAACCAGTGAAAGTGAAAAAGTGTGCATTAACAAAAGTAAATTCAAAAATATAAAAATTAATTAACATACAACATTAAACAACAACAAAAGTAAAAGTGTACCTAAAAATCTAAAAATTAGAATATAAAATCTTTTTTCCAAGAAATCTGATCGTATGATCAGAAATTCTATATTAAAAAAAAAAAAAACAGTAATTTACTCACAAAAACAACTAATTGACATTGAAAAATTGCATACTTTCAGGAGGAATAACAGTATTCCTCCCGAACAAAATAAATTATTAACTTTCCATTTGCGCCTAAAAGTATGCAAAAAGTGTGTTTTCTATTATATTCATAGAATTAATAAAACAACTATACACAGGCCATACGAAAGCAAGAAATTTGTAATACATAGCCAACAAAACAGGCCATATAATTACACAAAATATTACAAAGTAACAATTGCAAAAAAGTAAATCTTTAAATAATAAAAATAACATTATTAAATAATAATAATACCGAAAACTAAAAATACAAATTGCAAAATATAAACCCTGGTTTCTTCCTCATAGATACCAGGTTTTATAAACCTATCAAGGAGTGTGTTTTCATACTTTGTAATTAAAGCTTGAATAATACGCCTCCTTGAACCAAGCAGGTTCCTACAAAGACAATAAAAGTATTATTACTCTTCCCTAAGGAAAGAGTAATTCAATATTTAAAAAAAAAAAAAAAATTGTTTTTTTTGCATAGATTTTCGCGTAATACTAAAACTATTAAAACAATTAAAAACAAGAAGAAATACAACTTCTTAGCATATTAGAGAAAAATAACCAGAAGGAACGAAAGTTTCAAGGGATGGCTCCCACAGGGAGCACAAATTCTTTTGACCTGCTAGGAGATAGGGAGCTGTCGACTAAAAGGAAACGAGGGGAAATAGAGAATGGCAATATTAACATGCGTTTCCCAGTAGTAGGAACATCAAAGGCGGACTTTGACAAAAAATTCTTGTTAATTCAACCAAACGACCACACAAAAACTATGAAAAGCGCAAGTATCTTTGCCATTAACAAGGCATTACAAGCAATATCAACAAAGTTCTCAGCAAAATACAATCGAGAAGGGAACATAATTCTGGAAGTCGATAATAAAAAAAATGCGGAAAGGTACATAAAAACAGTTAAGCTCCACCAGACAGCTGTTAAAATTGATTATGTCAAAAGCCTAAACCAATCAAAAGGAGTGGTTTTCTGTCCGCAGTTAGCTGACGAAAGTGTTTCCAACGAGGAGATACTTAGGGAATTGAAAGAAGACAACCCAAGTCTCGAAATTGCGGAGATATATCGTTTCCCAGGTAAAAAGGCAAATACACAAGGAAAAATAAGTACATACAGTGGATTGATAAGTATTACATTCGATCAATACGAACCACCCAAGAATGTGATTCCTACAAGTCGAAGTTAGAAAATCATACCCAAACCCAATGAGGTGCACGAAGTGTCAAGTGCTGAACCATAGGGAAAAATTTTGCCCGGCAATAATGCCCAAATGTAACAAATGCTCAAAGGATATTGAAGCGGTCAACCTTAACGCACACAAAACAACATGTATAATCAGCAAATGTATAAACTGCGAAAATGCCAAGCTGGAAGCTGACCACCCCCCGAACGATATGCCAGAGCTACCTAATTGAAAAGGAAGTGCTGAAAATTAAAACCGACTACAGGTGTACAAAAGGGGAAGCCCACAAAATCCGCAGAGAAAGACAAAACAAAAACCAAACACAACAACAAAGACCATCTACCACTACTATCAACAAACCCGAAACCACAGAATCAAGCGCAAAAATCCCAGTAACATCGAAAACACAACAACAAAAAACTCGAACAACAAAAATTCGACGAAGAGCTACTATTAACAATAGTATCTCAAGTCTTCAAACTATACAACACACAGATAAACAACTACCAACAAAACAAAAAACCAACAATAAACATGAAAGAGATAAAAACATCAAAAAGCCATAGTATAGAAATACAGGAAAACAAAAACAAGCAGGAGGATATGGAAGTGGAAATTTTGCAATCTGAGATTGCTGTAGAGGAAGAGCAAAATAAACCAAAACCAAAAAACGTAAAAGCAAGTACAATAAAATTCATGGAAACAGCAAAAGATGAAATTCAAACTTTAGCCAAGGGCGGAGCAATCCCAAAAAATCGGGACTGCAAAAAATCAAGTGCTAAAGAACAAGATAAAGCAGACAAGCAAGCAAGAACAATCGAGTTTACAAATGCCGCAGAAATGGCTGACATCATAAAAAAGGCTATGGAAGCAAGAAAATACAATATAAAATCTGCAGTAGCTGAAATGGAAGCTGACCAAGAATTCGAGGAAGAGTTAACCCAGCAATAAAAATACGATAATTATCAAACTGATACATCCACAGCAACCAACACCAACCAAACAGTTAATAACCAAAAAGTAAAACACAAAGTACATCTTTAAATCAAAATGACTAGGACCAGGAACAGTATTAGCGTTAACACAAACCATAACCAACTAAAGAATCACGTCTTGGTTATTCAATGGAACATACAAGGCTTTATTAGCAACTTAGCATATCTGGAACTGATGATAACCAGATACAACCCCATCATATTTGCACTTTAAGAAACATTTGCGAAGGATAACATGGGAAACAGAATGTTCAAAAACTATAACTGCTACCTGCCACAACAAACTGCCAACGGCAGAGGAGGAACAGGATTTCTGATAAAAGATACCTATCAATACTGCCAGCTAAACATTCAAACGCCACTTCAAGCGACAGCAATTAAGATAAAACTACCAGGACAGTCCGAATGAACAATAATCGTCAACGTCTACATGACCCATAATGAGCAAATAACCAGACGACATATAGAAGATATAGTAAAGCAAATTCATCTGCCGTACATCCTATTGGGAGATTTTAACGCAAGAAGCGAAGCGTGGGGCGACCACACGACAACTCCACGTGGCAAAATTATAGAAGACCTTGTGGATGACCGTCAGGAAATAGCCATCATAAACAACGGAAAACCGACATTTATATCACCAAGAGGGAGCTTAACGTGTCCAGATGTAACAATTATACACAGAAGTTTGGAAAGAGAATTAGAATGGGACACAGGTTATAACCCAAAAGGATAAGACCACATTCCAATACTGATCAGGAGTAGAGAAGCAAGTGTAGCAAGTCAGCCACACTGCATCTCGAAAAGGCCACGATACCTAGAGAAGAAGGCCAACTGTGAAAAATATGCCGATGAAACGGAAAAACAGTGCACAAACATCCAAGAATCGCGAAATATAAACAAGGAAGCTGCAAAGTTGACTAAAATAATTAGAATAGCGGCCAACGTCGCCATACCAAGGCAAATAAGAACATATGTGAAAACAAAGCCAGTATGGCACAACAGCGACATCGAAAAGACGAGCAAGGAAAGATATCGAATATGGAGATCGTACAAGAGAGTCCCAACCACAGAAAAGCTCTTGGCACTGAAAAGAATTAATGCTGAGCTAAGGAAGAAGATTAAAGCAAGGAGAAAAGAAGCATGGAATGAATTTGCCAGCTCCATTGACGTCCGAAACCTGGGAAGAAGCAAGAAGGATCTTCAACAATAAGAGAAGGAGACAAAATATTGTACTAGAAATCGAAGGGAAACTGGTGTGCAATAACGAATTAATAGCCAACCACCTAGTAAATACCTATACGGGGAACATCGGAACAAGAAAAGCAGAGGAAACCCGACAACATCAAGATAGCGAAGGAACATCACCCCAAGAACAAAACGTAATAATGGACCAAGAAATCCAGCTCGAGGAAGTCAACAACGCGCTCAAGAGTGCCAAAGGTAAAACGCCAGGGTTGGACGGGATCACATATAACATGATACGGAAGTTCAGTTCTACAAATCAAGGCTGCTAAAACTTTACAACATGGTGTACAATTCCGGGAATGTACCACAGAGCTGGAAAATGGCCGAACTAATCCCGATACGAAAACCTAACCAGGATCCAAACAAATCAAATAGTTATCGTTTTATATCATTGCTATCTGTGTTTTCGAAACTACTAGAGAAAATCGTCGCAAAGAGAATGAGTTAGTTCCTAGAAGATAAATGGGCTGACGAAATTCACGGATTCAGGAACATGAGGGGAACGAGCTCGTTGGTGCACGAACTGCAACATCAAATCTCGCTGATTACAGACAACAAAAAACACTGTGACGTCCTCTCTCTGGATTTAGAGAAAGCCTATGACAGGGTGGAGAAAAACTCAATAATAAACCAACTAAAGAGATGGAACATCGGTGAAAAAACAACTAAGTATGTAGAAAAATACCTAGAAAACAGAAGATGCTTAGTGAGAGTGAACAATGTATACTCCGAGAGCAAAAATATAACAAAGGGTATACCACAAGGATCCCCGTTGTCCTGTCGCCTTTTCAACACCTATATCTCAAGCTTAAGCGAAGAACTACAGAAAATCAGAAACATGAGACATTTTATTTACGCAGACAACCTAGTCCTTATTGCAGAAGGGGATTGCCAAAGAGAACGGACCCTTAGCGAAGGTGCCAATTGTATAGAAGAATGGACAAGACAAAATGGTGGAAACCTGGCACCTGATAAATCGGAATCGCTCACTTCTGCAAAAGAAGATCCTGCAAACTAGACCACACAATAGTGAACAACACACGTATCCAGTACAAGGAACATCTGAAGATTCTGGGGATTAGCCTATACCGCAGAAACAACTTCACAAAACACGTCAAAGAAGTAATAGATAGGTCAGAAAGAGTAACAGCCTCCTTCGATATATCTGCAAAAAGAACCACGGGCCACCAGTAAATACAGCACTGAAAATAGCCAAAGCTATAGTATATGGAAAAGTAGACAATGGCCTAACAATATACGGATTCACATCGGCCACCAATCTAGAAAAATTACAAGTAACCATAAACCAAACTGAGAACCTGGAACCGGTAAAATCCTCATCAATTCAAAAGGCCAGTGAACTAACAACCCAAACAGAAATAGAATTAAATAATAGGATAAAACCGCTCACTAATGAATACTTCTGGAAGAATACCAACAACATAATCATTGACAAGATAGCCCAGTACCCTAAAATAACAACAACAGACGAAAACTACAAACAACTATTTCTAAACATCAGGGAAGAGTTTCGATCAGAAAGCGAAATTTACACTGACGCATCCAAAGGCATAAACGGAGTGGCATATGCCGTAGTAGAGAACAATGTAGCAGTAAGAATTGGCTACATGGATGAAGAATATTTGGCTTTACCTGAGAGATTGAAGCGATCAAGGACGCCATAGAAATAGCGGAGAAAGGATCGGCCAGAACGAACATATACACTGACAGCCTAAGTGCGATCAAAGCAATGAAAAGCTGAGAGAACACAGAATATCAAATAACTGATATGAAAAACAGAGTATTGAAGGCGGAGGGTAGGATAAGGCTAATCTGGATCCCTGGGCATGTTGGTATCCAGGACAACACAGTTGCTGTCAAGGAGGCGAAAAGGGCGGCAAAAAGACCTACGCTTAAAAAGATACCTGACACTTTCAGACAGGCAAAGAATACAATTAAAAAATTCAACGCAAAACTGGTCCAAGAAAGATGGAATAACTCTTTATCATTCCTAAAGGAAGTAGTCCCCAACCTTCAGAACCATCGGAAAGTCACAACTGGAAATAGACGGACATCAAAATTTTAAGAATCAGGGTAGGATCTACACTGGCAACACATCAGTACAGGTTCGAAAATGTTCCACCCCCGATATGCAGCTTCTGTGATGAGACACTAACGATCAAACACTTAATAATGGATTGTCCCAACACTCTACACCGAATCACTGCTGACACCCTAAACTGCAAGAATCCAGGAGATATTTGCAAAATAAAGGAAAGATTCCAGATATTCGATATATGGGATAAAATTTAAGCGGAATAGGAAAATTTACCAGCAAATCGTAAGAAATGCAGAGAACATGTTAAATATTAATAATAGTTAAATTAATTAAAAATAATTATATATAGAAATATAATAATAGTTATATAATGAATAATACAAAATAAGCATATTAATAGTAATAATAACAGTAATAATATTAAACAATAATAAGAAGAACACTAAAACAACAAAATTTCAGTAGTATCAATAAATATAAAATGATAACATCCATCGAAGCCATAACAGTAATAACAATAAGAGTAAAAATACAATAACATTAAAAACAACAAAAATAACAACAATTGTATTAACATAACTATTTTTTTTTTTTTTTTTTTCCTGTTACTCCACTAAGGAGCATAGGGCTTCAACTTGAAGTTTCCATTCTTCTTTATTTCTTGCTACTGCTTCTATTTCGTTCCAGGAGCCCTCGCATCTGCTTATTTCATCTAGCACTGTTCTCCTCCATGTTGTTCTGGGTCTTCCTCTTGTTCTGGACCCACCTTGAGGGTTCCAACACAGCGCCATCCTTGTTATGCAATCTTCACTTTTCCTTAGTGTATGACCAATCCATTTCCATTTCCTTCTGGTAATTTGCTTTACTATTGGCTCTTCATTTGTTAACTCCCACAAGTCTGTATTCCTAATTCTTTCGGGCCAGAATATTCGGCATATTATTCTAAGATGTTTGTTGATGAAGACTTGTAGTTTATTCTTGATGGAGTTAGTTAGCAACCATGATTCGCTGCCATATGTTAATGTAGATATTACATATGACTTGAATATCATTAACTTAGTTCGTCTAGATATTTGCGAACTGTTCCATATGGGGCGAAGTCTTCCGAAGGCTGTTCGGGCTTTATCAATTCTGTTTTGAACGTCTTCACTGGTGCCGCCTGTTGGCGTGATGATACTGCCCAGATAACAGAAGTTAGATGTGCACTCTATGTCGCGGCCATCTAGCTTTATTGGATTATCATTTGGAAGGTGTATGTGCATTGCTTTGGTTTTATTGATGTTTATTTCTAATCCAACGTTTCGCGCTATTTGTTGCAAGTGATTCAATTTGGACTGTGCATCTCCTTGGCTATGTGATAGTAGACAGATGTCATCTGCGAAGTCAAGGTCTTCTAAGATTTTATCATCTGACCAATTTATGCCTCTTTCTGTGCAACTGATTTCTCTCATAATGTCGTCTAGTACGATGGTGAACAGTAGTGGCGAGAGGGGGCATCCTTGCTTTACACCAACATTAGTTGTAAATGAATTGCTGATGTTTCCATTATGTGATACTGCTAGTTTCGAGTTGACATACATGTTCTTGATAATGTTGATTATTTTATCTGGTACATTTCTATTCTCAAGTGCTCTCCATATTGCGCTTCTGTGGATGGAGTCGAAAGCTTTCTGAAAGTCAACGAATATTAGACATAGCGGTGACCTCCATTCATGTGATTGTTCTACGATCATTCTGAGGGTGTTTGCTTGGTCTAGGCAGCTTCTGTTTGGTCGAAATCCAGCTTGTTCATCTCTGAGCATGTTCTGCATTGCGTCTTGGAGTCTATTTTGTATTATCCCGGCTAGGATTTTATAAATGGTGTTGAGCAGTGTGATACCTCTCCAATTGCTGCAATCAGATAGATCTCCTTTCTTTGGGATCTTAATTATTACTCCTTCCTTCCATACCGTAGGAATTGTTTCTGTTTCCCATGAATTTGTTATGTGGGGCTGTATAAGTTCGGCTGCTGTTTGCGGATCAAGTCTTAAGATTTCGCTTGGTAGACCGTCACTTCCGGCTGCCCTGTTGCTTTTCAGCCTCAGGATGGTGTCTTTGATTTCCAGTATGGACGGGGTAGAGTCGCTTATGTTGTTGATTATGTTGCTGTGTTGGATAGTATCCCTTTGCGGTTGCTCATTTGGTTGTTGTATATTGCTGATTTCTTGGAAGTGTTCTTTCCACCTTTGCGTCTGTTCATTTACACTTGTTATTAGTACACCGTTACGACTTTTAACTGGCTGATTGACTCTGCATGTTTGATTTGTGAGCCTATGAATGGTGTTATATACTGCCCTCATGTCGTATTTGTTTGCTGCAGTTTCAGCTTCTCTAGCGATTCTTCCAAGATGCTTCCTTTTGTCTGTTCTCGCCGCTTTCTTAACCAGTTTCGAAGTGTTAAGGTATTGTTCTCTTATAACGGCCGAGCTGTCAGTGTTTAGCTGGTTTTTGAGATGTTGCCTTTGCTTGATTAGGTCCCATGTTTGGCCTGAGATCCATGGCTTCCTGTTATTATTTAGGTTGGTGCCCAGAATATTTGTAGCTGTTTGTCTCAGATTCCTGGATGTTTCTTCCCACGCTTGCTGGATGTTTTGCCGCATGGTGTCTTGTATAGCTGCAGTGGTGCTTGCTCTTACAATTGGGTCCCTAAGTGGCGCTAGGTTTATTTTGGCTGGGGGCCGCTGTGTGTTATTACTTGTGTTTCTCCTTAACTTGATCTGGAGGTCTGCAGTTATTAATTCATGGTCTCTATGTATGTCTGCACCTCTTTTATTCCTTACGTCCATGAGGGAGTTCCTCCATTTCTTACTCACACATATGTGGTCTATCTGATTTCTTACTCTACCGCCTGGTGAAGTCCATGTATATTTGTGAAGGTTTTTGTGCGGGAATATAGTACCACCTATTACCAGATTGTTTGTTTGACATATTTCTATTAATCTGTCCCCATTGTTATTCCTTGATCCTAAGCCATGTTTACCTATGACATCTTCTAGATTTAAGTTGTTATTGCCGACCTGAGCATTGAAGTCGCCCATAAGTATTACTAGATCCCCTTTGCTAACGCTGCTGAGTGTGCTGCTTATTTGGTTGTAGAAATCATCTTTCTCTTCTGCTTCTGCGTTTTCCGTTGGTGCATAGCATTGAATGATTGTTGTGTGTCTAATTCTACCTTTAAATCGTGCAATGATAATTCTATCAGAGATTGCTTTCCAAGAGACTAGTGATTGGCTTATGTTTTTCGCGATTAGTATTCCTACTCCGCCCTCACTTCTTGAATCTTTGCCACTGAATAGGATTATGTTGCCATTGTCAGATTTTAGTTCGCCTTGCTTGTTCCATCTTAGCTCGCTAATGCCTAGAATACTTATTTTATATGCAGCCACTTGTTGTTCTAGCTGTGCAAGTCTTGATGCTTCCCTAAGAGTTCTTACATTCCATTGTGCGATTCGTGTCCTTATTTTCGTGCCAAATGTTGTGCCTATATTTCCATTTCTATTGTATCCGAGGCTTGTTGAAGTTTCTTGAATCCTCTTAGATTTTAAGTTTGAGCAGGAGATTAGCCTACTGCAAACCGATCCTAGTGTTTTGCTAGGCATATTCAATATTGGTTGTTATATTAGTACTATTATTATTACTATTATTATTATTATTAACTGTGAGTTATATGTATGGAGTAAAGATCTTAAATGAGATGGTTCTTATTGAAGTTGAAAATTGTTACTGATAGTTGTGTCTGTGAACTGAATGTATGAAGTGAAAATCTTATATGAAGTGGTTATTATTTGGGAATTCAGAAATTGTTATTGAAAATTGTATCTATGACTTATAATTATGAAAGTGAAAATCATTATATATGAAGTTGAAAAGTTATTGGAAAATTGTATCTATGAGTTATAATTATTAAGTGAAAATCTTATATGAAGTTGAAAAGTTATTGAAAAGTTATTATTGAGAATTTATTTGAAAATTGTTTGTTTATGCAAATATTCTATATAGGTTATTTTTTTCCCCCCACCGGGAATCGAACCCGAGACTGCCACACTGCAAGGATTGCATTACTGCGCTCCTACCAGCTAGGCTAGGGAAGGGATTTAGGGATTAACCTTACCTTTAACCTTACTTTTAAGGGATTTAGGGATTAAGGGATTAACATAACTATAAGAATAATGAATTACCAGTATTACAACATTTAATAACAGTATTGAAAATAATAACAAGAAGAATAAGAATATAATAAAAACAATAACAAATAGGAAAACCAAATTCGGATTAGTAATCAATGTAACGAAATAAATTATACCATAAAAATTATGTTAATATATAGTACAAAATTGTAAGAATCTAGAACCATCATGGCCCACATCCGAGAGGAAAAAGGCCATAGCTTTTATTTGTAATATTTATATTATTAATAAAAACTTTCTAAATCTAAATCTAGATGTTTAAAAAAAAATGTTTAATAAAGAGAAAGTAATTACTTATATTTAATAAAAAACGTTTGCATTTTATTTACATTTTTTTTTTCTCAGGCTTTTCAGTTTAAGCTCTGTGAGAGGTATTTGACTATTTTAGAGAGTCATATAAAAAAAAAAAAAAAATTAGAATAGATATATGTACTATTATATTTCGTATCACCTAATTAGAACGAAAAAAAGTAAAACGAGAAATTTATTTTTAAAATGAAAATTAGAAAAAATAAGCATACTCAACTTAATACATAACGAAAACGTAATTTGTCTACCATCTGTATGACATAATTACAAATTTCAATTTAAATCTTCTGATTACATAGTTTCTATTTTAGAATTTTCTACATAGAAATTAATACCCTTTTGATTTTCCTTTTTGTTTTGACCTTCTAATTTCATAACATACAAGCCATCCTATACCAGGTATTCAGAAATTTAAGAATGCAATATATTCTTAATAAATTTATCTTGATAATTCAATTTATTCTTTTACCTTTTTTTCTATCTTTTAAATAATATACAAATATTGTAAACAAAACCAGATTTAATCAAACGAAAAAAGAAAAAGGTATATGTGGACGCTAATTTCTATTTTGAATTTCTTTTTAACCTTTTTATATGCAACATATATATGTAGATATATATTCTACGTTCTTACTATACTATACTATACCAATCTATTTGCATTCAACTTTTCTTGTCTCTTTCTTTTTCTACCTTTTTAAAATACTACATAGTAATCTAAACCAGATATTCTGATAAAAACAAAAAAAAACGAATATGCTAATTGTTATTTTGTATTTTTTCCTATAGTAAACCAACACAAAAAAAAACACGCATTCCTTAAAGATACGATTCAAAACTAGTTCACCAACATTAAATAACACGTGCTTTAATATTTACATATAATAGTTTTGCTAACTATTTTCATGTTGACCTATTATAATATACAATCAAAGAGCTCTAAAAGACTTGTTTTACCCCAACTTCTAACAGAATCCAGGTCACAACACTTCCGGTTTCTCTAAAACTCAAGGTCATTCAAATATAGGTTAATTTGCGTGGGCGTGCGATATGGTTTATTAAAAACTAGGTCGTTCGATATAGGCTTATTTTTTCCCATGCCAAAGCGCCACAATACATACTGATATTGATAGGATAGTAATCTATTGAGTAGATACACAATTACGGCGAAGTGAGTTTTCATAATATATTATTAGCTAATACTGAAACACAAAATCGCATTTCAATTATAAAAGACCATAATGTATTACATTTTTTTCGTAAGTCATGTCCCTTCATGTTTTTATGGATTATCCTTTCAAGTACAGTTTGAAAAATTTGCTATTAGTTTCACTCTGCCCGTCCGTCTGTTTACAAAACTTATACTCTGTTTAATAAAGAGCAATATAATATTAACCATGCCACATTTTTATGTACCCTCACCATTGCAGATCTTACAGCACAGCTCTTCAAATTTTGAAAAAATGCATACATTTCATACTTTTTAAATGCATACATCTCAGCAAAGATTATAATAACTATAAAGTGGAAGTGGATTTTATATAAATCCACCAAAGCTTTTGAACTGAGAACAAATTGAAAATAAATCGTTTAAATGAGTAAATTATAAAATTACTTTGGTTTCTCTCTCATTTGTTAAGAATGAAGCATCATAATTTAAGCATCATGCATGTTTAAAACTTCTTTTCTTTTGTTTTTCTGTTTTTGTTCTTGGTTTTTGTAATGAATAATTATGTATAGTTATGTATAGTAATGTATAGTTTTTGTAAGTATGTACATATGTGTATTTTGTATACTTGTATAATATGTATTCTAAAAATGCAAAAATAAAAACGATTAGTGAGATGAGAAATAAGTATGTGAGTTTCTTTTTTAATGTTCTTTGCAATATAAGTCGATAACATATTGTGTTAGAGATGTGGATTTATAAAAAAATTTGGATTTGAAAATTGAAATTCATTTTACCTCCATGAATTAAATTAAAGAATGTTGTATTTTCTGAAAAATGATTTTTGTTTAGAATTTCTTAAGAACAACTTTGTAAAAATTTAAAAAAAACTTAATATTTTTTCTATCACACCTTATCTATAGTATTTACCTATACCTATATAGTATAGCTATTAGTATTTACAAAAAAAAAATTTATATTAGGTACATATCAGTTAGTTTTTTTTTCTTTATTTAATAGATCATATGCAATTCATTTACAATATTTTTTTTTTAGTACTTTAAGTTACATTTAATTAGTTTTTTTTTATTTCAATTTTAATTCCATTCAGGAAAAACAAATATTTCTATAATAATTTTAATTTTATGATATTGTACATATTCAATTTTTAACGACCGTAGCTGTTAGCTGTCTGACCTTATAATTTCAGGAAAAATTTACTAATTTCTTGAACTATTTATTCCAGTTATCTATCCTTTTATTTTGTTTTTCTTTGTTATAATTTCTTTTTTTTAATATTAAAGAGAACCAAATACATTAATGATATTGCTATCGAATTACAGATCACTTTAAAGAAAATTATATAATTTTACCAGAGAAGACAAAAATATTGAATATCTATGTATATGACTGGGCGCAGTATGCTTAAAAGTTGAATATTTCGCAATTTAGAATGGGTTATGATGACGATAAGTATCAATAATAAGAATAAAACAGGAATGAAAAGACTAGAGATATAAACTGGAACCTAAGATATGTTCTTTAAAGCTTTTTTTGAAGGAATATAAATTATTCAGAACCTTCAATTCATTCGGCAATTCATTATAGAGTTTAAGACAATTGTGTAAACAATTATTTTTTTGATTATTTGTTTTGAAGAGTGTTAGGTAAAAATTCGACTTGTTTCTAGTGTTGCGGTTATGTATGTCAATCATTCTGTTCAATAGAAAATTATGTTTTATTTCGTTATTTATTATCTTAAAAGCTAATAAATACATTTCTATTTTGCAGATATTTGTAAAGCATTATTCCAAATGGGATTTAAATAATTAATGTTAGATAAAATATAAGAGGAGTAAATTAAACTTTTTCAGTAAAACATCTTCGGAGACGTTTGGTAATAAAAATGTACGGTGTAATGTTTCTTATCAGTTGTCCAATGTGGGCATTCCACTTCATTTTACTGTCCTAAAGGAATCCCAAATAGTTAAAAGATTTAACAACTTCGACTATACTTTATTGATGCTAAAATTTCGATTGCTAAAATATTTATTTTCAAATAACATAATTTTTGTCTTCTTTACATTGAGTAGTAAATTGTGTTTAGTAAGCCACTGTTCAATAATAATTAAGTCGGATTCTATATCATATCTTATTTCAGTTTCACTGTTTTTTTGCATATGTAACTACTGCATCATCGGCATAAAGTTGGATTGTGCCTTTTAAATTTAAATTTTGATCTTACATACTTAAGTATGTAAGATCATTTATGTATAATTTGAAAAGGAGTGGTCCCAAAATAGAACCTTGAGGAACTCCTTTTGTTATCAATTGGGATTCACTAAAGACACTATTTACACGTACTTTTTATGACGATTAGCTAAATACGATGAGAAATACTTTTGTTCGTTTGAATGAGCATTAATATTTGACAGTTTAAGTAGTATAATTGTGTGATCAATACAGTCAAACGCCTTTTGTAGGTCCAAGAATAGACACCCGACATATTTCCCTTCGTCCATACTTTTGGAAACTAAATTGGTCAAACTTAAACAAGCAGCTGTTGTATTAGATTTATTCTCAAAACCAAACTGTTTGTTGCTCATAATTTGTTTTGTAGTGATAAACTTATCTAAGCGATTTTTTATTATTGTTTCAAATATCTTCGAGAAACAGCTCAACACGGAAATGGGACGGTAATTAGTTACATTAGTTGTGGTACCACTTTTGAAGATGGGCGTTACAATTGCAGCTTTTAGTGAGTCTGGAAAAACAGATGTTGTGAATGAAATGTTTATGAATTTTACTAGAATTGGGGTTAATCTAGTTTTAAATTTTTTGACAAACTTAGAAGAAATATTATCGTGACCAGTGGCTGTAGCTGTTTTTAACTTATCAATGGCAGCATTTACTTTTATTTGATTAGTAGGGGTCAACTGAAAGTTATTAATGCCGGTTTGCATAAAGCTGTTAATGTACTCTCTGGTTTTAGAGAGTTTGCAAACATTTATTTCGTTGGTTACGTTGACAAAAAAATTGTTCAATTCATTAGCAATTTCTGTATTGTTTTTAAATATTTTTTCACCTTTGTTTAAAATTTTTACCTGACAGGTAGAACTTTTGGTATCTTTGTTGTACATTATTTTTTTTATATAAATTCCATAAATTTTTCTTGTTGCCCGGATCCCGAGCTATTTGATCAGTACAATAACTTTTTTAGCTTCAATAATTAAATTATCAACTTTCTTTTTGTGAACTTTATATAATTCGTTTACGTGAGGATTATTTGAATATTTTCTTTTCTATCTACCTAATAAAAGGATATATTATACTAGGTATATTCAATTAACAGAATACATAAAAACTTTTTACCTGTTTGCATATAAAAAGACCATTAAAACTATGCTAGTTATTTAAAAATATGTTTTCTTTTTATACGGGTAATAAAAAAATTAAAAACTTTAAATATGTAGATATAAATAAAGTTAGTAATAATGCAATAAAAGTAAATAAATTTAAGATTAGATAATTCATATTTATAAAATCTGTTTTTAAATAATAATACATAATATTAAAAGTTCATGAAAGTTGAAAAATGTTTTTACAATCTCAATCAAAGATATGTAGGTACCTATCCTCAAGAAAATGTTCCTAAGTTATACAGGAATATACTGCAAATAACATAATTTTTATTTTCATTCATAAAATCTTGTTCATGCATTAATTACCGACTGCATACATTAATGTATAAGGTAGGAATTGTTTTCATACTAAACATTTGTACCCGAGATTTTGGCAAATATGCACTACTGCGTGTGGAGAAGGCTGTACAATTTTTTTTAACATGATGTCTGTCTGTTTGCTGTGTGTGTGGGTATGTCTGTGGACACGTGTACAGCTTAAACGACTGAACGGATTTTTTTTTGCAATTTCATATTTAAGGTTTTGACGTAAATATCTCGGATTGATAAGCTTTTGAAGCAAATCGGACAACCGCAAGTGTTAGTTTACTAGTGTACTTTATAAGTTTTTTACGAATATTTCGTAACAGAAAAATTTTGTGAGAAAAATTATTAAGAAAAAGTTGTTATACAAGTAAAGAGAAACAACTTTTCCGCAGAACATTTTTTGATCTGACTAACTTTAACTTTTATTTAATTTTTTTTCTAAGTCAAAATTTCATACATAACACTCTATATGAATTTATATGAACAATTTTTTTTGTTTTTTTTTTATACTCTAAAAATTTATATACATATGTATGTACTTATATCTATGCATATTATTCTTTTGTTGATGACATAAAATTAAAACGGTAAAATGTTTGTAAGCAGATTCAATATTAATCTTATGTTTATTTTATATTTGTTTACAGTTTTTATTATTTTTTACTTCTAATATTTTTGAATGAAAAAAAAAATCATATACATTACATAATAATGTAAATGGATGTATGAATGTATTTCATTTCTTATTATAGTTATTGAATAAAACAAAATGTTGTTAAATTATTAAAAGTTATTTTGCTTTTATATAAATTATTATGTAAAAAATCTATAAATTTTGACATTGTACTTTTCGTGTAGTGGCGGTCGGTTCTGTGGTGGAGATAGCTAATTTTTTTTAATTTTCTATCAATGATCTTGGATTACATTTTAAAATTCTTTTTCACTATAAAGGAGAAACATATGCATACCTAGTTAATAATAATTTTTACATGAATATACATATAATATAATGTAAAATCACAAATTTGTATATGTTCTGTGACGTATATAAATGTGACCTTCATAAATCAATCAGAATTTTTTTACGTTAACTTTTTCTAATAAGTAATTATGTTTTTAAATTGATATTGAATAAGGCTAAAAATATGTATAAGAACTGTATATGGATAAGAATGCTCTTTAACTATGTATGTACCCATTTTTGATTAAATACTGTACAAATGTGAATATGTTTTTAATTTAATTGATTATGTTTATAGTATTTTTAAACATAAGTTTATAGTACATTTAAACATAAACATAACACATTATACATATAGTATGTACATATTTTAATGATATTTTTTGAGAAATATATTATATTCATACATCTTATATAGGTACACCACATGCTAGCAATGTATTCCTGGATGATGACTTGATGATTGTCGTATTGAGGAAATTATTTCGGTTTTTTAATAACTGCCGAAATTGTTATATTGTTAAAACTTAAACACACTATTCTAAAGATATTTAATTAGGTTATTTTAATTAGTATTATATATTAGCAATTCGCATTGAAAGCTTTTTATGGAATATTAAAAACAGTATATACAAAAGTAAGGAGTGTGGGAAATAACTTTTAAAATAGTATAATAACAATACAAAAAATTGGCCAGAATATTTCTGATAGATACTTGTGCGCAAATGGGTTAACGAACGTTAACAAAAATTTGTCACATCCGTTATTAAGAACCGAATTTACAGTTACGGAATTAGGAACCAAATTTTTTTCTGGCAGTCTATCGTGCCGAAATGTGTTAATGTATAACGGCAAAATTAATTGAATGAGCTTCTGTCTTAAAGTGTAATACTTTTGCCAATTTAGAATGGGCCAAACCATTTAAACACGACAACAAAAAAATGATAAACTTCATTGAGGCCTGAAGCTGAAATGGGTTAATGTATCGTAACGTAACCAAATCAACTCAGTAAGCTTCTGTGTTAAAGAGCTACACTTTTGTAAATTTTCAACTCAATTGGTAAAACCGTTTAAGTACAACAACAGAGAAATTAAAAAACCTCATTGAGTCCTGATGCCCAAACGATTTTATCGATTATAACCAATTCAACTTAATAAGCTTCTGTGGTAAAGAGCTACACTTTTGTAAATTTTCAACTCAATTGGTAAAACCGTTTAAGCGCGACAACAAAGAAATTAAAAAATTGACTGACCCCTGGTGCCGAAAGGGGTTAATGGATCGTAACCAAATTAACCATAGTGAGCTTTTCTGCTAAAGAGCGAGAATTTTGCGAATTTACAAATCGATTGATTAAATCTAGGTATGAAACTGTTTATACCTAGTTCGTATAAATCGGCCAAACAAAGCACCAAATAATGGTTTAACGACATTTGCAAAAAGGCCATCCAAAATAAAGAGGAACTTTTCAAGCGGTACAAGGCTAATGCCTCGGAAGCATCGTGCAGAAGCTATAAAGTGGCCAGAAACCATTGCAAGAAAATTATCAATCAGCAAAAGTTTCTGCACAACAACCTTCAATTCATTCGGCAATTCATTATAGAGTTTAAGACAATTGTGTAAACAATTATTTTTTTGATTATTTGTTTTGAAGAGTGTTAGGTAAAAATTCGACTTGTTTCTAGTGTTGCGGTTATGTATGTCAATCATTCTGTTCAATAGAAAATTATGTTTTATTTCGTTATTTATTATCTTAAAAGCTAATAAATACATTTCTATTTTGCAGATATTTGTAAAGCATTATTCCAGATGGGATTTAAATAATTAATGTTAGATAAAATATAAGAGGAGTAAATTAAACTTTTTCAGTAAAACATCTTCGGAGACGTTTGGTAATAAAAATGTACGGTGTAATGTTTCTTATCAGTTGTCCAATGTGGGCATTCCACTTCATTTTACTGTCCTAAAGGAATCCCAAATAGTTAAAAGATTTAACAACTTCGACTATACTTTATTGATGCTAAAATTTCGATTGCTAAAATATTTATTTTCAAATAACATAATTTTTGTCTTCTTTACATTGAGTAGTAAATTGTGTTTAGTAAGCCACTGTTCAATAATAATTAAGTCGGATTCTATATCATATCTTATTTCAGTTTCACTGTTTTTTTGCATATGTAACTACTGCATCATCGGCATAAAGTTGGATTGTGCCTTTTAAATTTAAATTTTGATCTTACATACTTAAGTATGTAAGATCATTTATGTATAATTTGAAAAGGAGTGGTCCCAAAATAGAACCTTGAGGAACTCCTTTTGTTATCAATTGGGATTCACTAAAGACACTATTTACACGTACTTTTTATGACGATTAGCTAAATACGATGAGAAATACTTTTGTTCGTTTGAATGAGCATTAATATTTGACAGTTTAAGTAGTATAATTGTGTGATCAATACAGTCAAACGCCTTTTGTAGGTCCAAGAATAGACACCCGACATATTTCCCTTCGTCCATACTTTTGGAAACTAAATTGGTCAAACTTAAACAAGCAGCTGTTGTATTAGATTTATTCTCAAAACCAAACTGTTTGTTGCTCATAATTTGTTTTGTAGTGATAAACTTATCTAAGCGATTTTTTATTATTGTTTCAAATATCTTCGAGAAACAGCTCAACACGGAAATGGGACGGTAATTAGTTACATTAGTTGTGGTACCACTTTTGAAGATGGGCGTTACAATTGCAGCTTTTAGTGAGTCTGGAAAAACAGATGTTGTGAATGAAATGTTTATGAATTTTACTAGAATTGGGGTTAATCTAGTTTTAAATTTTTTAACAAACTTAGAAGAAATATTATCGTGACCAGTGGCTGTAGCTGTTTTTAACTTATCAATGGCAGCATTTACTTTTATTTGATTAGTAGGGGTCAACTGAAAGTTATTAATGCCGGTTTGCATAAAGCTGTTAATGTACTCTCTGGTTTTAGAGAGTTTGCAAACATTTATTTCGTTGGTTACGTTGACAAAAAAATTGTTCAATTCATTAGCAATTTCTGTATCGTTTTTAAATATTTTTTCACCTTTGTTTAAAATTTTTACCTGACAGGTAGAACTTTTGGTATCTTTGTTGTACATTATTTTTTTTATATAAATTCCATAAATTTTTCTTGTTGCCCGGATCCCGAGCTATTTGATCAGTACAATAACTTTTTTAGCTTCAATAATTAAATTATCAACTTTCTTTTTGTGAACTTTATATAATTCGTTTACGTGAGGATTATTTGAATATTTTCTTTTCTATCTACCTAATAAAAGGATATATTATACTAGGTATATTCAATTAACAGAATACATAAAAACTTTTTACCTGTTTGCATATAAAAAGACCATTAAAACTATGCTAGTTATTTAAAAATATGTTTTCTTTTTATACGGGTAATAAAAAAATTAAAAACTTTAAATATGTAGATATAAATAAAGTTAGTAATAATGCAATAAAAGTAAATAAATTTAAGATTAGATAATTCATATTTATAAAATCTGTTTTTAAATAATAATACATAATATTAAAAGTTCATGAAAGTTGAAAAATGTTTTTACAATCTCAATCAAAGATATGTAGGTACCTATCCTCAAGAAAATGTTCCTAAGTTATACAGGAATATACTGCAAATAACATAATTTTTATTTTCATTCATAAAATCTTGTTCATGCATTAATTACCGACTGCATACATTAATGTATAAGGTAGGAATTGTTTTCATACTAAACATTTGTACCCGAGATTTTGGCAAATATGCACTACTGCGTGTGGAGAAGGCTGTACAATTTTTTTTAACATGATGTCTGTCTGTTTGCTGTGTGTGTGGGTATGTCTGTGGACACGTGTACAGCTTAAACGACTGAACGGATTTTTTTTTGCAATTTCATATTTAAGGTTTTGACGTAAATATCTCGGATTGATAAGCTTTTGAAGCAAATCGGACAACCGCAAGTGTTAGTTTACTAGTGTACTTTATAAGTTTTTTACGAATATTTCGTAACAGAAAAATTTTGTGAGAAAAATTATTAAGAAAAAGTTGTTATACAAGTAAAGAGAAACAACTTTTCCGCAGAACATTTTTTGATCTGACTAACTTTAACTTTTATTTAATTTTTTTTCTAAGTCAAAATTTCATACATAACACTCTATATGAATTTATATGAACAATTTTTTTTGTTTTTTTTTTATACTCTAAAAATTTATATACATATGTATGTACTTATATCTATGCATATTATTCTTTTGTTGATGACATAAAATTAAAACGGTAAAATGTTTGTAAGCAGATTCAATATTAATCTTATGTTTATTTTATATTTGTTTACAGTTTTTATTATTTTTTACTTCTAATATTTTTGAATGAAAAAAAAAATCATATACATTACATAATAATGTAAATGGATGTATGAATGTATTTCATTTCTTATTATAGTTATTGAATAAAACAAAATGTTGTTAAATTATTAAAAGTTATTTTGCTTTTATATAAATTATTATGTAAAAAATCTATAAATTTTGACATTGTACTTTTCGTGTAGTGGCGGTCGGTTCTGTGGTGGAGATAGCTAATTTTTTTTAATTTTCTATCAATGATCTTGGATTACATTTTAAAATTCTTTTTCACTATAAAGGAGAAACATATGCATACCTAGTTAATAATAATTTTTACATGAATATACATATAATATAATGTAAAATCACAAATTTGTATATGTTCTGTGACGTATATAAATGTGACCTTCATAAATCAATCAGAATTTTTTTACGTTAACTTTTTCTAATAAGTAATTATGTTTTTAAATTGATATTGAATAAGGCTAAAAATATGTATAAGAACTGTATATGGATAAGAATGCTCTTTAACTATGTATGTACCCATTTTTGATTAAATACTGTACAAATGTGAATATGTTTTTAATTTAATTGATTATGTTTATAGTATTTTTAAACATAAGTTTATAGTACATTTAAACATAAACATAACACATTATACATATAGTATGTACATATTTTAATGATATTTTTTGAGAAATATATTATATACATACATCTTATATAGGTACACCACATGCTAGCAATGTATTCCTGGATGATGACTTGATGATTGTCGTATTGAGGAAATTATTTCGGTTTTTTAATAACTGCCGAAATTGTTATATTGTTAAAACTTAAACACACTATTCTAAAGATATTTAATTAGGTTATTTTAATTAGTATTATATATTAGCAATTCGCATTGAAAGCTTTTTATGGAATATTAAAAACAGTATATACAAAAGTAAGGAGTGTGGGAAATAACTTTTAAAATAGTATAATAACAATACAAAAAATTGGCCAGAATATTTCTGATAGATACTTGTGCGCAAATGGGTTAACGAACGTTAACAAAAATTTGTCACATCCGTTATTAAGAACCGAATTTACAGTTACGGAATTAGGAACCAAATTTTTTTCTGGCAGTCTATCGTGCCGAAATGTGTTAATGTATAACGGCAAAATTAATTGAATGAGCTTCTGTCTTAAAGTGTAATACTTTTGCCAATTTACAATGGGCCAAACCATTTAAACACGACAACAAAAAAATGATAAACTTCATTGAGGCCTGAAGCTGAAATGGGTTAATGTATCGTAACGTAACCAAATCAACTCAGTAAGCTTCTGTGTTAAAGAGCTACACTTTTGTAAATTTTCAACTCAATTGGTAAAACCGTTTAAGTACAACAACAGAGAAATTAAAAAACCTCATTGAGTCCTGATGCCCAAACGATTTTATCGATTATAACCAATTCAACTTAATAAGCTTCTGTGGTAAAGAGCTACACTTTTGTAAATTTTCAACTCAATTGGTAAAACCGTTTAAGCGCGACAACAAAGAAATTAAAAAATTGACTGACCCCTGGTGCCGAAAGGGGTTATAGGATCGTAACCAAATTAACCATAGTGAGCTTTTCTGCTAAAGAGCGAGAATTTTGCGAATTTACAAATCGATTGATTAA
Source organism: Poecilobothrus nobilitatus (assembly GCA_947095535.1). NCBI lineage: Eukaryota > Metazoa > Arthropoda > Insecta > Diptera > Dolichopodidae > Poecilobothrus > Poecilobothrus nobilitatus. The sequence continues at coordinate 108,643,254 of OX352772.1, forward strand.
ATCTAGGTATGAAACTGTTTATACCTAGTTCGTATAAATCGGCCAAACAAAGCACCAAATAATGGTTTAACGACATTTGCAAAAAGGCCATCCAAAATAAAGAGGAACTTTTCAAGCGGTACAAGGCTAATGCCTCGGAAGCATCGTGCAGAAGCTATAAAGTGGCCAGAAACCATTGCAAGAAAATTATCAATCAGCAAAAGTTTCTCCACAACAAAAGGCTGAAACAAAAAATCCTATACCAGGCCAACTGCAATCGTTCCTTTTGGACATTTGCAAAAAATGTCAAGCAGAACTTTTGCGCATCGTCATTCCCTCCGCTGATCGATAATAACGACTCTATCATTTCAGATTCGGTTGGATAAGCAAACTTATTTCCAAAACTTTTTGCATCAAAATCCACACTTCCTCCTACATCTCAACCTCCAACTAAAATTCCTGAAGTTGATCATTCATGTAGATTTGGAAAAATCTACTTCAGGACCCGAGCTTTAGCGAAAGTGCTGAAGAATCTAAATGATAGAAAGTCTACTAGTCCCGATAGAATCCCTGCGATGGTTCTGAAAAATATTGCTTTTTCTACTTCGAAAACGCTGCGCAACCTTTTTTGCCTATCATTTTCGACTGCGATATATCCCAGTCAATGGAAGGTTGCTCATGTTTCACCAATTCCCAAAAAAGGTGACAAAAGCGACCTCTCCAACTATAGGCCTATAGCTATAATATCGATTATTTCCAAAGTTATGTAAACGATCATAAACCAAAAGCTTAGGAAATATCTCGATGATAATGGTATTTTGAATGTTCGGCAATATGGTTTTAGATGTAACCGATCCACTGGCGATCTTATTACATATTTTTGTGTAAAACTTAACAGTAGCATTCACTATTCTGGCGAATGTATTGTTATTGCGCTTGATATTTCAAAAGCTTTTGATCGAGGTTGAGCAAGTATCAAGCCATAGGCCTTGGAACTACTTTCTGTAAATGGATTGAAGATTTTCTTTCAAATCGCTGCATTTGTGTTCTAGTCGACGGTTACACATCCGACAAATTCCAAATAAAGGCTGGCGTTCCACAAGGATCCGTCCTTGCCCCAACTCTCTTTTTGATTTTTATCAACGATCTCTTATCTACAACCTTCAATCCAATCCACAGTTTCGCTGACGACAGTACTCTGGTGGCATCTTACGCATTTTCTAGGAAATCAGCTGTCACAAACACCGCCGTCAATGCAGAACAGATGCTCAGCACGGTCAACTATGATTTAGCTATAATTACTAGCTGGGGTGCTAACAACAGAGTGGAGTTTAACACCACTAAAACTCAATGTTGTCAGATCTTACTAAAAAAACGAATAGCAACCCTACTCTGAGGTTCCAGGATGAAATTGTGCAATAATCAGAAAACCTAAGCATTTTAGGCATGCAGCTAAATCAAAAATGATATGGAATGATCATATTTTTGATATAACAAAAAGTGCTGCCAAATCCTTAGGTTTCCTCTTTAGGTACAAGACATATTTTTCATCCAAGGACTTGCTTAATATCTATAAGGCTTATATACGACCCAAGATGGCGTAGGATTCCCATATATGAGTTGGCGCCTCACTTACTTCATTGAATTACCTCGATCGAATTCAAAAACGTGCCATTCGATTTATTGGCGACTCCGTTGAGACTTCTTACCTCACTGCTCTTGGCATTCGTCGTAATATTGAAGCCCTTTCCCTTTTTTATATATATTTTGTGGGTAATGACACTTGTTCAGTTGAGATAACATCGCTGATGTCACCTCTCAAAACATTCCACCGCACCACCAGAGTGGCCTCAAGTGCTCATGTCTATTATGTGGAACTTCCTAAATGGTACTCTACTGGTTATAGCAATTCGTTTGTTGTCAGAACTGCAAAAATGTGGAACCTATTACCATCCTCTGTGTTTCCTGTGTTTTTGGTTTACAATTTGCACAAATTCAAGACAAATCTTAACAAATTTATGACGCAATTACCGTCTCATTCCCCTTTATCCGCAGTTTTACCTTCCGTACCCCATGCAATTTAGTATCAACTACTTTTTAGTACAAAGGAACATATTCCTAAATTGAGATTATCGAAAAAAAAAAAAATCGTTTAACCAGGACAACAGAAAAATTTAATGAACTTCGTTTGGCTTAGTGCCCAAACGGGTTACCGGAATTTCATAAAAATTTGTCACAGGCTTGCAGAATTATATCTTCTTATTGTGACGAATAATGTGAATATTGATATCATACAGCACAATTTTCTAGAATCGGGGCATTCCCATATGGAAGCAGATTCTATGCATAGCTCCATTGAATACGCAAAAAGGTATGTATCCGTATATTCAATGAATTAGTGGTTAAATATTTTTCAAATGACGCTTAATAATAAAACTAAAAAGAAACCGCCGTACGAAGTTAACGAGCTGCTTTACTCAGACATGTTACACTTAAAAGAACTGGCTTCTAAAATTATAAAAAATCGAGCAGTAGATCAGGCTGGAAATAAGGTTAGCTGGCTAAAAATAAAATGCATGCATGCGATGCATGCGATGAAAACAAAATGCCAGGAATAATACAGTTTAAATATAATTATGGTGAAAATTTAAAATTGTAAAACGTTTTATCATCAAAAAAGTGTGTCATATCAAAAAAGCTTGATTTGCAGAATCAATTAACACCGAAAGAAATTAATAAATTGTTACCTATATTAATTGCAAAGAAAAATTATATTTTAAAATTGTGTTCAGCAAGAGCTATCCCTGAAAAATTTGCCGGTTTAAAAAAAAAATTAAAAGACGGTAGAAACAGCAGAATCAGACACTGACGAATAAAAACAAATTTATAAGACTCATAATTTTTTATACCTAATAATAATTTTATCAATTTTTTTTTGTTAAAGCATGGAGTTTAATATTTTACTATTATAATAATAATAATTTATTTTTGTTATTTTATTTTAATTTTGTTATAATATTATTATTTTTAATTTAATTTTGAGCTTTATATTTTTATTAAAAAACATAGAATTCCAAGTTTAATTGGTTATTGATTACTTCGTTGTTATTTTGTTGAATCATAGTTTGAATAATATTTCATTATTCTATCTGAAGTGCATTTACTTTGACCAAGTCTTAATTTAAAAAAAAAATTTCAGCAAAAACTGACTATCTGGAGTTTATCTCCAAAAATCCTTTTCAAAAATATTTGTCATAATATTTATATCTACAACCACAAGAGAACAAAAAAATCTATCAATAGGCAATAGCAGAAGAAAATAGGCGTCCCTAGTCACATAATAAAAAATAATTTATTATAAAAAAGTATTGAAAAATTTTAAATTGTATTTTCTCACGAACTAGTTTTTTGCAGATAGTCAGTTCTTCTAGTATACCGACGATATATGTATCATGTTACATATATGTATGGGTGAAAATTTTTTTTAAACTTTCGAATTTTTATAATTTACAAATTAAATATTATGCTTGATTACATATGTATGTTTGTATGTATTTAAATGTATTTAAAATTATTGTGTGTACCTATTTAAATAGAAATTAAATCATTAAATCGTTTCATTTAAAACTAAAAAGTATGAAATAAAATAATGTAAAAGTTTTTTAAATAATATGCTTTTACGAAAACAAATTTAACTTCCTAAAAACTAGAAATAAAAATTGATGTAGAAAAAATAAAATTGATGTAGATCTTGAACATTCCAGTTGTCGTTAGACAATAAAAGAACCTCGGAAAGCATTTGATTGAGGGTATTGTTAACATCTCCTATTGAAATTACTCATAGTTAAAAGGGTCGTGGAATATTTGAAGCTATTTTGGACAAACTTTCCATTGAGATAGAGACTTGAGACTTTAAACATAATTTAGATCCCGGTGACAATACCTAAATAATTTTAAATTGATTACATAATAAAATAAAATTATGCGGAATAATGGGTTTGTTTAAAATAGATTATAATTGTACTTCACTGCTTCGATTTATACTTTTAATAATACATACATATATACATAACATAAAATAAACAAACATATGTACCATTTAGGAGATATGGAGTCAGAAACATAAAAGAAAAAGAAGAACTTTGTACTCTTTTTCTGAAAAAATTTGCAAGAAAAAACTATTTTTGTTTTTATATATTTATCTATTACTAAAATAGAGGAAATTTCTGATTTTCTACACGCTTATAAAAAAAAAAAATATTGACAAAATACTATTGCTAAATGCTAATTGTAATCCTATTATACCATTATAGAATTAATTTACAGAAATTAGTTTAGAAAAAAATGTATATTATTAGATGGAAACATAGTATCTACATACAAAATTATGAATTCAAACAAATTTGATTAAGAAAACTATAACTTGAAAATCATTGTTCCGATTTATATGGTTTAATATCTTATTAAATCATAAAAAAAATTTATAACAACATTTATAGTTTGTTAATTGATTATGATAGAAGATATGGGCCCATAAATACAACATTTATCTTTTTATACCCGTACGATAAGGATCGGGTATATGAAAATTGCTCCTCGAAATAAGCTAGCTAAATATACCTTCAAAGTTATGGATCGGATCAGAATCAAATTCTAAGTCGATTAAGCTTTGTCCATCCATCCGTCTGTCAGCAAGATAACTCAAAAACTAAGAAAGCTAGAGTTAACACAAATATTCTTAAAATATTCTTGAAATCAACACAAAATATTCTTACAACAATTTGTAGGTTTCCTATTTTTTTGGTTGAGATCTGACCAAAACTTCAGGTAGCTCTCGAACACCTAACTTTTAGATCCCCACATTTTTTTTGAAATAGAGCCATGAAATTTTCGGAATGAAAATTCGGAGGGATATCATAAAAATATTAATTTTATTTTTAACAACATTTTTCTGTAGCCCCATCCGTTACGGAGCTATAGGTTCCCAAATTTCGAAAAAGCTCTATATTTAAATTGTTATAACACAAGTAGTATAGGGTATATCTTCAATTTGAAAACGCCAAACGATTACTGCTTTTATCAGCTTTAAAAATATATAATATATAAATATATAAATATATATCTTAATTACCATTCCATTATTACCATTTTACAAAATTCTTCATTCCTTCTATCTTCCAAACGGTTTAAGTTAGGAACTTGATATTTCGAAAGAAGTTAGGTCTTTGTATAGCCCCTCGTTTCGCAGTTGTATGGGGTCAAAAACAAAAAAATTCCTTATTTTTCAACACCTGTAACTTGCACACCTGTCCAATTTTTTTTGAAGTAATATACAAAAATTAAAACTCCAACATTATATTTTTATTTCTATTAACAACTTTTCTTAATAATATAGGTTTACCTTAAAATTGACGAAAGTGTGACTTCATTTTCTAAATTTTTCTAACAAATTGTTTTAACTATTTTTTTGCATTTTATTTTACTCGATAATTTGAAATTGTTGAAGATGATGCGTAGTATAAAAAAAAATAAAAAATATAACGGTTGTTTGAAGGATTTACCTCTCTCTTCGATGCCTATCCACTACTGGATGTTAGCGGTCATATGTCCTGAAAGTTGAGTTAAAATCAACATAAAATGCTTCTGTATTCATTTCGATCCATTGGTCTGTGTACCAAATCATCAATATTTGATATTCCTGTCCAGTTCCTGATGTTGCGTAACCACGACATTTGTTTCGGGCAACACCTCTTTTACCTTCAATTTTTCCTTGCACGATAAGCTGTAAGAGTTCGTATTTTTGACCTCGCATCACATGTCCAAAATATGATATTTTTTTTCTTTTGATATCTGTGAGAAGTTCTCGGCCTTTTTTTATTCTTCGGAGAACTTCAATATTTGTCATGTCACACGATCTACCCATGATATTTTTAGTATTCTTCATCATTCATCTTTCTTAACATCACAACAATTTTTTACGAGTACTTGAACACAAAAGAGAGCTTCCTTTGTGTCCGTTCCTCCCTTAAACCCAAATTGTGTCTTACCGATATGTATTTTAGCTTTTGAGTACATGCAATTATGGAGCACTTGCAGAAAGATTTTGAGTGCATGACTCATTAAACTTATCAGTCTATGGTCACTGCATGGTTTAGCGTTAACTTTCTTTGGTAAAGCGATAAATGTTGATAAAAGCCAATCTGAAGCAAAAATACCGGTATCATATACTTTGTTGAAGATTTTGTGCAACACATCTATGTTTTGGTCATCAATTAATTTAATTATTTCTGATGGTACATCATCGGACATTGTAGCCTTTTTGTTTTTTGCATTTTGAAATGCTTTTAAAATTTCGTCTTTAGTTATGATGAGGCCTGACAATTGTACTGACGATTCATTAGTGTTATGTGACCTGGTCGAGTCTGAAAATAAGTTTTCTATATATCCCTCCCATATCTTTTTCCTTTCTTCGCTATCCAAAATGATTTGACCATTATCATTGAGTAGTGAAGCGAAATTTGTTTTCCTATATATTCCTGATACTTCTTTAATTTTTTTGTGAAGGTTGAAGTGAACATCGTCCTAAACTAATATTATATTTTTGGGTATCATCCTGAACTAATATTATACTTTTAGGTATCATCCTGAACTAAATATTATACTTTTGGGTATCGTCCTGAATTATTAATGCAAAAATATGACAAAATTGTTATTGATATTAATGAATAAAACAGAAATGAAAATGTAGTTATATTTGGAATACAATTTATTTTTTAAAGAGAATAATAAATCACTTAATAAAAACATTGTACTAGAACACAATAATGAAAATATTAAACTTTAAAATGTATGAGATATTAAAGACTATTCGAGGCGAATGTCCAGTCAGGAAGGCAGTGTGTGGCAACTCCTTTTGTAGTTTTAAGTAAGCAACATGTTAGTAGTAAGGAATGTAAAAAATATTCAGTCGGTTGATAGACTGCATTACAAGGAAACGGTGCGTTTTAATTATCATAATTCACAGAGAAAAATTATTACATGTATGCCATATTAAACGAAGAAAATGGTAGTGAAGTTGAGGATGAAATCGAATATATTAAAGATGTTGTTGCTGCCCCTAATTTTTCCCCACTTGAAGAAGAAGATTTAATCGAATATGTTGACAATATAGAAAATTCAATGAAGGAAAATGTCAGAAATTAAAAATATAATTAATGAAAATGTTTTTAAAACAAGAATAAAAAACATATTATTAGAAGAAATTTAATATTTATGAATAATGAAAGTTAACTGAATTATAATAAAGGTAATTAGTGAAGTTATAAAATTTTAATAAGCATGATTTGAGTCTTACTTAATATACCTTCGTTTTATTAATACTTATAATTATGAATTTAGACCTAAATTGATTTAACTTGAACATTAAATAAAATTTAATTTAACTTTAACATTAAATATGAAATTAGCATTATATATATATTCATCTTAAGCTGTTTTCTTAAGCACTTGATTACTGTAGATTTATTTTTTTCGTTTTTGTATTGTTTTTTATATATAGTTTTTTTCTTTTTGAATGATTTTAAAACATTATATACTTAACACGCTATGCAATATTATACACTTAACATACCTTGTACGAACGAATGAGCTCCATTGAGATTTGGAAAAGTCAACCTTATATGAAGCCATCCACTTCTAAAACTGCTTCAAACAATATAGTTCATAATAAACCAGGACCTTCACTACGGACCTTTATCTACGCAACAGATGAATTCAATTGTTTTTATTGATTTTGCCATTTGATATACAGGAAACAGATATTAATCATACAAAGGAAGAAATTCTTTTGAATAGGAAAAAATATGCAACAAATATAAAAATATATGTTAAGTAATATAACCACAAATGAATTAAAAAGTTTATTTGAGATTTTAGTATTTCCTGTTGCAATGAAAATTAATCACTTATCAACCCATAACTCTTTTTAACCCTTCGATTTGCCGGTTCAGGCATCGCTCCATTATGTCAGCTTCTAGATTTAGTTTTTTATTAAGCTGTATAAGATTCGATTCAAAAGATACACAAAAGGAAAAACAAAGATTTATGACTAAATTTGCTACAATATCAGAAATTTGGAACATTCTTATAAAGAACTGTCAAACATATTATTATAAATCAAGTTTGTACTTAACCATATATGTACCATTAGTTGGTTTTAGAGGCCGCTGTCCATTTAAAATGTACATACCATCTAAGCCAAATAAATATGGCATACTCATGATTAATGTTATACAATATTCTGCAAGAAGAACCGTTTTAAATGGTGTACCTTCTTCTGATTATTTTGTTGAACATTTAATTTAATACAATTGGTTCATTAACGCAAAAACGTTACGTTAACACAAAAACTACTAACTGATTACAAAATTACTGGAATTGGTACAATAACAAGTAATTAAAAGAATGTCTAACTGAATTCACAAACTTAAAATACAATATTCGGAAAACAGAACCGTCGCTATGTGTATTTGGTAATAATTTGACCGCTGTTTCGTATAAAGAAAAACCAAATAAACTGTAATATTAGTTTCATCACTTTATGATAATATTTCAATAACCAAATCACATAATAAGCCATAACTATAATGGGTTACTATCAAAATCATGTATTTCTTTTTACTGTATGAATGAAATAAACTGGGAAAATGAAATACTGGCATATGACACGCTCCCATAATAATGAATTTTAATCATACTAAAAGTGGTGTGAATATCTTCTATCAAACGTATTATGATATGAATGTTGAACGATAAACAAAACATTTCAAAAACTTCTACAAATATGTTTCTGATACGTTTACAAGAACAGCTATGTGAAGACTGGCTGAAGACTGGTCATTATAACTAAAGAAAAATAATGAAAACTCCTTAGGATTAAAAAAAAACTATAACACTCCAAAACACTGCAAAAGAAAAACCTTTATTCAAAAACTAAAAAATCTACATTTTCTTTGATTGTAAAAAGAGACGAATGACACAAATCCAATGTTCAACATCTAATAAACACACATATGTGTGCAATGCTGCTAAATAATTTTATATTTATAATAACAATATTACTTTATCACTAATTTGTTTTCTTTTTATCTACTCTCGATGAATTTTGAAGATTTAGGTTATATGTTTTTACATACGCTCGTTGAATTTTACAGATTTAAGTTATATTTTATTTTTATATACGATCGTTGATTTTTAGCTTTAAGTTATATTTTATAAATAAAATATAATATATACAGGTATATATAATAAAATATTTTATTATGTTGTATAGAGGCTACAAAGATATTCTAAATATATTTTGCATGGTTCACCGAAAATTCAATTTTCTACAGGTTTCCATTTAGAAGGAAATTATGTTTAATTTTGTAGTTTACTTTACCTAATTCTTTAGTTACTATTTTGAATACTATTAGGTACAATTCACGCTTCCATAAGTTATCAACGCTTATATACTGATACATATACCAGGTGTGTAGAAAATCGTTTGTTCGTTATGCACCATAAAGGATTTGAATAACTTAAATTTAAAGAAATTTAAGAAGAATATGTTAACTATAATATATCTTTGCTAAACAATTTCCTAATTTCCTTCGATTGGAATTTCCTTCCATATGGAGATATTGTCTTAAAATAACATGATCAGTGTGGGAATACTATTTTAACTAAAGGACTAAATAGTCTAATGAACTATAAGTCTAGAAAATAAAGACCTAAATAGTTCACTTTAAAAAAAATTGACAATATCACCTGTTTCATGCTTATAATAGATGTTAAAATTGTCCCAAGTTTTACTCTTAAAAAATATAATTTTGGTCTCTTTTATGTCCAATTAAAGTTTGTTTTCTTAAGCCATTTCTCCATAATACTAAATCGGATAAAATTGCGCTTTTCAACTTGTGGTCGTTCTATTTATTGCAGATTTGTATAGTCTGTATTTGTATAGTCTGCGTAATGTTACATACTTCCGCTAATGCTAGATGGATCATTTGGGCTTAGGGGTCAATCAAAATTATTATTTGCGAACAGTGGAAGTCAGGTAAGAGGATTTCCATGAATCTGGCAAAATGCCTGCTGAAAGTGTTTTATTAAAATGAGATGAATTTATTTATTTATTTATTTATTATATTTAAAAAAAAACTTTTAATATAAAAGAAAACAACAATATTAATTTAATATTTGTTAAGTATTCTAATTTCTAAAAATTTTTAAAATTTTGCTTAATAAATTCAGGTATTGCTCTTATAAATCTGCCACGTTTGATTCCACTTTGATTGAATTTGGTAGATGGTTAAAACTTTGCATTAAGGAGTTTTGTGTTGAAATGTTATTAAATTTTTGCAGTCTAAAATCATTTGTATTTCTTAGACTATACGGCTGAACGTCACTGACGTATTGGAGGTTTCTAACCAAATATACAGAAAAGAGATTACATGTTATTTATTTATTATAACCAAAACAAGGTTTTTACAAAAAAATCTTACGGCTAAAGTTTAATAATAACATGAACAAAATAAAACATGATATATAGTAAATAAAAAAATAAATAAATAAATTACGATAAATTAAATACATTAACTTATATGGTAAATTACAAACTGCTTACAAAGCGAAAACACAGTTAGAATTTAATTAATATAACTCATTTAGGTAAAAAAAAATCATTTGTACAATATGTAGTGTAATATAATATTATGAAATTAAAAATTATTGTGTAAGGTTAGTTACAAATTTTTGTATTAATTTTTGTTTGAAAGTGTTTCTTGATATTTGTGTTGAAAAAAGATTACTGTGAATTGTAATTGTTGAATGTAATACAACATCTTTTAATTGGTTCATTTCTTCCATATTAAGTTCTATGAATATTTTCAAATAAATACTTAGTGTTTCGTGTAACTCTAACTTCATTGTTTAATTTAAAACTATCTATCAAAAACTGAACGTCAATATTTTTATTTAAAACGTCAAAAGTAAAACAGGATGAACGTATCTGTCTGCTTGAAGATAAAGTTAACATGTTCAACGAATTTAAGTAGGTAATGGGGTACCTTGGCGTGGGAATTTTGTGCGAGAAAGAGATAGCAATATCAATGTCAATGAACCCACAACAAAGGTATTTAAACTTTTAAGGAAGATTGTTGGCGCGTGCGCATAGGAATGTTATTTAGTTATTTAGAATGTTTCTTAGTTTAAAGTAATTTAAAGTAAAGGTTGTATGAATAATATCGTGAAAAAAAAGAAAAAAAAAGTTGTATTAATTATTAAAAGTTGAATTAGAAAGATAAAAAAAGTTGATTTATAAGTACATGTTATTGTAGAACGAAAATTTAAGAACAGGTGTAAAAAAATTAGGTGTAGTTTTTAGTTTTTTTTTTTTAAATTATTAATTTAATTTAAAGTAAAGGTTGTATGCATAAAATCGTAAAAAAAAAGAAAAGAAACAAAGTTGTATTTATTGATTTATAAGTACTTGTTATTGTAGAACGAAAATTTAAGAACAAGTATAGAAAAATGAGTTGCAGTTTTTAGTTTTTTTTTTTGCATTATTAAAATGCTAGTTTGAAAGCTTTTTTTAACACCAAAATACAGTAGTTATTTATAAGATAAATAAATGCAGGTATTGACCTTGATATTGTATCTTAGATTTATGTATTATGCAAATTTGAGATATGTTATTGAAAACTATAAATGTGCAAAAAAATTTAATAATTAATTGTAAAAATAAAAAAGCAAATTAGTTTCATATAATATCGTTTTTCATAATATTTACCCAAGAATTGTGATCTTTATCAAAACCTAACCATTTAACAAAAACTTGATTTCCTTTTCTTTTCAATATTTTTTCAACAAGAAAAGTTTCAGGATTGTTGACTCGAGTAAGTTCAGGCTCGTAAAAAAAACCTGAAATCGGTGGTTTTGTATAATCAAGTACGCTGTAAGTAATTGGATCTGTACGTTTTACTTCTTTAATTGTAAATATTTCTGTTGACCAGTTAGGTTGATAACCTTTCGCAGAGTTTCCTTTGTATTTACTTATGCGTATACATAATCCACTTATAATTACCCTAAAAACTAAACTGCTTCCACATTGAATTTTTTAAAGTACGGTAAAAACATTCTATTATGAATGCTTTCATTATAGAATATGTATGATAATGATTAATTTTTTTTATTTCCATAAGTTTTCTAAATTCTTTGTAAAAACTCTTTACCTTGATCAGATTGAATAATTTTGGGGAGTGTTCCAGCACGTTTGAAAATGCTTTGCATGCCAAGCAAAACGTTATTAGCATTTTTAGTTTTAATTGGCTCAGCATAAGCAAATTTTGAAAAGATAGCTACAGTTAATAAAAATTTATTTTCTTTGTTATACTTTGCATATGGAATCATTTCTACTAAATCGATTTGCCATGCATCGTTTAAACCTTTTTGAATAAATTTTCTTCGACGAAAGTCTCGTCTGGCGCCTCTATGTATTTCCGATACTATTTGTGCCCTTGAAATTATGCCTGTACCATTTAATCAGATTTTCCAATTCTATTTTATAATTTTCTATAGAGCAACAGTTACATGTATTCCGTATATTGACGTAAATTTTTCTGTTGTTGAAAATTATTTAATGTATTTATACATGTGAAAAATACGTTGCTTATGCTCATTTAATAAGACAGAGGAATATGATTTTAAAAACTCTTTCACTTCTTTCACCTCCATCTTTTAAAATGAGAATAAGTTATACACTTTTATGCTTTTATATATTTAAAGAACAAATCTAATTACCTTTCAATGACTTCTAAAACACGAGCCGATAATGACATATTTTAACATCCATTTACAATGTTGGTTGCGGGACCATCTGGATGTGGAAAAGCAACATTTGTATGTAACTTAATTAAAAATATTAACAGATTGATACATCCAAAAATTGAAAAAATAAAATGGTGTAACCCAGAAATGTCTGCTATTCCAACATGTATAAATTTCCCTGATATAAATTTTAATAACAGAATTCCAGAAGAGCTTGAAGAAAATAAACTTAATTTAATTGGTTTAGATGATTTAATGTTAGATTCTGCAAATAAACAGGTATGCGAACTTTTTACTAAAGGTTCGCACCATTGCAATTTATCTATTATATTATTAACGCAAAACGTTTTTCATCAGGGGAAATTCTCCCTAAATATTTCATTAAATTGTAAATATTTGGGGTTTTTGAAAAACCCTCGAGACAAATCCCAAATTTTTCCTTTAGCTAGACAACTATATCCGGACAATATAAAAGGTTTCTTAGGAGTATATAATGAATCAACCTCAAGTCCACATGCTTATATTGTGTTAGATTTAACACAATATAATGGGTATACGGGTGATTTGAATAACAGCTGTCAAAAATATGAAAAGATTGAGGAAAAACCAACATATGTTACATGTACTAGGAAATTGCAACAAGAAGAAATTTCGTGAAAATATTCTTTAATGTTGTGATGATGATATTATAAAAACTATTGCTGAAATTGCAATCAATATATTAAATTGAAATAATAAAATATCACCAGCACAAAAGGAAAAATTAAAAAAAACATAAAAAACAATTAAGATTTCTTGCCTGTGCTAAGAAAAGTATAAAGGCTAAACGAAAAATATTAATTCAACATGGAGGATTTTTACCTACATTAATTGGTACTATAGTATCTGGTGTAATAGGAAAACTTCTCAGTAAGACATAATGCAGCGAATGATTGTTATGTCACCAGAAATATTTTCAAAGTTTAGCAAATTATTTCAAGATGATAAAAACTTGGATTTATTGGATCAAAAAATGAAAAAAAGTTTATATGATAAAAAATTAAAACCGTTGCAAAAATGATACTTATATCGTCAAAAGCTTCTCAAGTGTGGAATTAACAAAAGACACACAAAAATATTACCAGAAAAGGCTAATAATCTTACATTTGATACAGGCACTCAAACAAAATTCTTTTCTAAACGAAATGCATATACAAAAACAGAATTATCTAAATAGAAATCAACATCAGCACAGACCGATTTTTTACCATTAGTTACTAATGATGTGTGTGAATATGACCTTAAAAAAGAGTATTCAAATATGGATATCGATTTAACACATTACGATTTGGATGATGAAAATTCATTTAAAATATTAGCTTAAACTGAAATGTTGAAAGATGAAAAATTAGTAGAAAGACCTAAGCTCTAAGCTCTGATTATCGAATGTTTGAAACACCAAGTGGTGTTGTAATTACCGTTGCTGTAACTTCTTCAGAAAAAAAGAAAACACTAAGATCGGCCGGTAGTTCAATTTCCTCAACTATACTTTCACAGTTTCCAGAAACAAAAAAACAAAAACTAAAACCTTTACTAAGAAGTCCAAAACTAAGAATTTCATCAACACCTGAATGGACAACATATAAATTGTTCTACATTTTATGATTTAGCAGAAGTTAACAAAGATGGATAGTCAAGATGACTTCTATGTAGCATTGTTTAGTAATGATAATTTAACACTGTTTCCAGACAACACTTTAGCTTCATTCGAAAATAAATTACCTATTCACTTTGATTTAAGAAATTTAAATTGAAAAGTTGGTCTTTCAGAAATATATCTGAACGATTTCCTACAAACAGAAAAATTTAACAAAGAGAAATGTGCATTTATCAATATTGGGCAGTATAATGTTTATGTAAGAAACATTTAAAAACCTCTCGAGAAAATTAAAGTAACCAAATCTATAGGCTACACATATTTTTCATATGACGATTCGGAATTTCGATGATTGGAAGTTCAATTTTTTGCCAACTCTTATTAAAAATATAACTCCTAATCCCGGGTTTACTTGAAATCAAGTTTTCAAAGAATTTTTTAATGAAGTTTTGACATATATCTCTACTACAAAAAATTATGATGATGTAATAATATATGTTTCAGAATCTAATCGCGGCGATTTAATACGAATATCGCAGACTTTTGATGAAGATAGTTTCTATATAAAAGTTAATCAAAGTTATAATGTAAAAACATTACTAACTGAATTATTTCAACAGAAAAAAAATATAAAAATTTCAAAACAAAATTACCTGAACTATTCAAATTATCTGTTGCTAATAATAAAGATGAATTGAATGGAATGGTGATGATTTATTCAGATATCATTCAATCATCTCTTTTTGGAAGTAGCAAAGTGCGGGCTCTCAAGCTATCAACATAGAAAATTGTAGAATACCTAAACATATTGAATTTGAAAATGTTCATTACATACCTATGGAAAAAAATTGTTTTGAAACGATAGCGATCAAAATTTGTAACCAATACGGTGATGGAATAAATTTTGTTTCCAGTTACTATCCAACAAAAATTGTATTGCACTTTAAAAAGCATTGATTGCCCAAAAACAATATAAATACTACTACTCAAATATCGTATCCTATCAAACATTGAGAGAGCTTACGTGAGATATTATTCCTCTCAAGTAGGAGGAGGAATTAACGATATTGGGCCTTTATTACAGTTTCATCCAGTTATACAAAGAGGTCGTGGTTTTGGAAATATATTCGGAAGTTTAATTTTTTAAAGCCAGTTTTTACATCAGGTTGGGACTTAATTAAAAAAGAGGCACAACAAGTAAACAACACAAGTAAAAATATTTTTAATGATATAGCATCTGGTGCAAACATAAAAGAAGCCGTAATTGATCAAAGCAAAGGTGGCATAAAAAATTTACGGAAATCAGTAGTTAACCAACTGCATTCGATGTATGATGGAATACGAAGAGCTATAAAAAGACAAAGAGCTATAAAATTGTAGTAGTTTTTAAAAAGATACATTTAAAGTCGAAAAAGCGACGAAGAAAGCAATGTAAAATCTCCTATATATTCAATTAAAAATGGAACGTATGAAATCTGAACTTGATCTTTTTGCATCATTACCCGTACAAACAAGTATTTTGCGTTCAGAAGAGGTAGCATAGAATCCTTTAGCTTCTTTAGAGGCATCGCCGCAAACCATTGCATTTGCTTCGCTTGGGAAAGGAGATACATATCGAGATCTATCCTATCTATCTATCTATCTTATACCATTATAAAGCATACATAACTACTTTACTAAATTATGGTACAGATTCCAGTTAAACACATCTGGAAGCATCTGGTTGGGAATTGGATAAGCCAAATGTCAATGATTTCAACAATTCTGGTTCTAAATCAAGACAAAAATCATACAACAATTCTGCAATAGTACAATTAATGGGAAAATTACATGTAGATTTCTTCAATACTTCCCAATTACTTTTAAATAATGTTGACATTCGCATTTCTTTAGCATTAGAAAAAGAAGATTATTTTCTTTAACGATAACGATGAAAGTTATTTAAAAATTCTCGAAGCTTCATTATACATGAAACATTTAACAATTTATCCTAGCATATTGATAGCACACAATACTGTATTGGAAAAGGCTAACGCGAAATATTTTTAAGCGAGTAGTGAAATCAAAACATTTATAATTCCAGCTAACACTTCCAACATATCATTGGATAATATATTTATGGGACAAATATCAAAAGCTCTTGTATTTTTTATGGTTAATAATGAAAATTTTAATGGTAAAAGATCGAAAAATCCATACAATTTGGACCATCAAAATCTCACACAATTTCAATAATATGTGAATGGAGTACCTACACCAAACTCTAAAATTGAAACAAGTTTTACATCGAATAATCTTTGTCATTCTCGTGCATATTTAACATTATTAAGTGGAACTGGCATACATCACTCTGATAGAGGACATCAAATGTCAAAAGAACTTTTTTCAAAAGGTTATACAATACTAGCTTTTGATTTATCACCAGACGGCTTGGGAACTGATACATGTCAGAGCTTATTAAACCAGGGAGTAGTGAAGATTGAAGCAAGACTCAGCTTTCTATTAACTTCAACATTAACTTGTATTGCATTTGCAGAATTCGATGCCAATATCGAAATTGATAAAAATCGTAACGTATACGTAAATATATAAAAGGAAGTTTAATGGACTATTTCTATTCATTTGAAAATGGTATGTGCTCTAGTAGATTTATCGTTCTGTACGGACCATAACAATACAATATTTGTAAAAAATATTGCTGTGGCTGGCATAAAAGAAAAATGTAAAACTATTGTAAAAGAATTAAAGTATAAATTTCCTGTCAGAGTTTTAAAAAGAACAGACATTGAGAATTACTCTTTTGGACATATCGATAACGAAAAAATAACTAATAACTTAATAAATTTGCTTGAAAAATTCGATATAGTCTTAGCAAATGGAAAACTTACAGCAGAATTTTTAACAACATTTGTACGAGGAAATACTCGACTAATTGATATTTACTGCTTGCAAGAAAATGAATACACTTCAGATTTCAAAGGTGCTGAAATGTAGTAACTTAACACATAAAATATTTAGAGGCGTTTATGCTCTTGATCAATTGCCAAAACAAGTTTTAAAACCTGGTATTTTAGTAGTAAATACTGATACTGATTTTAGTGGTAAATACTGATAACATTATTGTTGTATATATCTATTGATGCGGAGTTTCCGTAAAAGCTTAAAATATGTTCTTAATTTATTCGACACATCATCCCCACTTAAAAACGATAAAAAAATACAAAGAATATTTCGAAAAATTTTTAAAAATGTGGGAGAAAAACTATAAATACAAAATTCTAAAATTGAGTTAATCAGTTAAACCAAAACAAAAAATGGAGCATCCAACAAAGTCAGAAATATTTCAAACAGAAAAAGGCGAGCCAGCGCAGAACCTTTTATTAAGCTATATTTATTTTTTGGATAAAAAACAAACAATAAAAATTCAAATTGGATTTAATATTGAGAATTTTGCTGCATCAATAATTTTCCAACGACAAAACAAAGTCATAAGCGTTATGAATTATTTGCAGTGGTATACATTTTATAACGATTTTAAAAACAATCAAGCAAAATAAAATTCAAAGGGATTTAACAAAGGGATGCTAACATTTAATCATGCAGAGCGCACTAAAAAACTTACATTGTTGTCAGATGAATATACTCGTTTTTGTCTTATGCTAGACTTTATACAAGCAGTGATGTCATATAACAATGGAGCTGAACTAAATATACGATAATATATATTCAAATATTTTGAGAGATGTATTGAAAAGAATAAACTAAGATTGGAACAACAAGATTTCTACATTCCAATGAATTTACACATAGCTAAGTGTAACTGTTCCAGACTATTTTATGAAATACCTATGTTTTTGTCAGAAAAATTATCTTGGTCAACCAGAAATAAAACAAATATTTTTTAAAACCAATTATTTTCTTTTATTAAATACATATATAAATTCTTACAATTTTTTACAGCACATCTTTTTAAATTTTCAGTAATGTTATGGTGAGGGCAAATGGTTGTGAAATTTTTTAGTTTCTGAAGAGATGGAATGTCATTATCCAAAATTATAACCTCTACTGAATTGGAAACAAATTTATCTAAAAATTCCTTTTTCTGGTACCCCTTCTCATAAACGACAGCGAATGAATTTAAATGTTCGTTTAATGTATTTTTAATTGCTGAATATTCTATAAATCCATCATCCCAGTCAAGACTGTTTATTTGTCTTTTATTGAATTCATTTTGCTGTTTAACATCACTACTTAACTCTTCGAACGAGTAAGGTGCTTTAAACAGCAATCGCATTGGTATCAGGGATCCTTCAGCTATTAAAGCATATTCCTTCAAGAAATATTGCTCATTATTTCCAATAATAAACTGTAGATCAGCTACTGCTTTCCTGCTGCTCATTTTGTTTTTTACTACATTAAAATAAACCAACAGCCTTTTATTTATATCTGATTTCACCAACCATGGTGGGGCAGTTGCGCATTGTACACAATGGGAAATTTTTTTAAATAAAAGAAAACTAAATATTATACATAAAGAGTTGTCTGATGTACAGTCAATTAAAAAACCATGAGTATAGTAGGCTTGAAGGTTATTCTCTGCAATAATAATAATCTATATTTAACTGAAAGAATTAACTTTTGCAGTTGCAGATTCATTAATACCAATATTGCACCTTTTTGAAATTGCCGTATTCTTTGGAAGATTTATCGGATCCCAAAAAAAAATCTTTAACAAAAATAAAATTCAAGGTAATTTGAACATAATATATTATGTATGTTAAATTATTTAACTTAATAAATATTCTGTAAATATGTTATTGCAAATATAAATATATTCTTAATATTTTAATACACATCTGCAAAAATTTTAGAAAGTTGTTTTTAATGCAACATGAATTTAGTATAAATTAATCTACATTATCTAATAATAATTTTATTAAAAATAAGTGCGTCATGTCCGAAACGTATTCAATAGAACACTTTTAATACCTAATTGGAAAATGTGATGTTTTCCAATTAGAGACAGAGTTGGATTTATTCCAACCAATAAATTTAAAAAAGTTAAAGCTAGTCAAAAAGACAAGTGCAGCGCCAGAGCTCTGTCCCCATTCGTCAGAACACACACAAGTGACGGAAAAGCTTAGACCCCAGCAGCCAGAGTCAACACAAGTGGCGGTGGAAAAGCTTCTCTGTATTGAGTGAATGCCCATGTCCCCATTACCAGGGTCAACAGAAGTGGCGGTGGAAAAGTTTTTCTGCTTTGAGAGAATGTCCACATCTCCTTTGTCGGAGCCGACAGAAATTGCAAAAGGGTGTAAAAATAAAACAAACTGAAAATTTTTAAAAATAAAAGAACAATATTTGAATTTTTTATGTTTCATTTATTTTTAATTTTTTAATTTTAATAAGACTAAAGAGCGAACCTGAAATGTAAAAAGAATTAAACCTGACATTTTTAAAAATAAATAAAAGAACAATGTTTGGATTTTTTATGTTATATTTATTTCTAATTTTTTAATTTTGGTATAAGACCAAAGAATGAAAACCTTTTTCGAAAAACGTTCTGGCAAAAAGAACGTTATACATTTTTTAGTTGATGGGTCCTGCACCTTTGCTAAAAGAACTCTTTGGCCCCTTTTGGTTTTTAAAAACCACCAATTTAACACATCATAATTCACTCCCACAGTAAGTGCATCGATTGCCTTATACACCTCTTGTTCCCCTTTTCCTGCGGCAATTAAATTGTTTAAACAAGACTAAAAAAAAAAAAAATCATATAAAATTTTTTATTTAAAATAATTTATAAATACAATTTTAATTAATAAGTTTTACTTACCATAGTTAATATATTACCAATTGAAATTGAAAGAAGTATGAAGAAATTATAAATTTATAACCCTTATATATGATTTAAGCAATGATATTAATTTTTCCCATCTGAATTTAAAGATAAAATTACAATACTGAATTTTAAATTAAATTTTAATCATTAACAACGTCAGAAATACACGTAACTATATACACGTAAATATACTTCAGTCAGACATTCATTCTTTACAAGAATGGTGCTTTTCCAACAAGCTGAACATTCAGAAATGCACGTAAAAATGCAAATGCAAGTTTTACACGGAAAAGATCTACTATTATATTCGATTATTCTGTTGATAACTCTAGAAAGAGTATATAGTATGACCGATCAAGGGATTGTTTTGGATGATAAGCTTAATTTTCATCTTCTATATGAGTATATGTTAGGACTCATTAAAAGAAGAGCTAAATAATTCAGTAACATAGCGGTGACAAAATCTCTCTACTGTTCTTTAGTACGATCTATTCTTGAATACGGCAACATTGTTTGAAATCCTGCATTTCAAATACATTTCGATAGTATAGAATCTGTTCAAAAACAGTTCCTATTATTTGCTTCGAGAAATCAGTATAATTGTATTGACTATTCAATTCCACCTAATTATAATCTAAGATTCAATTAGTAGATAATAGGGCACCTTGGCGTGGGAATTTTGTGCGAGAAAGAGATAGCAATATCAATGTCAATGAACTCACGACAAAGATGCTTGAACTTTTAAGGAATGTTGTTGGCGCGTGCCCATAGTAATGTTATTAAGCTTTATGGTCACGACAAAGGTGTTTGAACTTTTGAGGAATGTTGTTGACGCGTGTGCATAGGAATGTTATTAAACTTTATGGTCACGACAAAGGGATATGAACTTTTAAGGAATGTTGTTGGCGCGTGTGCATATAGAAAAGTTGTTTATTGTGAATAATTGCATAATAGATTGAAATGTTTTTTTTTTGCATTATGTTAGTTTGAAAGCTTTTTTAACACAAAAATGCAGTTGTTATTTATGAGATAAATAAAATGCAGTTATTGACCTTGATGTTGTTTATGAAATAAATAAAATGCCGGTATTGACCTTATATGTATGTATAAAACCATGAGAAAAAAAAGTTGTATTTAGTGAATAATTTTTTAAAGCAAAAAATGTTGGTGTTTGATATGTAATGATTTATTATATTACCTAATTATTTTGGATTTTGTAATCAAAAAAAAAAATTCAGCTATTGGTAAATTTTCTGGTAGTTACTTTGTATAATGTGAACTAAATTTTTAGTTATTGTACATAAGAGAAAAAAAAAAGTTGTATTTATTGATTTATAAGTACTTGTTAATGTAGAACGAAAATTCAAGAACAAGTGTAGAGAAATGCGGTATAGTTTTTAAGATAAATAAAATGCAGGTATTGACCTTATATGTATGTATAAAACCGTGAGAAAAAAAGTTGTATTTAGTGATTAATTTTTTAAACAAAAAATGCAGGTGTTTGATATAAAATTATTTATTATATTATTTACTTTGTGTTTTGTAAATTCACCTATTGGTAAATTTTCTGCTAGTTAATTTGTATACCGCTTGTATACCCACACCCGTTTTCTGGTATATCTACTCCACCGTTGTTAATGAGATCTGTGGTCATTTTTGATTGAAATTTACCTGTGTTTTTCTTGATCTTAGCATATTCTGAAACTTTTTTTATATGGGCTTTAGCAACTATAAGTGCCCGTGAAAGGCACAGGTTATCCTTGTTTCTAATTGTGATGATGCCTTTACGTTTTGCGCATTCCTCCGTAAAGGAATTATAATTCCTACCACGTTTCCCACGACCTTGAGGTAATCGCATAGTAGTTATCCCCAGGCAAAAAGTATCAGTACTCAATCTTGTAAATTATAATATACCTAAATATAGTTACTAAAAATATATATTTATGTTTAATACACTTATTTTCGGAATTACTTTATTTAATTTTACTTATTATTTAAAAAATAAAAATTTTAATACAATTTAAAAAATAAAAAATGAATTTTAAATGTTTAATTATTTTATTTTTAAAAGTCACAATTCCTATTAATTAATTTTAATTGTATGCACATTCCACTTTTTAAAAATTGCAATCTTTATACTATTTAATTTCAAGATTTATTTCAATACAAAGTAGCTAATTGACAATTGAATGTAGGTTGTGGCGAATGATTTATTAATTTTAAATGTCAACACATTCCATTTTATTTTTAAAATCACGATTTCAATACAAAGTAGTTAACATAATATATTCAATACTATCATTTTATAATGTTCTAACTTGTATGTACAATAACTAAAAACTTAGTTCACATTATACAAAGTAACTAGCAGAAAATTTACCAATAGCTGATTTTTTTTCCGATTACAAAATACAAAGTAATTAATAGAATAAATAATTTCATATCAAACAACTGCATTTTTTGTTTAAAAAATTAATCATTAAATACAACTTTTTCTTTTCTCATGATTTTATACATACATATCAAGGTCAATACCTGCATGTTATTTATCTCATAAATAACAACTGCATTTTCGAATTAAAAAAAGTTTACAATCTAACATTTTAATAATGCAAAAAAAAAAAAACAAACTATACCTCATTTTTCTACACTTGTTCTTAAATTTTCGTTCTACATTAACAAGTACTTATAAATCAATAAATACAACTTTTTTTGTCCTATGTGCAATAACTAAAAATTTAGTTCACATTATACAAACTAACTAGCAGGAAATTTACCAATAGGTGAATTTACAAAATACAAAGTAATTAATATAATAAATTATTTTATATCAAACACCTGTATTTTTTGTTTAAAAAATTAATCACTAAATACAACTTTTTTTCTCATGATTTTATACATATATAGGTCAATACCTGCATTTTATTTATCTTACACACTATACTTCATTTCTCTACACTTGTTCTTAAATTTTCGGTGTACATTAACAAGTATTTATAAATCAATAAATACAATTTTTTTTTTCTCTCTTATGTACAATAACTAAAACTTTAGTTCACATTATACAAAGTAACTAGTAGAAAATTTACCAATAGCTGAATTTTTTTTTTGATTACAAAATCCAAAATAATTAGGTAATATAATAAATTATTACATATCAAACATCTGCATTTTTTGCTTTAAAAAATTATTCACTAAATAGAACTTTTTTTCTCATGATTTTATTCACAATAAACAACTTTTCTATATGCATACGCGCCAACAACATTCCTTAAAAGTTCAAACCCCTTTGTCGTGACCATAAAGCTTAATAACATTCCTATGCACACGCGTCAACAACATTCGTTAAAAGTTCAAACACCTTTGTCGTGATTTCATTGACATTGATATTGCTATCTCTTCCTCGCACAAAATTCCCACGCCAAGGTGCCCCATTATCTACTAATTGAATCTTAGATTATAATTAGGTAGAATTGAATACTCAATAGGATTATATTGATTTCTCGAAGCAAATAATAGGAATTGTTTTTGAACAGATTCTATTATATCGAAATGTATTTGAAATGCAGGATTCCAAACAATGTTACCGTATTCAAGAATAGATCGTACTAAAGAACAGTAGAGAGATTTTGTCACCGCTATGTTACTGAATTCTTTAGCTCTTCTTTTAATGAGTCCTAACTTATGCTCTTAGAGAAGATGAAAATTAAGCTTACCATCCAAAACAATCCCTAGATCGGTCATACTATATGCTCTTTCTAGAGTTATCAACAGAATAATCGAATATAATAGTAGATCTTTTCCGTGTAAAACTTGCATTTGATATTTAATATTTTGAGTTCTATTTGTTAGGTAAGAGTACAGCAATGTAAGAAATTTCGACACGATCAAATGCTTTATTAAAATCCGTGTAAATAGCATCAACTTGGTGCCCATTTTCCATTTCATTAAGGATTTCAGATGTATAAACTAAAAGGTTTGTTGAGGTAGAACGACCTTTTTTAGAACCATGTTGCTGTTCATTTAATTTTGTGTTTATGATAGGTGTAATTTTGTTTATGACCTTACTTAGGAATAGTCCCTAAAATCGCTATACCATGGTAGTTTTCGACGTGTGCTTTGCCGCCCTTTTTGTGGATGGCGATTAAATAAGACGATTTCCAAGCATATGGAAAAACATCTGGGAAAGTGTTTTATTAAAAATGAAGCGGATAAGTCAAATAACGACATTATTGTATAAAAAAGTCGGCGGGATTAAGTCAGGTCCTGCACCTTTTTTAGTATCGATGTTAATGATTGATTCAAATATTTCATTTTCAGTGAGTTATAAATCCGTAATAATTGAATTTGAGTTATTTGTTCGATTTTAAAGATCAAAATTTATAGAAGATTCTTGTGGACGATAAACTTTTTGAAAACAATCAGCAAAGCAAAACTTAATTTAATTACAGATTACATTAGGACAAGAAGAGGAAGTGTTGCCTTTCGACATTGAGTTTGCGTAGCTGTAACTTTTACGCTTAATATTTACATAGTCAAAAAATTTTCTTGGATCTGAATTTAATTTGTTGCCGATATTGGTGACATAATTATCGTATGCTATGTTAGATTTATATTTGAATTCAAATTCAAGACCCTTGTACATATTCAACAAATTTATATTAGACCACTTTGATAATTTGATTTTTTTGTACAATTTGTTGTGATGGTTACGCAATGTCCTAAATTCTCTATCGAGCCAAGGTTCTGTTGTCTTGTTTTTTGTATGAATTTTTGCACGAACCCAGATTAATTTATTGTAAATCATTACCATAGAATGTATACTAATAAGCTCGAAATCTATTTCGTCCTGAAAGTAAATTGGTAGTAACAAATTATCAGAGTCGTCTTCGACAATAAAAGAAGGAGAAGGATGACTAAAATCCCCAAAAATAAAAATAGAATCATCCTCATTCATATTTGATAATATATTGTGATATAATATATCATAAAATTCATTATATGAGTAATTGTCAGAATTCGGAAGGAAGTAAACTATTCCAAGATATAAAAAGTATTAACAACTACTAGTGGATAATCCTATACTAGATAAGTTATTTTTGACTGCAAGTAGCACACCACCTCCTAGGGAACAATTGTAGTCGGGTGGTCTCTATCTTTTCTATACATAGCCAAATTACTGTCTACTATTTCTTCGTTTAAAAACGAATCATTTAGCCATGTTTAAGTAATAGCTAACACACTGAAATCACATGACTCATAAATAATTTTTTTAGCTTACCTCTCATGCCACTACAATTGTGATAATAATCTTTAATATTATTACAAGAATTAATGCTATTATTATTATTTTATTATTAAAATAGACAATGCTATTAAATTTGAATTTGTATAAGAAATGGTATTGAGATAGCTGAATTATTACTTGGAGCTGGGCCGAAAATCTTATTGTAGTTCTCGCGAGATTGGTACAGGGTATTGTAGTAGTTACAATTGAAGTAATTACGGAAGCTCTAAGATCTTCTTCAATCTGTTTGTGGGTAAAACCAATATTTTTATGATAATGAAATAAGATAATTGAAATTCTTTATAGTTTGATGGTAAACCTTCATTATGTATCAGCACAAGTAAGCTAGTTTTCGTTTTACCCTCAATGACACAATTGTAAGAATCGTCATGTAAATATGCAAGGAATAATCTTACATAGTTTAGAACTTTCTCATCTCTAATTCTAAAAAGTTAAGGAGTGCAGTCCTCGGTTAGAGATTATTGTGTCATTATAACAATTGGTGATAACGTCGCGTTTAATTCGATATGTTTTTTTATTCTGATATTATTATTATTATTACTATTATTATTATTGTCATTATTACTATTATAATTATTAGCTATTATATTATTTAAAAACAAAAATTAATGCTTGAAAAACAATTCTTTGTTCTACAGTCATCCAGTTGAAACTTTCCTGTAGTACCGGCATCCAGTTCAAACATCCGTAGGAAAGCAGGTAGAGTGGTGACGTTCACGTTGCCACGTGAAGGGCTTAATTAGCACTAGATTCCGCCATTTTGATACCACTGCACTCACGTGGCCTGTGTTTTTAGATTGTTTGCGTTTTTATATCCAACCCGAGCAGTTCAAATACGAAATCAGTTCTTTGATTCTGTATTCAGAAAGATCGATGAGGTTGTGGTAGAACAGTTTACCGAGTTATAGAAGTCTGGCTCTAGCTAGGGCCGGACATCTGCAAAAAAAGTGCTCTAGATTTTCACTTTCGTTTGCATCTTCGCAACACCTGTAAGAGGTGTTGTGGGGGATTTCTAGGTTGGCTGCATGCGTACCTACTGGCCAGTGAGCTGTGACGATTGCCATTAGTCTGGCGATGTCTATGCGGCATTTGGATACCAACTCATTTGGTCTCCTTTTGTTGTATGTGGGTCACAATGTTGTAGATATGGTGCAATTACTTAGATTACCCGACCTATTTTGCGATTTCGCTATAAATCGGGACTATTTAGTGTTCTGAGTGACTCCTTTTTCTGTTAGTTCGTCAGCTTTTTCATTTCCACTGATGCCGATCTCCGTATTCTGCTTAGTTTTGTTATATTTTATTTCCTATTAATCGCTGGATCCATATGTAAGTAAGGATTGGGCGAACCACGGCTGGTAGGCGTCCAAAGCGCCATCTTTGACTGCATACCCCATTTCTCGCCCATGGTTTCGTTGCAAGCATAGAGAGCAACGCAAGCCTTCTTAACTCTATGCTCGATATTAGATTTCCAGGAGAGCTTCGAGTCTAAAATAACGCCGAGCCTGAAACTGCTCCGTCCCCATGTGGGTGAAAGCTTCTTCAATGGATTGGGTATTAACATTGTTAAAAGTACCTTCAATATCTAAGAAAATGGCTAATATATATTGTTTATACTTAATGAAATGTTCCACTGTGGAGAGCTGCGGAACGAACCACTTCATGCAGAGCCGTCTCTGTGAACCTACCTTTTAAGTACGCGTGTTGAGATTTCGATACTTGAGTTCACTCAAAGCGTTGCTTAATCTGGTAATCCAAAATACGCTCCATGGTTTTTAAAAGAAAGGATGACAGGCTAAGTGGCCTGAAGTCTTTCGCTGACTCATTGCCCCTTTTTCCTGCCTTTGGAATAAAGACTACTCGGACTCTCTTCCAAGTGCAGGGAACATGAATCATTTTTAAAGAGCTACTGAAAATGAAACCCAAGAAATCTTTTCCTGCAATATAATTTTACTTACTTCCATCCATGAGATTCCTTGGACTCCAGGATCTCCATTAGGTGGAGTTACATTACCGTTATCATTACTGCATACGTAAAAATTGGTGTTAACTAACAATTCTAAAGATTCAGTTGAAGAACTAGTCCAGTTCCCGACCTTTTTTTTGATTAAGGAGGGACAGGATCTATCGTTTGACAGAATCTTACAAATTCTAGCTGTATCTCTCGTTGTTTCGATAGATCGACAAAATTCCATCCAAATATGCCGCTTGGCTTCTTTGATGGCTTTTTTGTATACTTTTAGCCCATCTTTATTTATGTATTTATGTTTAAAGCAAATGTTGAAAATAGACCTAGTCAGACTTTTAAGGCAGGCTAAGTCTTCATTCCACCAAGGGAAGGGTTGTTCTTTCGGCGACTAATTGGACACGAGATTTTAAAGCCTACTCCCATAGACTTTTCAAAAGTTTCAATCTTTGTATCCAGTTCTTCGATCGTTTCAATTTTGATGTTCGGTACATTATTTAGTTTTTTTTTCCCCCTAAGGGAGGTGGGAATCATCCACAGACACCAAGAATGTCCCCCTTGGTAGTGTCCGATTCTTACTGACTAAACCCACGTCCCCTTTGGCCAATATAATGGTATGAAACCCTTACCTGCGAACGCAGCATATTGGTTAGTGAGTAGGGATCGGAAAGGAAACAATGAATCCGCCTATTATTATTACTATTTTGCTAACAGTGACTAAAGCCGTCACAACAGTTACAATGTAGTAGTAGTAGTAGTATGTAGTAGTAGTAGTATATGTAGTTATATGTAGTAGTAGTATATAGTAACTACATGAGGTATTTATTGAAGGCAACCCTCACTGTCACTGTAGCGGTTACTAGTATTAGAATTCTTATTAATATTAATATTATTATTTTACTACAGAGTCAGCGCCATCAGTGGATTACAACGTGCAGCAGTATATAACACCTTACTTGCATGATATAACCAAAGATAGCTCCACTGCAGTAGCTATTATTATTATTACTATTATTATTATAATTATTGTTTTTATTCTATCACTTTTATTATTATTATTATTACTATTATTATTATTATTATTATTACTGTTATTATTTTTATTGTTATTATTGTTATTATTTTACTACGAAGTCAGCGCCATCTGTGGATTACAACATGTTATTATTACTATTACTATTATTATTAATATTATTAATGTTATTATTACCACTATTAATTATACGATGTACATTATTACGATATAAAAGTACTACATATTTTTTATTTATGACCTGACCGGGGTTTGAACCCAAGACCCTTCGATTGAAAGGTTGGCGACTTAACCACTGCGCCATGAGTCAGATTTTGACTGTATAATTCGGCTGAATTTTGTCCAGTCAGTTCTTTTAGAATTTCTGTAGAATTTGAGAATATTTATCTAAAGATTCGCATCAAAGGTTTCATATTTGTGATGTGAATAGGAGTTCTGACTAAACACAGACCAGTTTGCAACTCCGATGGAATTATTGTTAGTAGTTAAGGTAATGTCTATTACCTCTTCCCACCCGTTATATCTGCCCGAAAAAATTGGTGTGTTACCACTATTACATATTTTAAGGTTAGTGTTAATAAGAAAACCAAATAATGACTCACCTCGTTCGTTGTTCTCCGAACTACACCATAAGGAATGTCTAGCATTGGTATCCGATGAGTAGGTTATCTTGCTTTGTCGCTCCAACAAGTTTACGAACTTCTTCTGGTGGTGACGGATCGTCATGAGCCATGTATGCAGAAGAGATGTAGAGACTATTTCCCCCTAGCCCTTCTAACTTGACGACAGCCAATCGGATGAGCTAAAATCGGGGTGAAGAAAAGCATTGAATTGTTTTTTTACTAAAATACAAGCTCTAGATTTACCTATATCCTTTTTGTGAAAAAGATTATAATCTCTATGATGCAGGCTCTTGATCTTAGTACCTCTGACCCAAGGCTTTTGAATGAAGCTGATGTCTATATTTTCCTCGCTGAGGAAAACCATCAGATTATCCGAGGCCCGTCTCGAGTGCTTAAGATTAATCTGCACTACCTTTGGTATCATTACCCGTATGCCAGATGATGTCTAAGAGGATCTCTGTCGATCGTGAGATCCTCTACCAGCTCAAAAGCTAGATCCTCCTCTGGATCCTCTTCGTCGGCTGGAGCCTTGAAAATTTTTAGTTTGTCATACCTTATGCCGAACCTCATCCTGTAATCTGTCTTCTCGAGTTTCTCTAGGCACTCCTCATTTTTCATGAGCAGGAAGGACTTGCTGTTTTTTTGAGGCTGCTCAGCCGTTGTGATCCTCCATTTTTCCATCTGGATTTTCGAATTCTGGAGCTTAACACATTAAAAAACCTTTACACTGTCCACGCTCATGTTTGGTAACGAATTGCGCGCCCTAGGTCTCCTTGTTATTTCACCAACCGTGCATATTATTTGCGTTTAAAATTAGTTTTGTTACCGAAATTTTTTCAATGGTTACTATTATATTAGTTTGAAAATTCAATGCCATACTACTTATTTCATTCATATGTATAATATCTTGAAAACTCATTGTATTTAGAATTTCAATGTTCTTTTCTTTGACATACTTACCTTTTTTATTTTTTTTAACACTACGATTTTTTGATTTGCTATTTTGAATTATAATTTGAACAGTTTCGTGGTCAGATATTCGATCAGAGTGATTAATTTTATATACTACATTATTGCAATAATTTTTAACCAAGACATAATCAATTAGAGTTTTTAAATTTTGTGTGATTCTTGTTGGCTCATTTATTATTTGCTTGAAGCTTTCATCATTTATCTTATTTATCATCTGCCATGATTCTGTTTTTAACAAATCTAGATTGAAATCACCCATAATTAGACAATTTATTTCAGACGCACTATAATTTTTACACCATTCACCAAAAGTATCAATGAATTGCCTAACAGAGTTTTGCCATGAAGGTGATCTGTATGCTTTCAACAAATTCCCAATATCCAAAACAACGTTAACAGCTAAAAACAATATAAAACTAGTTTTAACTATCTATATTATGCTAAATTTAAATGTCTTCTATAGATTGCCACTTCTCCCGTATGTCTACAATGCGAAGTACAATAAACTACATTATAATTTTCAATTCGGAACTCAGATTCGCACATTTCTTCCGTTATATGCGTTTCACTTGATAAAATAATACCCAAATCTTCTTTTTAATAAGCAATTCTAGTTCATTCAAATTATTAACCAGACCATCTATATGTAAGTAGACACACCTCAAATCTACATTTTTTTTTCAATATTCATCTTTCTTCTAAAAACTTGACATCGTTCACATCTTTTGATACTGCATTTATGGTAAGTTTTTAAATTTAATTTAAAATCCCTATTCATTCTTACACAGTTAATATATTCATATTCACTTATATTACAGTTATGGTTTTCATCATAGTCTTTCGTACATTTAAAACAAAATTTTGTAGAAGCAGTAAAATGCTTACTTTGATGTTGATATCCTAAACTTTTATAGTACCGCCTTATAAATATTCCTTCATAGACTCTACAGTAGTCCCACCCTAGCCTAACATTTCCTTCCTTCATAATTTAAGTTATTTTTATCTTTGAAAAATAATTTTAGTTCCACATCACTGCTATTTAAGTGATCGTTTTGAACTTTTAAATTATTTACTACATTACTTTCTTCTATATCTTCACAGATTCCTATTATACGCACTCGTGGTCTCCTGCGTTGTCTATGTAGTTTTATAGTTATTGTCTAGTGCAGCTTCAGCTGCAACTTTAAATTTGCTGCCAGATACGTTATCTTCACAAACAACAATTAAGGAACCCTTTTTGTACCTTTCATACCTTTTAGTTTAAATTCCCCTGAAATCGTATCAATATTAGCTTTAACAACTTTTTTTGTTTCGTTTGCATTATGTTCATTTTTCGGTTCAATAAAAATGGCTTATGATTTTTTAACAATTTTCGAATATAATTTCTTTTGATGATTCCCTTTCATTTCAATATTTTCAATTTCATTTAACACTTTATTTTCCCCAATATTTAATGTATTAACACCATCTCAAATATTTTTAAGCTCGTTTTCTTGTTTTGATATTTTTTCTTTCTTTTCATTGACAGCCATTAATATTAATTCTATTTGATTTATTATATTTCTTTTGCACTCAATGCATTCACCACATACAAATCAAATATTTTCTTTTGTTGTAATTATACCTACATCGTACTCAGTTAAATTTATTCATTTGGGGTGATACAAACAACCGCATAAACCACTACACGTAAGGAATTTTTCATTTCTAATACCTCTATCGTACTTTTTACAGTTTATTGACATTTTTTCTTATATTATGTTTTTAATTTTTATTTATTCGATTCAATTTCTTTTTTATAAGTTCCTAAATACATATTTCATAACAATAATTATAGCGTTTATATCAATTGTTAATTCTTCAAACTTTTAATTATCAAAAACAAAATCAAAATTTAACAAAATAAATGTAATATTTAAAAGAGTTTTTTCTCGTGTTACCTCGATTAACACCTCGGAATCAGATTAATGATTCCTTCAAATATTTCATTCTGAGAAAGATATTATATTTGATATTATATCTCTAATTAAATTGTAGTTCTTTATTGTATATATTTTTCAACAAAATTGAAATTTTTTTTTGGATCTGTAAATAACCTATCGCTGATATGAGTGACATAATTATTGTATGCTTAGTTCGCTTTTTGTTTAACTTAAACACAATATATATTGTCTAACAAATTAATACTACGCTTTAGAAAATTTAATTTTTGTTACATTGATTACGTAATGTTCTCATTTGTCATCCTTAGCTAAAACAGAATATTCACATGATTTACTGTCAACATTTAGTTGCTTAATTTAACCTCTCATATCAATACAGTTGTTATAGGAGTTTTTAAGATTGGTAACAGGTTTAATTTTATTAATATTACTATATTTAGAAATTAAGATGTTGTTGTTGAAGAAATTAAGATGATTAGTGTAATAATTTACAGCAATATTTAAGCTACTTCAAGCTTGGTAGAAAAAAATTATTATGATGTTGTCTTTAGGTTTCTGCAAGTGATTGTAATAGTTGCTATGACAATAACTACGATAAGCGTGGAGATTATTCTTCTTCTATGTCGTTCGACGTGAACTTGATATTTATATGATACCTAAAGTAAAAATTACTTAACTCTTTAATACTAGAAGGTAAACTTTCGTTGTGAATAAGTACTAATAAGTTACTTAATACAAGTAATGTGTATTAATACATTAAATTATAGCATTTTCATCATTACTATTGTTACTATTATAGTTATTATTATTATTATTATTATTATTATTATTATTATAATAATTATTATTACTATTTATTATTATTATTGTTTTTTTTTTATTCAATCTGTATTCTTAATTGGAAATTTATACAAAATGCCTACAACTATAATGATTAATATTATGATTAAATATAAAAAAAGAAAAAAAACTTAAAAATACATTACTTCATTGCTTTAAAAAACTTAAAAAAAAAAAAAATTTCTAAGAAAATATAATTTACAATTTTTCCTAAACTAAAATTATAAAAGCTTAAAATCTATAAATCCAGTTAAGAATAAGTAATGGTATATATAAATTTATATATATTTAAATATATTTATATATATAGTTATTTAAATAAAAGTAGCTTTAAATACCATATCAATTAAGAGTTCAACAATGTTAAAAGGTAAGGTGGTAAAAGAAATTAAAATTTATATAATACAAAAAACAAAAATATTAAGAAAATATATTACAAGGAGAAGCAAAATACAAAAAAAGAGAAGCAACAGTGCTGAAAGAATAATTTCTGTATCAAATTAAGTAAGAAAAAAAGTACCACAAATTTAAATCTAAATAAGTAAATGCTCAATTGCATTATAACCAAATTACAGAAGCCAACAAGTTAACAAGTTACCAAGCTTAACAAGTTTTAGAAACCTTCTCAAAAATCTAACCATTCTGATATACAAAGAAGTCCTCTTAGATAATCTGCTGCTATTATGAGATAATGCTGTAGGTGTTCCGAAAGATTGTAGCCCTAAAATAAGGAGTAATAACTGTGTAATCAAAATTGGAACGCAAATTGTAACTGTTTGAAATTCTGGAATTCAAATAACCACATTTTTTTGTAAAATATCTTTCGGACCTGAAAGAAGTATAAATGTTTTACTGAAAGAACTTTAAGATTTTTAAAAATATCCAATGAGTGAAATCTTTTTTTTTTTAGAAAATTGTTCGCATAATTGACTTTTGGAGAGTTAGAATCGGGTTAATTACAGTAAGCCCCTTCCCAGAAACCTATCTCATAATGTAGCCTAGAATGTAAAATTCTATGATAAACAATGGAAATTTGTAGTTTTACTGAAGATAACGTTTGCAGACTGTAAAATTTCCGCAGAGTAAGATTTTTTTAATGTGGCTGTATGTACTGATCAGTTTATATTGCTATGAAAGTATACACCTAAGTATTTAAAATTGTTTGCTGTTTCTATTTTAAAACATTTATCAATACAGCTTACATTTCATTAAACAAATTAAAAAACAGAGAAGAACATATTTTATTGCATAACATATTACACTCCGACGCATGAAAAAACAAATGAATTTTTTGAGAGTCTTGCTGAATAAGATTAAAATACATGGCTTTAGTTTTAAAACTAACCAGTAATTTATGATCAAAGAATAAATTAGTATGCTTAAATGAAAGTAAGTATACTTAAATCATGATTCGTGCCCCCTATTAAATTAAAGGAATTATTGGAAACAGAAGAACTCGCAATGTCATCAGCAAAAGCTGTAAACCAATAAATTACTTACCAATAAATTGTTGCTTAAAAATACAATTTATGTGAATTAAAAATAATATAGGGCCAAGTACAGATCCTTGGTGTAGTCCACTATTAATATTCTTTGGGCTGCTTAGTTTATCTTTAATTTTTATCCCTTGAGTTTCATTGATTAAATAAACCAGTTTAACATAAAACCTCGAAAACCTATAATTTATAATTTTTTAAGAAGGATAGAATGGTCCACCATATCGAATGGTTTTGTAATGTCTACAAATAAAGCTGCACAACTTTCCTCATCATCAAGACCATTTCAGTAGACAACCCTTTTTTAAACCCAAATTGACAATTGCTAAAAAAGTCTATTCTGCTAAGGTATTTTAAAATTTTACAGTTTATTATTTTTTCGAAAAGTTTGGAAATGGATGGCAACAGAAATATAGGTCTATAATTACTAAAATCCTTTACGTCACCTTTTTTATTGCTTTTTTATACCTTTTTTATACAGTGGCATGACATTTGCACATTTGAGCTTCTCAGGAAAAACACCATTTAGAATACTGCTATTAAATAAAAAAGTTAGGACATCAACAATATTTAGTATAATTTCTTTTAAAAGTTTCTTTGAAATTCCATCAAAGTCAGAAGAAGTTAATTGATTTTAGTAGCTCAACAGAGAAATTATGGTCAAAATAGAAATTAAAATAGAAATTTTGTAACTTTTCTCCTTTAAACCTAAATTATTAAAACAACAATAATGATTTTCGAAATTGCATTAAATACGCTAAATGGTAATAATTAATTAAGTAAAAATCAATTTTAAAAGTTAAAAAAGTATAATTTTTATACCTTTACCCATCGTAATTTTGAAATAAACTAAGCACATTTTTATACCCGTACGATAGGATCGGGTATAATAAAATTACTCCTCCGTTTGTAACACCTCGAAATAAGCGAGCTAGATATACCTTCAAAAGTATGGATCGGATCAGAAAAAAATTCTAAGACTTTTGAGCCATGTCCGTCCGTCCGTCCGTCAGCACGCTAACTCAAAAACTAAGAAAGCTAGAATCTTGAAATTTACACAAAATTTTCTGGGAGTAATTTGTAGGCTCCCTATTTTTTTTGGTTGAGTTTGGACCAAGCCTTAGGGTAGCTCTCGAACACCTAACTTTTAGATCCCCACATTTTTTTTGAAATAGAGCTATGAAATTTTAACTGCTGATAGATGTTACAAAAATATTAATTTTATTTTTAATAACTTTTTTTGTACCCCCACCCGTTACAGAGCTACAGCTCCCCAAAGGTTCAAAAAAGCTCTATATTTAAATTGTTATAGCACAAGTTGTATAAGGTATATCTTCATTTTGAAAACGCTAAACGATTACTACTTTTATTAGCTTTAAAAGTATATATACAATAAATATATACTTGTGGCATACGGTGTCTTAATTATGCGAAACTCAAATTTTGCAAAATCCTTTAACCCTTCTATCTTCTAAACGGTTTAACTTGGAAACTTGAAATTTTGACAGAAGTTAGATCTTTGAAAATATGAGTCATTTCAGAATTTTTTTTTGTATCACCCCCGGTTTTGGAGCTGTAAGGGGTCAAAAACTGAAAATTTCCTATTTTTAAACACCTGTAACTTGAACACCTGTTAAAATTTTTTTGAAGTAATACACAAAAATTAAAGCTTCAATATTATACTCTTATTTCTGTTAACAACTTTATTTAATAATATATGGTTACTTTATAATTGACGAAAGAGTTACTTGATTTTTTCAAATTTTCTAACAAATTTCTTCAACAAATTTTTTGCATTTGTTTTACTCGATAATTTGAAATTGTTGAGGATATAATGCGTAGTACAAAAAAATATAAATAAATAAACAACATAACGGTTGCTTGAAGAATTTTTATTATATGATATTGATATATATACATACTTATATAATATCATGTTTATTTACAATATATCGTATATGTCACTAGTGAATGAATGATAAGAGTATAGGTGTATATTATATAGCGCCGTATTTACATACATATATGTACTTTATTGTACTTATAAGAAATTATTCTGTCAATGGAATATTTAAATATAATATAATATAATATTTAAAATTACATTTATTATTTTATACTAAGTAAATTTAATATACATTTACCGCTTAGTATTAAATGGTACTATAGAATATTTGAAAAAGTTTTGGATTGATAATCGTTATGTGGAAGGTTAAAATTTGCTTTTGAAGAATGTGTAAGCATATAGTTTGAATATATCTACAACCCATAGTTCTAGAAATTATAAAATTCACCCAAATTATTTTAAAATACTAAAATATTTAAAAAATAATATTGTAAGCAGAGTGACAGGCTGTGAACATACTAACGGTTCGTACGGGTATCTAAGATATGACAACGGCAACTGTATTCTTCCTAGTTTTATAAAAATTTTATTTATATAGTAATTTAGTTGCAAGATTTACAAATTTGATATTTATTTTTTTGTATTTTTCTTAAATCAAATATATTATCAAATAGTTTTTGTATTAACCTATCATTTTGCATATATTTCATTTTATTTAATATATTCAAAAAGTTTTTCATTTTGATATTTTATTTATTTTGAAACCATAAATAAACACAACAATATTGTTAATACCTATAGTTAATAGGTGGCATCCCATATGAATCGAAATATTCAATACATCCATTTTCTGGTAAAAATAAAGCTAACCAATGTTGTCCAGATTTATTTGAAGAGTCTGTGTTTATTAGTAGCATGGCCGGTTTTTTAACATATTTCGGCATTTTATCTATTGGGAAAATTCCAGTAAAACAGTTTTTTGTATATTTGTTATGACTAAGAATAGTTTCAATTTGAAGTGTATTCATTATGAATGAATGGTTTTTACAAATTTATCTCATTATTTATAGATCTGAATGAACATTACGATTTTTGTCTATTTGTAAACTTGAGTCGAATTCACCATAAACAGTACCTGTTAAAGTTGTCGATAATTTGTTTGAAAATTAAGTGTCAATTCTTAATGAACCCCGGTTTAACAGAAATTGGCTGGAGTTATTTCCTGCTCCATCAGAAGTTAAATCAAAAGCTAATAGAAAGTAATCTTTGCTGAACATTGCCTTAGTTATTTGATGTCCTTTGTCTGCATGATATATTCCTGTTCCACTAAACAAGGTATGATATGCTCGAATATATGTTGAGGTTTTCTCTGAAAAACTCATTTCTATAGCTGAATTAAGAATTTGAACACCGTTAACATATAACATAAATTGTTCTAAATCAAAAAGTTCAAAATTAAAAGGGTTCTTAGATCGTTTTGCTGTACATCCCTCATTTTCAGTCATACAAAATATTATTGTGTTTGGTAGTTGCCCAATAAAAACATTGTCTAGACTTATATTTGACGTATTCGAAGATATTGTAAAAGTTTTTACTTCAACACGTTTGTAATGATATTTGGTATTAACTTTTTCCTAATTTTGTGCTAATAA
The DNA here is from genome assembly GCA_947095535.1 of Poecilobothrus nobilitatus. Lineage (NCBI taxonomy): Eukaryota > Metazoa > Arthropoda > Insecta > Diptera > Dolichopodidae > Poecilobothrus > Poecilobothrus nobilitatus. Next base: position 108,681,254 of record OX352772.1, read on the forward strand.
AATGCTCGGATTTATTGTAGCATGCTTCGTATATAATACTGCTTCCAAAATTTTTATTTGACTTTCTTCATTATCATCACAAAAAAAATAAAAGTCAGGTTTTTCTAAAGTTAATACAACACGAACATCTACATTGTTAATCAAGAGAACTGGTTAGTTAAACATATCAACATGTAGTTTTCCCATTAATTCTACTGTTATTATATGGCTTTTTACGTTCCAGAATACCACTATTATCAAATCTTTGAACATTTCCTTTATCCAAGGTCCAACATGCACATTCTAAGTGTGTTTCAGCAGCATTAGTTCCATAATTGAGAAGAGTTTCAATATATGCTCTGTAATGATAATTTGAATGTTATGTTTTTCCCATTTAATTGAACATTACATTGTTTTATAAGAGAATGAAGTAAATTATTTACAATCCCAGGTTGAGAAATTAATTTATTGTCTTAATCTTTATCATTATTGCATTGCATTGCATCATTGCATCATCTTTTTTCAATATTTGAACTTTAAGTTTTAAATATGTTCCAGACAAATCTCTATACGTATCCCCATGACCTAATGAAATAAATTCGATTGTAGAACTAGAGTCTAAAGAGGCTATCCGATTTAAAGCAACTTCTTCACTTTTTAATGTAATGGTATTGGACGTGGTGTAAAAATATCTAGTTCAGATTTCATGCACTCAATCATTTTTAATCAAATATATCTGTATATTTTGTTTTTTGTTTTTTTTTATTAATTTTTTTAGAAGTTACAGGTTTCTTCTTCTTTTTCATTTTTAAATGAATAGTTGCTGAGTATTGGACATTAGTACGGGGGCAAATTTAAAGGAAGTGATAAAAGATAGAGTAAGGAGGCTATAGGGAATGTAAGACGTGGTGTTTTCAATAAATTAAATGATATGTATGGTCATGGAATTCATCGCAGTGGTATAAAAAGATGATAAATAAAAATTTTCTGTTTCAAATGATTGAGATATTCTTACTTGTTACAATTTCTCTGCTGGAAGTAATCTTTTTTTATCACCTTTATAATACTTTTCATTTAACAAAGATTCTGAAATTTCATCGAAAAACTCTTTCAAAACTTGTTTTCTTGAAAATCCTGCTTCTGGTGTGATATTATTTATTAAAAATGGTAAGAAATTAATTTTCCAATCATCAAACCCAAATTTATATTTATCAATATCAGGGTAAAATAACCCATTCGTTTAACAGCAGGTCTTCTGGAATCCTTTTCACCTACAATAACAGTAGTTTTTCCTACTGAAATTTATACACAATTTGAACGTTCATATTTATTTGTTTGAAGAAAACCATTTTAAAATTCAGTTAAACCAACATTCCAATTTCCGTTCCTGAAGTTAATATGACGTGGTATTTTATTTGTAAATTGAGAAAGAGTATTTTCAGGAAACATATCACCCGAAGAATTACTTAATAAAGTTACATAAAACTCTTCCATTTCTTTTATAATTATCTATGTATATGACATCCAACTAGTTGTTTTTGATTTTGATTTTAAATCTTTTAAATTTTTATCCTGAGATTTTGATATGCTTTGTTTTTTACGGATAGGAAAATTTAATTCTTTTTGTTTTGTTTTAGATTCTGATCGCAGAGAAAATTGCCTCTTTGGTTTATCAAACAGACGAACAGATATTACTGAACCATCATCTGTTTCAAATACTCGAAATGATGAGCTATTTATAGTTTTTACGCGCCTTTCAACGAGAGCCTGAAGAAACTGCAGATAACGCTCTTTTTTTCATATTTTCTTCGGTAGAAACGTTATCACTATAACCTTTTAACCTTCGAAGTGACAACACTTCTTTTTAATTACGGATAAAATTTTTTTTAAGTTATTATAAATCTTAAATTTTATTTTTCTACTTTTCTAAAAATGTATCAAATTTAAACTTTGTACACTTTTTAATTAATTTTTTTTTTAAATTTATCACTTAAAACTATTTATAAGTTTAGTGTGTAACTAAAGTATATTGAATTATATATAGCTGCACTACAATGGCGGAAGGATAAGTAGTTTTTTTATTATTTAACAAACATTATACAATTTTTTCTTATTTTATTTTTCATTATAGAATTATTTCACATTAAAATTTTTTTTATTTTTATTTTTGATTTTGATTTTTTGAACTACATATATATTAAATTTGAATAATTTTTAATTTTCCGATTAAAATTATAACTTCTAATTAAACGCGCTCGGTTGGTTTTGTTTACATTAATTTACATTTATTTTTATTTTTTATTTCATCTAATATCAATTTGTCGTAAACAAAACTACCATATATCTATCTCTCTCCCACCCGTATGATGGATGCTGGTGTTCTTCTTTGACTCTCAATTCGCTGATTTTTTTTTTTTTTTGTTAATACCACCATAGTTATTACCGTAATTTAATTTATTAATTTCTGGTGGTAAGTTTTGCTTTTGGTGAGTTTGTGGTTGTACCTGTCTTCAATAAGGTCACTTAAAAGTGTATATTAAAAACTGTTGAACGTTGTTATAAAGCGTTGCTCGCTCAAAGCAAAATATTAAAATATTAGTGTTGATATTAAAGTATTGATATTGATATTGTTGATAATTTATTTTTAAGTGTTGTCAAGTTCGGGTTATTTAAATCGCACACTTTTACTTTTGATTTTGATTTTAATTTTGATTAAATTTTAATTTTTGTTAATTTCAATTTTGACTGTAATCTTAAATTACATACTTTAATTTATTTTAATTCGGATTTTAATTTTGGTTAATTTTGATTTTAATTACAATTTCAACTATGATTCCATTTTAATTCTGATTTTGATTATAATTTTTAATTGAATTTAAATTTTAACGTTATTCTGATTCTTTTTTTTGCTTTTTTTGTTTTATATTAATTGTTTTCCAAAAAAATTATCAATTTGAATGTTAATTTATGTAATATACACGGGAATTTTCATGCTGTCGAGTGCCATCTTAGTTTAATTAAGCCAGCAATTTTAGCCCTATGTGAAACACAAGTCAGTAATCACAATGATAACTTTAATGTTACCGGCTACTCACTTATTTCACACTTCGTACCCAAAAGAGGTATCGCTGTCTATATAAAAAATGACATTGCTTTTAACACACTTCCAAAACATAAATGTTCTAGTCCAACCTTCCATTACAAAAAAAATTCTCGTTGGAAAGCATGTCATACATTTCTGGCTCAAAATTCTCGGTGGAAAGCATGTCATACATTTCTGTTTTCTATAAATATCGCCCAACTCAAATGAACAAGAAACTGCTATCGAAATTGAAAATCTATCGAACCAGATCAATGAAATTTTGGACTCATCTTCAGAAACTGAAATTGTTCTGGCGGGAGATTTCAACATTCATAACAGGGACTGGCTTAATTTTTCTAGCAACATCTCCCCGAGTCAAAATTCAATTGGGAAACAAGTTGAATTATTCTCCATACGGTTCCACCTTTCTCAACTTGTCCCACTGGGATCCCGGACCGTGCTGATCAAGAAGGTCACTTCTTGGATCTGTTTCTCACCCCATACCCTGAAAAATATGTGGTTTCAGTTGGTTGCCCCCTGGGTAACTCCGATCATTTTTTGGTTAACACAAGTTTCCGGGTAATCCCAATCTCCAATCAGAGGTCCCCTCCCAAAAAATTAGTTTAGCGTTACAGCCATGCTGACTGGGAGGGTCTTAACAACTTTTTTAGAACATTTGATTGGGCATTCTGCTTCCGTAATATAAATGTTAACTTTGCTGCTAATGCGATTAGTGAAACTATTTTACTTACAATGAGGTTATTCATTTCACATTCCATGAAATCTGTTCAGAGGAGGCCCAAATCTTGGTTTAATCGCATTTGCAAAGAAGCCATTTTTAGAAAACAGGAGGCTTTTAAACTGTACCAAAACAATAGGTCGGAGGCTCACAGGGCCAACTATATAGTGGAGAGAAACAGATGCAAGAGAGTTATCAACAAGCAAAAATTCTTGTTCAAGCAAGGGTTGAAACATAAAGTCATTCACATGCCAATGAATGGCAAATCCTTTTGGACATTTGCCAAAAGTCTAAAAGAAGACGTTAGAGGGTCTTGTTTTCCACCACTTGTTGATAATAATAACAGAACAGTATCAGATTCTAAAGATAACCACTATAGTGCTTAAAAATACCTACTCCAGTATTTCAAAACCTCTGCGCAACCTTTTCTACCTCTCCTTCACTTCGGGTATTCATCCTACCCAATGAAAGGTTGCAGGTTGTAATAAAAGCGATCCGTCCAACTACCGCCCTATTGCTATAACTTCCGTCCTCTCCAAAGTAATGGCGAAAGTTGTGATCCAAAAGCTTTTTAACTTTGATTCACTCTTTTTTAATACATGCAATATATGTTGGTTTGCCTTCAATCGTCTCATTTTTTTCACATAAGTTACCGTTTGTTAATTGTTTTGATGAACAGAAAAATTCGCAATACTTATCTTTGTTAAGCAAATTATTTCTAAAATAGCAAATCAAAACAGACAGCTTGAAGGAAGTTAGACATATGTCTACTTTTAACGGAACAAACGACATAACCATAAATTCATTTGTTAACAGCGTCGAATATTACATAAATCATATCACCGATTCAAACATCAAAAAAGTAGCTGTTTGGGTAATATATAATGAAAAAGTACAAGGTGAAGCCAAAAGTACCATCATAAACATCCCGCAATCTGACAACTGGGAATTCATCAAGTCAACACTGAAAAAGAGATATAAATCAGAAATTGAACCAGCTGAAATTTACAGGAATTTATCAGACCTCCTTGTAAACTCGGTAAGTGATTTAGTTATACAAATCCAAAATTTAAAATATAAAGCCGATGAGTTTCAAATATATTATAATGATAGTAATTATATAGACTTAAGTAATATCGATAGTTTTCTATTAAATACAATAAAAGAAATGTTACAGAGAACTTTACTGAATAGAATATATAATGAAATTGATTTGTCTAAAGTAACAGAAATTATGTATATTAGAAGAGATGTAGATTCTTGTATAAGGTCGGAATTTAAGAAAACTATTATAAATAGTAACTTCAAAAATAATAATTATAAAAACAATTATAAAAATAATGAAAAAAATTTTAAAAATCAAAATGTTATTCAAATTTCGATAATAAAAATTGCAGTAATAATCAGTCCTTTGATCAAAATAGTTATAATAACAATTTCAGTAGCAACAAAGATAATTTTAATAGGGATAACTGTAATAGGGATCATTTTAATAATAGGGATAGTTATCAGCCTCATATGTTTTATTCAAAGTCAGGAAACTCTAGACAGTACTCGGGCCAAAATCACCAAGAACAGAGCTACGCCAAATAGAACCGATGGAAGTTCAAAATATTCAAACAAAAAATTCTGAAGATAAAAGTGAATGTAATAAATTAGCCTCGGAAGAACTCCCCGTTATTAGCGTAACAATTGACAATAAAAAATTATTTGCCCTTATTGATACAGGTTCTAATTTTAGAATTATAGACGACGACATAACAGGTTTTAAAAAGATAAAAATTAAACCAATCACATTTTCAACAATAAATAGTAAAGATCAAATTAATTTTGAAATTCATACTGTAGCACCACTAGAATTCAATACTTCATCTAATGCATTAATACGATGGAGGGTACAAAAATTACCTAACCGAAAATATAAAATTATAATAGGTGCATCTATTAAGAAGTTTGGACAGTGTAATAAATTTCAAACAAGGAAAAATTAATTTCAATGGACAAAATATAAAATTTGTCAACACACCGTATCAATTCAATGAAATATGCACTTTAGAGACAGTAGATCCTAATTTAAACCTATTCAAGTTAGATCACCTTAATTTAGAAGAGCTCTCTGAAGTCAAAAAATTAGTAAAAAGATTCAGTCATCTATTTTTTAAAGAAGGGGATAAGTTAAACAACACAACAGTATTCAGCACGAAATAGTTACGACAACAGAACAGTCAATTAATTTAAAGTTATATAGATATCCGCCAAAACACGAGGAAGAAGTTAGAAAACAGATTAAGGAAATGGAAGAATTTATTTTAATTAATTGTCGTACCATTAATTGTTAATTGTCGCCCATTAATTGTCGTACCAAAGAAAACCGATAATTCAGGTCAAAATAAATTTAGGACCGTGATAGATTATAGACGACTGAACGACGTAACAGTGGACGACAAATTCTCATTACTGAATATTGACTCTATTCTAGACAAAGTGGGAAAAGCCCAGTACTTTGCAACATTAGATTTGGCAAAAGGTTACCACTAAATTTCTATTAGGGAAGAAGACAGAGAAAAGACAGCTTTCGTGACACCACATGGACTGTATGAATTTAATAGAATGCCGTTTGGTTCTTTAAACATTCCAACAGTTCAGTGACATTCCAACAGTTAATGAATGAAATATTGAGAGAATATATAAACAAGGTCTGTGTAGTATATTTAGATGATATACTAATATTCAGTACCTCTCTAAAAGAACATATGAAAGCAATCTATAGTATTTTGAAAGTTTTAGAAGAAAAAAATTTGAAAATTCAAATAGATAAATGTAATTTCATGATAAAAGAGACTGAATTCTTAGGGCACATATTAACAAATGACGGTTTAAAGCCTAACCCCAATAAAATAAAAACAATAGAAAATCTAGAAACCATAAAACTCGAAAGAAAAGAAAACTCGAAAAGAACTCGAAAAGAAAATCGAAAAACTAAACAAAAATAGAGAAAATTATGTTGAAACTCGCTCAACAGGTTTTGTCAAAAACCCTAAAGCTGTTAGACACAAAGAGCAACAAAATATAAAAAATTGAAATTCGACAATATTCATATAAAAAATATTAAAAAGCCTTTAACATTTACAGATATTAGCAATAATGACAATACTAATAATGATGACAGCACAAACTGTGAAATGTAATCTATTAAAAATAAACAACATAATTTCAAATACAGGATTTGTAAAAATAAACTTAGACAAAGAACAACTCGTTACTCAAACTGACATATGTATTATACACCCAATTGAAATATTAAATTTACTAGATGATATTTCAAATAGTACTAAATAGTACAATAGACGTACTAAATTCAAGTCAAGAAACAATTTTACAAACAGAAATTTTAGACCTAAAAAACAAGTTAAAATCTATAATTCCTAATAGAAGACCAAGACGAGGAATAATAAATGGTGTCGGAACAATTTCTAAATGGATGTTCGGAACAATGGACGAACAAGATCGACAAAGTATAGAAAAACATTTACAAACTATAGATCATAACAATCATTTACTTATAACAAATTATAATGAACAAATTACAACTAATCAGTAATTTCACAAAACAATTAAGCAACTTAAGTCAATTATAGAAGGTGACAGTAATATAGTATTAAACCAAATAAATAATTTACAGAAATCATTAATTCAACAAAATATATATTTAGACTTATAATTTACTTTATAAGAATTTAGACTTATTAATTAGACTTATATATTTAGATTTTTATAAATTACAATACATAAAACTAGGTTTAGCTCAATTCGAAAAAGACTCATTATTACTTGCAATCAAAATTCCAAGAAAAATTAACACAATTCAATTAGAAATTATCACTCCAGTTCCGAATAAAGAAAATAAAGAAATAAATTATGAAATTGTATTGAAAATGAAATTATTTTTACATATAATAAAAAAACGTATAAATACGAAAAATTAAAAACATTAAATGAATTATCTTTAAGTAAACATTGTATTTTTAATAATTGTGAACTAATAAATAATAAATGAACCGAAATAATATAAATAGATGAAGATATTGTAATAAAAAATGCTAATAATGTAAAAGTAAATCAATCATGTGACAACAGAAATATTATTATAACGGATAATTGTTTTGATGCATTTCAATAATTGTACTTTAAAAATTCTAGATAATAATTTTTCAAATATAAAAGAAAGTATCCAACAAAGATTTTATTACCCAATAAATGAAACTTTTAATTTTAAGAATAAGATTACTTTCAATGACATTGTTATAGAAACAGATAATAATATAGAAAAAAATAAGGAACAAAAATTTCATAAAGAATTTTCTTATGTACTAGATTTAATATTCTTTGTAATTGGAATAATTGGAGCAATCACATTATTTAAAAAATTCGGTTACTTAAAAATTAATAAAAGAATTCAGGAGAATTCTTGTCAAAGAAGGGAGAAGATACATATTTGTCAAACTCTCTTGATACAAAAATAGCAGACACTACGTCAGCACTTCCTGTTATTGCAAAATAATAAAACTTATTACAAAATTATTTATAATCAACCTCATATTGCAAACATGTTCAATCATAATTCTATCATGAAAGATTATTATTGCTAAATAAATTAAAATAGTTTCATATTTCAATATGCGAAAATAAAATTTATTACTTTCCCATAATAACAAAATTATGCAATTGCTCAAATTACACCAAAATTATTAACTTTAAATTATCAAAATAGAAATGTATAAATTGCCGAATTTGCAATTAATAACATATAAATACCTGTACATTTTCTAATTAAAATTAAGTCTCAATTAAATCTTAGACATATTAATGTCAAAATAAAGATTCAAATTTAAAACTTAAATAAATTGTGGTTTTACTTAAAATAAGTTGTTATTTTTTTTATGTAATTGCAAAAGCAAATACAAAAGTCACGCGGATCCGCTTTTAACTAAATTAAAATATTTTAAATAACTTTTTTCAAATTTCAATTAATACTTTTATTGTAAATTTTAATGTCTATGAGATGTTAAAAGTTATCATATTCAATATAAATTAATAACAAAGTTTCAATTTAATAACAATAAAAATTAAATATAAAAGTTGTTGATCAACAAAAAAATTATATTAATGCAACTTTGTTATACTTTTTAAAATTGCATTTAAACGGAAAATTTTTAAACTTTATTTTAGATATAACTGATCTCAACGCAAAAGTTTTCCCCATATTAAACTTTCACATTTTATTTAGTTTAAAATATAATATCCGTTAAAGTTTTTTAACTTTTTTTTGAAACATAACTGATCTCAACGCAAAAGTTTTCCCCATATTAAACTTTATATATATTTTATTATAATTTCAAAATATTAAAAATTGTTCGTAAATTTGTTTTCTAGAAAATAAGTTAAAAAAAAGATATTAGGTATATTGATCATAATTATATAATATGATAAGGGATTTTATTTTAATAATAGTTTCCTGGTGCATACATTTATTGTTACAAAAATTATGTACATATTATGTATGTAGGTAAATAAATTAAAAAATAATACAGATAAGTAGGTACAAAACAATATTATAAATATGTATTACGTATATGTAATTTGCTTTTTCATTTAGTTTACTCAGCATTTGAATTAAACTTGATGTAAAATAATAAAATTCGATAATTAAATAAAACATTTAAATCAATAAATCAATTTATAAAAATACTTTTCAAATTGGCAAGTACCAATGTATGTATGTAACATATCCATGTATTTACGAGTACAAAAAATGAATTGGTTTCATAATTCATTTAATATTACGATTTCAGTTAAGATATTATGATTCGCAAAAAGGTTTGGGGAGTAAGTTGCTTGATTCCTTCTTGTGGAAAAATTGGACAATCCTTTGTTAAAATTTTACGGGTTTAGAAATGAATGACTTCCGGTCTTAAAATTAAATAATGCACCGAAAACAAAAAATTTTTATGTTTGTAGTCATCATTTTAAAAATTCAGATATAGGGAAAAAAGTATTACAAACACAGATAATACGTTTGATCATATTCCCGTTTTATTTAACGGAAAAACGTATTCATACATTTCAAAAAATAAAAGAAGGTTTAACTTTTAGTGAATTAACTATTTACGAACCCCCAGTTTATCGCTTAGAGATGGAAGAAAGATTCTCAGATGTAAACTGCAACTTTTGTTTGAAGTCGCAGCAGAATTTAAAGTTTTATACGTCAAAATATTTGAAACACCTAGCGAAATACAAGAAGCTTACAGCAAGTAACAAAATAAATACAATAAAGAAAGCGCATCTTGTATCATCTGCAAAAAGACGATTACAGCAAGTGAGACAAAGGAAATGTTCATTATCATTTTTTATTGATGGTTTAAATAATAATGCCAAAATATTCAGTAAGATGATATTACATCCGAAATCCAAGAAATTATTTTATAAAAAAGAATTAGCTCTTGACATGAACAATAAATCGCCTTTATTTTATAAATATTTAACAAATAATTTAAATTGAAATTTACCTTGTTTAAGAACTTTGAATCGGTCCCAGTCAGTTAAAAATCTTACACCAGGTATCATTATATTGACATTTTAAGATCTCTTTCATCGAATCTACCACCGGCAAAAAGGGAGGTAGCGTTAGTTTTGGATGAAATTGCGATACAGCAAACGCTGTTTTATTGCAAAACTCAAGATTTAATTGTAGGATATCAAGATTGTGGTAATAAAAACATAAACCAAGTTGCTAAATACGTATGCGTGTTTATGTTAAGAGCGCTTTTTTCGGATTGGAAATACATTATTATTTATTACGCTACAGAAAAACCTATTTTTGGTAAACTTTTAGTTGAGAAAATTAAGAACGTAATTGATTATTGCAGTAACTTGGGCTTTAATATAAGGTGCATAGGAAATGACCAAGGCACTAATAATAGAAGCTGCTTTAATTTATTAGGAGTATCTAAAGATAAACCGTATTTTTTCCACAAATCTTCTAAAATATATGCAGTTTAATATACCCCATTTACTAAAAAATGCTCGTAATGCCTAATTGCTAAAAAATATTTTTGTCGAAGGTGGTATTGTTGAAAATGTGTTGAGGAGATATTTTATGCGGAAAAAGATAATTCTACAAAAATGTGTGGCAAATTAACATTAAGACATGTAAAACCCAATAATTGACAAAAAATGAAAGTTTCATATGCTTCACAAGTTTTTAGTAACACTATGAAGGAGGCCATTCAAAATGCACGTCAAGTAGGATTTTTTGGAAAATACTTTAGAGAAGCTAAATACGATTAGTTTCGAAGATCTCAATGGGAGTTTTTGGGTAGACGGATTAGTGCAAACAATTAAGGCTACTTTAACTTTGCCTGAAGACCTTTTTAAAGAGTATCCGGAGGTGAATTTTTGTTTAACGTATAAAATCAACCAAGATCCATTAGAAAATTTATTTTCCGCAATTAGAGCTAAAAGTGGATTTAATAAAAATCCTTCTCTTTATAATCTATGTAGTATACTTGCCAAAATTATATGCCATAAAATATCACTATTGTACTATTTGTCAAATAATTCAAATTGTCAGCCTGATAATGATGTTTTCTCCTTCGAAAGTATTGTTGAAACAAGTCTGGTTTTGAATCGAATGATGATACCAATTTTAACGAAAAAAGTACAAAACAGAAAGAAAATGTAGAGGAAGAAAATAATAGTCCAGAAAAAGGTGAAGAAATGCCAGAATACAATATTATTGAAGATGATATTTTAATTGCAGAAGAATTTTCACTTAGATATTTCGCAGGGTTTGTACTTTTTAGAATACTCCCTCAAATTAACTGTGTGAATTGTGAAAATATTATGAGAAAAACGGGTGAAACAATATTGTCACAAAGCACATTTGAAAGATTTATATTCCACAAAAATTATTCAAATAAACTGACTTTGGAAAATGATAGCGCCCACAAACTATTTTTTTGAAATTTATTCTGTCCATTTAACAATTTTTAAAGCAGTCACAAACAAAACACCTGAAATTGAAGGTATTAAGAAAAATATCGTAGAATTATGTATTATAAAAACATCCGCTTGTAACAAATTTTCCGATTGGTTTACAAAAAATAACCAATGCTATTACCATCATTTAAAAATTCTAGACTATTTCATACTGGTATTGTTGGGAAAGTTTCGTGCTTGAGAATCTGCAAAAATATCAAGAGTAAGCTCTCGACAGTCCAAAAATTTGGCTAAACTTAATATATTAGAAAGAGGAGAAAAGAAAAATCGATATCTTTATTGTATATAAATAACTACATATATGTGGGTTCTTTTAAAGATTTCCTTTTAATTAAAATGAAACATGAAAAATAATTGATACACAGTTAATTTTATTTATAATTAATGTTAAATTTTTATTTTATTTAATTTTTAGAATTAGCTAATATAACACGGCAAAAAATTAATTAAAGTTAACATTACAAATGTTTTAAAACGTGAGGTAAAACTTTAGTTAAAAAAAAGTTAGATTATTTAATATAATGCGGCGAAAGATTAAAGTTACAATTATTTAAAAAAAAATGTAATTTTAATTCGTTACAATATAATATCGTAACAATCTTTTCTTCATGCACGTCCGATTATTTACTTCTTTTAACTCTTTATATAAAAAAAATGTCACATTGTTGTTTTTACACTTCGTATTCATGTGTAAATTTTGTAATAGAGTAATCTGTTGTAATACTAGGTGATATCGAATGAAATCATTGGAGCCCACGGAGCCCAGATGGCTCCAGATGGAGCCCACACGTCGGCCATCCTGGTATTCGTCCGTCCCAGATGAACTAAATGAACTATCACTGTCTTCTTCATATGTATCCCATGGTTTTATAAATTCTGCTGCTGAAGATGTTGCCATCGGGCCGTCATGCATGCCAATCCTTTCTACGTCGTGTCTGTGGTTTTTTTATTTTTGTAACTCTGTATTTTGTAATTCTAAGTATTCCTTTTCAAGTTTTAAATTTGATCCAAATTGTGTACGTTTAATAGCTACTAGATCATTCACCTTATATTGTTTTGCCTTTTTTCTTTTTCGGTTGAAATTTTTTACATTCTCTTGTTGTATGTATAATATATTTTCTTTAACTGTTTCACGCATATCTTGTCGTTCTTGTTTAAAATTTTCGATTATGATATTTTCTAATTCTTCAGCTAATTTGAAGTCTTCTGCGTTGCTCATTTTTATTTCAAACTTATCTCAAACGGGGTTTTCTTTGTACTTCTTTTTAATTTGGAGTTAATTGTTTGCTGAACTTCCGGTACGAACTTGTACCATTTTGATGGTTCTTGTGATGACAGTTTTTTTAGTATGGCTATGATGACATCGTTTATCCATTCTACCTGCCCATTAGCTCGAGGTATGCCCGTTGTTATTACACTGTGTGTTTCTTCGTTGTTGTTACAGTACTCGGCGAACGCGTTCCATGTAAAAGCTGTTCCTCTATCGGTTATTCTTCTTTTAGGATTTCCAAATACTTCTGTTTTTTATTCGAATTTTTTTTGTTTTCTATGGTTTCTGCTGAAGTCGTTGATTTAACTGGGTAAATCCAAGTGAATTTACTGAAGCCATCTATAATAACGAGAAGTTGTTTATAAGCTATCGACGTAGACGCAAATGATCCACAATGACCTTTCGAATTAAATCGCAATACTTATCATTTTTTTGCGCTATTTGGATTTGATGTAAAAGGCAATCTTCGATTTTCATTACAGTAGGGTAGCGACTTAAGGTGTCCACATGACGCATGGCTGAACCTGGTTTGTGTAAGATCTCGCAATCATAATCCTTCAATGCTATAGCCCACCTTGCTACTCTTGGACATAATTCTTTCTTGTTCATTGTAGCCTGAAATGCTTTGCAGTCGGTAAATATTTTGAATTTTAATCCCAATACATATACACGTAATTTCTCTAGACATTTTATAATGGCTAATACCTCATGTTCGTAGCTGGTGTAGTTTTGTTGTAAAGATGATGTTTTGAAACTGAAGTAGAAGACTGGGTGAAAATTTTGTCCGTGTTTTTGAAGAAGTATGCCACCGTATCCCGCAAAGCATTGGTATCCTAGCATTGGTGTGAAGCTCAGTTTCTAGATCAAGATTGTACAACTTTAACACTGGATCTTATGATAACGTATCTTTCAGATTTTGAATTGCCAGCAGCTGATTTTCTTTAATTTCAAAAGTTCTGTTTTTTCTTACTAGGTCAGAAAGTGGTTTGGCGATAAGAGCATATTGCTAAATAAATGTTTAGAAGTAGCCCGTTAAACATAAAAATTTTTGAACGTCCTTCACTGACTTGGGAACAGGAAAAAACTTTACCGCCTGGATCTTTTCTTCTGATGGTCTTATGGTACCCTCTTGTATTATATGACCTAAATATTTGATATTTTGTGTTAAAAATACAAATTTTTTCCAATTGAAAATAAGATCGTTTGTACTTGCTGAGTTTAATACTGCTTTTAAAACTCGATTTTCTCGATTCCCGTACTTGTAGGGATAATAAGATCGTCTATGTATATAATAATAAGACCTTTAAATATTAGTTCCGTAAAAATGGTATTAACGTAGGGCTGAGAAACCGCGGGTGACTTTCGCTGTGATTTCCGATAGTCTACGCAAAGTCTATCCGTATTATCTTTTTTTTTACGAGGACTATCGGCGATACGAAATCAGAAAATCACAAATATACCTTTATCGTACTTTTCAATATCAATGTTTTTTGTAATAGTTTCTTGCATTAACGAAATATCGCTACCAGAGTCCACTAAAGCTTTTATTTGATTGTCACCAATTTCAACTGATATTATATTTTCGCTCGTACTAAGCGCTAAACAATTTCGTGAAAGATGTTCGAAGTTGTTGCAATTGAAGCATCGTGATCCCTTACCTCTATCTGGGTAATTTTGATGATAATGAGATAAAGATCCGCAGTTTTTACATCTTGCTGAGTTTTGTTGTTGTATTTTTTGGGTTTGATTATGTTCGTTTTGCATGTATCTATATCGGTTTTGCATGTATTTATTCTTAATGTGTATCCTTTAGCTTTTCAGTTTCGCATAGCTTTGAAGTTTGATTTTAAACTCGTTAATTGTTGTTGCTTCATATAATGACATTTTGTTCATTACACTGTCCCGAATTCCTTCTACGATATAAGCTATTACTGATTCTTCATCCATCGTACCTCTGTTCGCTATACTTTGCATTACATACAGATATTCTAGGCGGCTCTGGTTCGGCATCTTTTTTCTATTCTGAAGCTGTTTAATTATTTCTTTTGTACATAGTGTTCTGTCGAATATGCTTTTAATAACTCTTTTAGCGTGGCCCACACTGATATTCCTGTACTAGCTTCTACAGATAATTTTGCAGCACCAACTAATAATCGTCTGGCATATAAATACTTCTGAATTTCATTCCAATTACACATTTCTGCAATTTCCTCAAATTCTTTAACCCATAAAGCAAAATTCTTACCTGATTCTCCATTAAATTTTTCAAGAGATTCTTCAAAATCAAAACAAATACCGTGCTTGTATCCTTCGTTTCTTTCGTATCTGGCATGTTGCTGTTTACCGTATCTTTATCGTTTAGAAGCGTGTTTTGATCGTTTTCGACCGTATCCGTATCTAATTACACGTTACTCGTATCGTTTGTAACTGATTGTGCTTCCGTACAGTTTAGTTGTAATAACACGCGATTTTCGAGCGTATGGCTTTTTCTGATAGGCAATTTTTTTATAATGCTTGTGTAACCGTATAATTTCTATTTCTAAGTTCTATCTTTCGATTAAACTCGGTAGGTAAATTTTCAATTGATAAAATTTTTATCAACGTTTCTATATTTAACGTTTTCAATTTATCCATATATGTGCAAAGAAAACATGTTATGAAAAAAATTTTTGTTATAGCAATTGCAAATTAAATAAACTACATTTATATATTAATTACTTAAAAAACTTAAATGGTTAATTTATTTTTATAAATTATATTTAAAAAACTTAATATTAGATTTTTACTTAGTTTTAGGCTTAAAATTAAATTTAATGCTGGTTTTTATTTAATTCATTCAAAACTTTTTTTTTTATTTATTTCTATTGGTTAATTTATTGTTGTATTAATTATACTTAAAGAATTTAATATTAGATTTTTACTTAGTTTTAGGTTTAAAATTCAATTTAATGCTGGTTTTTATTTAATTCATTCAAAACTTTTTTTTTTTTTTTTATTTCTATTGGTAATTTATTGTGTTAATTATACTTAAAGAACTTAATATTAGATTTTTACTTAGTTTTAGGCTTAAAATTAAATTTAATAAGGTGTTTATTTAATTTATTCAAAACTTTTTTTTTTTATTTATTATTGGCTTTTATTATTAATTCAACTTATTTTATTTTATTATAAACTTATTCTCTTATAAAATATTTTTTTTATTTTATTCTTTTTATATTATAAGATTCTTTTTCATCATTTTTTTTATTTGACTTAATTGTATTACACTGGTCACTTCTTTTTTTTTTGGTTAAAAAAAAATAAACATCAAATAATATTCTTGACCGTAACAGTAAATTGTCTTCTCTTTCTATTTTTATACCCTACACCTAAAATATGGGGTATATTAACTTTGGTATGGTGTTTGTAACCACCAAAAGGAAGCGAGTTAGATATGGACATGTATATATATTCTGAATCAGGATCACCTCCTGAGTCGATTTAGCGATGTCCGTCCGTCCGTTCGCACGATAACTCAAAAACTTATAAAGCTATCTTGTTGAAATTTATGTAGTTGGTTACTAATGACGAAAGGAAGGCTAAGTTTGAATCTGGACAAAATCGGATTCTGGAAGCTTCCGAATGATTCCGGAGCAAACGAGATTATCTCCAAAACCAACAAAGATAGAACCTTTAAATTTTGTACAATAATGTTTCTTCCCGTTCGATTTATGCCTCTGAAATTTAAGAAGATTTGGTCCATGGGTTTGGGTTTTGGAAGCTTCCGAACGAGCACCAGAGCAAATGAGATTATCTCCAAAACCAACAAAGATATAACCTTTAAATTTTGTACAATGATGTTCCTTCCCGTTCGATTTATGTCTCTGAAATTTAAGAGGATTTGGTCCATGGGTTTGGATTTGGAAGCTTCCGAACGAGCACCAGAGCAAATGAGATTATCTCCAAAACCAACAAAGATATAACCTTTAAATTTGGCAGAGTAGTGTTCTTTCATGTTTTATTTAAGTCTCTGAAATTTGAGAGAATTTGATCCATGGGTTCGGATTTTGGAAGCTTCCGAACGAGTCCCAGAGCAAACGAGATTATCTCCATAACCAACAAAGATAGAACCTTTAAATTTTTTGTAATGATGTTCCTTCCAGTTTGATTTATGTCTGTAAAATTTAAGAGGATGTGGTCCATGGGTTTGGATTTTGGAAGCTTCCGAACGAGCCCCAGAGCAAACGAGATTATCTCCAAAACCAACAAAGATAGAACCTTTAAATTTTTTATAATGATGTTCCTTCCAGTTTGATTTATGTCTCTAAAATTTAAGAGGGTGTGGTCCATGGGTTTGGATTTTGGAAGCTTCCGAACGAGTCCACAGCAAATGAGATTATCTCTAAAAACAACAAAGATATAACCTTTAAATTTGGCCAAATGGTGTTTTTTCATGTTTGATTTAGGTCTCTGAAATTTGAGAGCATTTGGCCATGGGTTCAAATTTGAAAGGATTTGAACTGTGGATTCGGATTTTGGAAGCTTCCGAACGAGCCGCAGAGCAAATGAGATTATATCCAATAACAACAAAGGTAGAAAGGTACAATGGTGTTCTTTCGTGTTTGATTCATGTCTCTGAAATTTAGGAGGATTTGGTCCATGGGCTCGGATTTTGGAACTTCCGAACGAGCACAAGAGCAAACGCGCATATCTCTAAAACTAACAAAGATATAACTTTTAAATTTCGTACAAGAGTGTTTTGTAATGTTTCCTCTATGTCCCTGAAATTTGAGATGAATTGAAGTAGTATTACGAGTAGCTGCCACCCACTTCTCATGATCAAGCAATTATTTCTCAAAAGTTTATAAAGAAATGAACTTGAAATTTAGTGCCAGTATAGTTTCAATAATATGATTTTGAAACTACCTAGCAATAAATTACTACCTATACTGGTGGTAATATGATTTTGAATTTACGGCTCTATGTCTCAATGAACTTATTTTAAAACTTATTGAAACTAATAAGGATAGAAACTTAAAATTTGCTGAAAGGTATTACTGCAGGTTTTCATTGATATTCTTAAAATTAGAAAATTAAAAATTTAATTTTTTAAATTAATAATTAAAACAAAAATAAAATATTTTTATTATGTATAAAAAACTAATAAAAGTTTTTTTTTATATTAAGTACCTATTTAAAAAAAAACTTATGGATTTATAATTTAATTTGAATTGTTTTAAGGTGTAGGGTATTATTAAGTCGGTTGCATCGACTTACTGTTACATTTATTTATTTTTTTTTTATGCAGGTACCCGAACTAAGTTATTTAAAATATGTTTTTGAAACCAATATAAAATGTTGTTTTTATATTTTTAGGTTACTACAATTCTTAAAATTCCTTATTTCACGATTTTATATATTTTTTTTTTTTTATGTTCATCCCCAATAAACATTAAAAATTTTTTTTTTATTCTTTAAACGTTTTAATTGCTTTTTATATAAATCTTCACTTTCACTTTGACCTTAAATTCACTTTTTCTTTAAATTTTAGGTATTGTAAATTCTGCAATCTTTAATATGTTATTTAATATACTTATGACACCAAGTTTTATGTGTTCTTTTAAGGATTGCCTTTTAATTAAAATGAAACATGAAAAATAATTGATACAAAGTTGATTTTATTTATAGTTAATGTTAAATTCTTATTTTATTTAATTTTCAGAATTAGCTAATATAATGCGGCAAAAAATTAATTAAAGTTAACATTACAAATGTTTTAAAACGTGAGATAAAAAATTAGTTAAAAAAAAGTTAGATTATTTTATGTTAAACGTGGCGAAAGATTAAAGTTACAATTATTTAAAAAAAATGTAATTTTAATTCGTTACAATATAATATCGTATCAATCCTTTTGTTCTTGCACGTCCGATTGTTTACTTCTTTTAACTCTTTATATAAAAAAAATGTCACATTGTTGTTTTTACATTTTGCATCCATGTGTAAATTTTGTAATAGAGTAATCTGTTGTAATACTAGGTGATATCGAATGAAATCATTGCCAGATGGAGCCCACAAGTCGGCCATCCTGGTATTCGTCTATTCCAGACGAACTAAATGAACTATCACTGTCTTCTTCATATGTATCCCATGGTTTCATAAATTCTACTGCTGAAGATGTTGCCATCGGGCCGTCATGCATGCCAATCCTTTCTACGTCGTGTCTGTCGTTTTTTTATTTTTGTAACTCTGTATTTTGTAATTCTAAGTATTCCTTTTCAAGTTTTAAATTTGATCCAAATTGTGTACGTTTAATAGCTACTAGATAATTCACCTTATATTGTTTTGCCTTTTTTTCTTTTTCGGTTGAAATTTTTTACATTCTCTTGTTGTATGTGTAATATATTTTCTTTAACTGTTTCATGCATATCTTGTCGTTCTTGTTTAAAATTTTCGATTATGATATTTTCTAGTTCTTCAGCTAGTTTGAAGTCTTCTGCGTTGCTGATTTTTATTCCAAACATTACCTCAAACGGGCTTTTCTTTGTACTTCTATTTAATTTGTTTGTTTTAATTTAGTTTGTTGAACTTTCGGTACGAACTTGTACCATTTTGATGGTTCTTGTGATTTTAGTATGGCTATGATGACACTGTTTATCCATTCTACCTGCCCGTTAGCTCGAGGTATGCCCGTTGTTATTACACTGTGTGTTATTTCGTTGTTGTTACAGTACTCAGCGAACGCGTTCGATGTAAAAGCTGTTCCTCTATCGGTTATTCTTTTAGGATTTCCAAATACTTCTGCATGTAATTCGAATTTTGCTATGGTTTCTGCTGAAGTCGTTGATTTAACTGGGTAAATCCAAGTGAATTTACTGAAGCCGTCTATAATAACAAGTTGTTGATAAGCTATCGACGTAGATGCAAATGATCCAACATCATTGGAATGATATGTATGAAGTGGTGCATCCTCTTTATCAATTGGGCTCAGAAACCTTTCTTTTTTCCCACATTTTCTTAAATAAAGAATGCAAGTTACACAGTTTGCTATGAATGACTTTACTTTTTCAGCTATTTTTGGAATAAAGTAGTCTTGTTTAATGATATTTTCTGTTTTTTTATTATTAATATGACCTCTGTCGTGTATGTTTTGAACAATTTTACTTTGCATGGCTTTTGGTATTACTAATAAGTTATCTCCATTTAAAAATTTATATATAATATCGTTCTTTATAATAAAATCTTCATATTGCTCCGTTTCAAGTATCTTTCGAATTAAATCGCAATACTTATAATTTTTTTGCGCTATTTGAATTTGATGTAAAAGGCAATCTTCGATTTTCATTACAGTTGGGTAGCGATTTAAGGTGTCCAAATGACGCATGGTTGAACCTGGTTTGTGTAAGATCTCGCAATCGTAATCCTGCAATGCTATAGCCCACCTTGCTACTCTTGGACATAATTCTTTCTTGTTCATTCTAACCTGAAATGCTTTGCAGTCGGTAAATATTTTGAATTTTAATCCCAATACATATATACGTAATTTCTCTAGACATTTTATAATGGCCAATAGCTCATGTCCGTAGCTGGTATAGTTTTGTTGTAAAGATGATGTTTTGAAACTGAAGTAGAAGACTGGGTGAAAATTTTGTCCGTGTTTTTGAAGAAGTATGCCACCGTATCCCGCAAAGCTAGCATGGGTGTGAGGCTTAGTTTCTAGATCAGGATTGAACAACTTTAACACAGGATCTTTTGATAACGCATCTTAAAGATTTTGAATTGCCAGCAACTGATTTTCTTTAATTTCAAAAGTTCTGTTTGTTTTTACTAGGTCAGATAGTGGTTTGGCGATAAGAGCATATTGCTAAATAAATTTTCGGAAGTAGCCCATTAAACCTAAACATTTTTGAACGTCCTGTACTGTCTTGGGAACAGGAAAAAACTTTACCGCCTGGATCTTTTCTTCTGATGGTCTTATGGTACCCTCTTGTATTATATGACCTAAATATTTGATTTTTTGTGTTAAAAATACAAATTTTTTCCAATTGAAGATAAGACCGTTTGTACTTGCTTAGTTTAATACTCTTTTTAAAACTTCGATATTCTCGATTTCCGTACTTGTAGAGATAATAAGATCGTCTATGTACATAACAATAAGACCTATGACCTTTAAATATTAGTTCCTTAAAAATGTATTAACGTAGCGCTGAAAAACTGCGGGTGAGTTACACAACCAAATAATGCCTTCATAAACTCGTACTGGCCATCGGGAGTCACAAAAGATGTTAATTTTTGACTGTTCTTCTCTATATCGACATGTAAAAATCCATTTTTAAGATCAAGTGTCGTGAAAATTCTGGCTCTGTATATTGTTCAAGGACATCTTCGATAACTGGCAACGGATGCTTATCTTTGATAATATTAGCGTTTAATTTTCGATAGTCTACGCAAAGTCTATCCGTATTATCTTTTTTTTACGAGGACTATCGGCGATACAAAATCAGAATGACTTTCCTTAATGATACCTTCTTTTATCCAAGCGTTAACTTGGTGCTTCACAATTTCTCGTTCTTTGGGTGGTAATCGCCTTGGTTTTTGGTAGATCGGTTTCTCATCTTTTAAAATAATTTTCTTTTCAATGCACGATTTTTCAATTTTACTGGTTTTATATGATTCCACTAACTCTATAATTTCGTGCTTAAATTTGTTGTTTGCGATATTTAATATAGAACCGTAATGAGATGTTTCCTTGAAGCAATCTATATCGATCTTCAGTATATCATGACTTGCTTCCTCGAATTTATTACTTGCGTCCTCTATTTGAATTTTTCCATGGTATAATATTAGGGTTACGTTGTCCAAAAAATTCTTATCCAAAATTATTTGATCAGACATCCAATTATCTGGTACTACATGAAACATAATGTCGTTTATTAATGATCGTAGAGGTTTCCTTCGATCACCACCAAATCCTTTCACAAATATACCTTTATCGTACTCTTCAATACCTACCAGTGTCCACTAAAGCTTTTATTTGATTCTCACCAATTTCAACTGATTCGCTCGTACTAAGGTGCGGCGTTGCTTGTGTTATACGTTGGTTGTGAAACACGTTTGTTTCTTTCTGGACAATTTCGTGAAAGATGTCCGAAGTTGTTGCAATTGAAGCATCGTGATCCCTTACCTCTATCTTGGCAATTTTGATGATATTGAGATAAAGATCCGCAGTTTTTACATCTTGCTGAGTTTTGTTGTTGTATTTTTTGGGTTTGATTATGTTCGTTTTGCATGTATATATAGCGATTTTGCATGTATTTATTCTTAATGTGTTTATCCTTTAGCTTTTCAATTTCGCATAGCTTTGAAGTTTGGTTTTAAACTCTTTAATTGTTGTTGCTTCATATAATGACATTTTGTTCATTACACTGTCCGGAATTCCTTCTACGATATAAGCGGTTACTGATTCTTCATCCATCGTACCTCTGTTCGCTATACTTTGCATTACATACAGATATTCTAGGCGGCTCTGGTTCGGCATCGTTTTTCTATTCTAAAGCTGTTTAATTATTTCTTTTGTACATAGTGTTCTGTCGAATATGCTTTTTAATAACTCTTTTAGCTTGGCCCACGTTGATATTACTGTACTAGCTTCTGCAGATAATTTCGAAGTAGCAACTAATAATCGTCTGGCATATAAATACTTCTGAATTTCATTCCAATTACACATTTCTGCAATTTCCTCAAATTCTTTAACCCATAAAGCAAAATTCTTTTCTGATTCTCCGTTAAATTTTTCAAGAGATTCTTCAACATCTCGAAAAACAAATACCGTGCTTGTATCCTTCGTTTCTTTCGTATCTGGCATGTTGCTGTTTACCGTATCTTTATCGTTTAGAAGCGTGTTTTGATCGTTTTCGACCGTATCCGTATCTAATTTCACGTTACTCGTATCGTTTGTAACCGATTGCGTTTCCGTACCGTTTAGTTGTTCCGATTTCCGATGGCTTTTTCCGTACGCTTCCGTACGCTTGTTTTGAAACTGAAGTAGAAGACTGGGTGAAAATTTTGTCCGTGTTTTTGAAGAAGTATGCCACCGTATCCCGCAAAGCATTGGTATCCTAGCATTGGTGTGAAGCTCAGTTTCTAGATCAAGATTGTACAACTTTAACACTGGATCTTATGATAACGTATCTTTCAGATTTTGAATTGCCAGCAGCTGATTTTCTTTAATTTCAAAAGTTCTGTTTTTTCTTACTAGGTCAGAAAGTGGTTTGGCGATAAGAGCATATTGCTAAATAAATGTTTAGAAGTAGCCCGTTAAACATAAAAATTTTTGAACGTCCTTCACTGACTTGGGAACAGGAAAAAACTTTACCGCCTGGATCTTTTCTTCTGATGGTCTTATGGTACCCTCTTGTATTATATGACCTAAATATTTGATATTTTGTGTTAAAAATACAAATTTTTTCCAATTGAAAATAAGATCGTTTGTACTTGCTGAGTTTAATACTGCTTTTAAAACTCGATTTTCTCGATTCCCGTACTTGTAGGGATAATAAGATCGTCTATGTATATAATAATAAGACCTTTAAATATTAGTTCCGTAAAAATGGTATTAACGTAGGGCTGAGAAACCGCGGGTGACTTTCGCTGTGATTTCCGATAGTCTACGCAAAGTCTATCCGTATTATCTTTTTTTTTACGAGGACTATCGGCGATACGAAATCAGAAAATCACAAATATACCTTTATCGTACTTTTCAATATCAATGTTTTTTGTAATAGTTTCTTGCATTAACGAAATATCGCTACCAGAGTCCACTAAAGCTTTTATTTGATTGTCACCAATTTCCACTGATATTATATTTTCGCTCGTACTAAGCGCTAAACAATTTCGTGAAAGATGTTCGAAGTTGTTGCAATTGAAGCATCGTGATCCCTTACCTCTATCTGGGTAATTTTGATGATAATGAGATAAAGATCCGCAGTTTTTACATCTTGCTGAGTTTGGTTGTTGTATTTTTTGGGTTTGATTATGTTCGTTTTGCATGTATCTATATCGGTTTTGCATGTATTTATTCTTAATGTGTATCCTTTAGCTTTTCAGTTTCGCATAGCTTTGAAGTTTGATTTTAAACTCGTTAATTGTTGTTGCTTCATATAATGACATTTTGTTCATTACACTGTCCCGAATTCCTTCTACGATATAAGCTATTACTGATTCTTCATCCATCGTACCTCTGTTCGCTATACTTTGCATTACATACAGATATTCTAGGCGGCTCTGGTTCGGCATCTTTTTTCTATTCTGAAGCTGTTTAATTATTTCTTTTGTACATAGTGTTCTGTCGAATATGCTTTTAATAACTCTTTTAGCGTGGCCCACACTGATATTCCTGTACTAGCTTCTACAGATAATTTTGCAGCACCAACTAATAATCGTCTGGCATATAAATACTTCTGAATTTCATTCCAATTACACATTTCTGCAATTTCCTCAAATTCTTTAACCCATAAAGCAAAATTCTTACCTGATTCTCCATTAAATTTTTCAAGAGATTCTTCAAAATCAAAACAAATACCGTGCTTGTATCCTTCGTTTCTTTCGTATCTGGCATGTTGCTGTTTACCGTATCTTTATCGTTTAGAAGCGTGTTTTGATCGTTTTCGACCGTATCCGTATCTAATTACACGTTACTCGTATCGTTTGTAACTGATTGTGCTTCCGTACAGTTTAGTTGTAATAACACGCGATTTTCGAGCGTATGGCTTTTTCTGATAGGCAATTTTTTTATAATGCTTGTGTAACCGTATAATTTCTATTTCTAAGTTCTATCTTTCGATTAAACTCGGTAGGTAAATTTTCAATTGATAAAATTTTTATCAACGTTTCTATATTTAACGTTTTCAATTTATCCATATATGTGCAAAGAAAACATGTTATGAAAAAAATTTTTGTTATAGCAATTGCAAATTAAATAAACTACATTTATATATTAATTACTTAAAAAACTTAAATGGTTAATTTATTTTTATAAATTATATTTAAAAAACTTAATATTAGATTTTTACTTAGTTTTAGGCTTAAAATTAAATTTAATGCTGGTTTTTATTTAATTCATTCAAAACTTTTTTTTTTATTTATTTCTATTGGTTAATTTATTGTTGTATTAATTATACTTAAAGAATTTAATATTAGATTTTTACTTAGTTTTAGGTTTAAAATTCAATTTAATGCTGGTTTTTATTTAATTCATTCAAAACTTTTTTTTTTTTTTTTATTTCTATTGGTAATTTATTGTGTTAATTATACTTAAAGAACTTAATATTAGATTTTTACTTAGTTTTAGGCTTAAAATTAAATTTAATAAGGTGTTTATTTAATTTATTCAAAACTTTTTTTTTTTATTTATTATTGGCTTTTATTATTAATTCAACTTATTTTATTTTATTATAAACTTATTCTCTTATAAAATATTTTTTTTATTTTATTCTTTTTATATTATAAGATTCTTTTTCATCATTTTTTTTATTTGACTTAATTGTATTACACTGGTCACTTCTTTTTTTTTTGGTTAAAAAAAAATAAACATCAAATAATATTCTTGACCGTAACAGTAAATTGTCTTCTCTTTCTATTTTTATACCCTACACCTAAAATATGGGGTATATTAACTTTGGTATGGTGTTTGTAACCACCAAAAGGAAGCGAGTTAGATATGGACATGTATATATATTCTGAATCAGGATCACCTCCTGAGTCGATTTAGCGATGTCCGTCCGTCCGTTCGCACGATAACTCAAAAACTTATAAAGCTATCTTGTTGAAATTTATGTAGTTGGTTACTAATGACGAAAGGAAGGCTAAGTTTGAATCTGGACAAAATCCGTCCATAGGTTCGAATTCTGGAAGCTTCCGAATGATTCCGGAGCAAACGAGATTATCTCCAAAACCAACAAAGATAGAACCTTTAAATTTTGTACAATAATGTTTCTTCCCGTTCGATTTATGCCTCTGAAATTTAAGAAGATTTGGTCCATGGGTTTGGGTTTTGGAAGCTTCCGAACGAGCACCAGAGCAAATGAGATTATCTCCAAAACCAACAAAGATATAACCTTTAAATTTTGTACAATGATGTTCCTTCCCGTTCGATTTATGTCTCTGAAATTTAAGAGGATTTGGTCCATGGGTTTGGATTTGGAAGCTTCCGAACGAGCACCAGAGCAAATGAGATTATCTCCAAAACCAACAAAGATATAACCTTTAAATTTGGCAGAGTAGTGTTCTTTCATGTTTTATTTAAGTCTCTGAAATTTGAGAGAATTTGATCCATGGGTTCGGATTTTGGAAGCTTCCGAACGAGTCCCAGAGCAAACGAGATTATCTCCATAACCAACAAAGATAGAACCTTTAAATTTTTTGTAATGATGTTCCTTCCAGTTTGATTTATGTCTGTAAAATTTAAGAGGATGTGGTCCATGGGTTTGGATTTTGGAAGCTTCCGAACGAGCCCCAGAGCAAACGAGATTATCTCCAAAACCAACAAAGATAGAACCTTTAAATTTTTTATAATGATGTTCCTTCCAGTTTGATTTATGTCTCTAAAATTTAAGAGGGTGTGGTCCATGGGTTTGGATTTTGGAAGCTTCCGAACGAGTCCACAGCAAATGAGATTATCTCTAAAAACAACAAAGATATAACCTTTAAATTTGGCCAAATGGTGTTTTTTCATGTTTGATTTAGGTCTCTGAAATTTGAGAGCATTTGGCCATGGGTTCAAATTTGAAAGGATTTGAACTGTGGATTCGGATTTTGGAAGCTTCCGAACGAGCCGCAGAGCAAATGAGATTATATCCAATAACAACAAAGGTAGAAAGGTACAATGGTGTTCTTTCGTGTTTGATTCATGTCTCTGAAATTTAGGAGGATTTGGTCCATGGGCTCGGATTTTGGAACTTCCGAACGAGCACAAGAGCAAACGCGCATATCTCTAAAACTAACAAAGATATAACTTTTAAATTTCGTACAAGAGTGTTTTGTAATGTTTCCTCTATGTCCCTGAAATTTGAGATGAATTGAAGTAGTATTACGAGTAGCTGCCACCCACTTCTCATGATCAAGCAATTATTTCTCAAAAGTTTATAAAGAAATGAACTTGAAATTTAGTGCCAGTATAGTTTCAATAATATGATTTTGAAACTACCTAGCAATAAATTACTACCTATACTGGTGGTAATATGATTTTGAATTTACGGCTCTATGTCTCAATGAACTTATTTTAAAACTTATTGAAACTAATAAGGATAGAAACTTAAAATTTGCTGAAAGGTATTACTGCAGGTTTTCATTGATATTCTTAAAATTAGAAAATTAAAAATTTAATTTTTTAAATTAATAATTAAAACAAAAATAAAATATTTTTATTATGTATAAAAAACTAATAAAAGTTTTTTTTTATATTAAGTACCTATTTAAAAAAAAACTTATGGATTTATAATTTAATTTGAATTGTTTTAAGGTGTAGGGTATTATTAAGTCGGTTGCATCGACTTACTGTTACATTTATTTATTTTTTTTTTATGCAGGTACCCGAACTAAGTTATTTAAAATATGTTTTTGAAACCAATATAAAATGTTGTTTTTATATTTTTAGGTTACTACAATTCTTAAAATTCCTTATTTCACGATTTTATATATTTTTTTTTTTTTATGTTCATCCCCAATAAACATTAAAAATTTTTTTTTTATTCTTTAAACGTTTTAATTGCTTTTTATATAAATCTTCACTTTCACTTTGACCTTAAATTCACTTTTTCTTTAAATTTTAGGTATTGTAAATTCTGCAATCTTTAATATGTTATTTAATATACTTATGACACCAAGTTTTATGTGTTCTTTTAAGGATTGCCTTTTAATTAAAATGAAACATGAAAAATAATTGATACAAAGTTGATTTTATTTATAGTTAATGTTAAATTCTTATTTTATTTAATTTTCAGAATTAGCTAATATAATGCGGCAAAAAATTAATTAAAGTTAACATTACAAATGTTTTAAAACGTGAGATAAAAAATTAGTTAAAAAAAAGTTAGATTATTTTATGTTAAACG
This sequence comes from Poecilobothrus nobilitatus, assembly GCA_947095535.1. Classification (NCBI taxonomy): domain Eukaryota; kingdom Metazoa; phylum Arthropoda; class Insecta; order Diptera; family Dolichopodidae; genus Poecilobothrus; species Poecilobothrus nobilitatus. The sequence goes on from OX352772.1 coordinate 108,709,468, forward strand.
TGGCGAAAGATTAAAGTTACAATTATTTAAAAAAAATGTAATTTTAATTCGTTACAATATAATATCGTATCAATCCTTTTGTTCTTGCACGTCCGATTGTTTACTTCTTTTAACTCTTTATATAAAAAAAATGTCACATTGTTGTTTTTACATTTTGCATCCATGTGTAAATTTTGTAATAGAGTAATCTGTTGTAATACTAGGTGATATCGAATGAAATCATTGCCAGATGGAGCCCACAAGTCGGCCATCCTGGTATTCGTCTATTCCAGACGAACTAAATGAACTATCACTGTCTTCTTCATATGTATCCCATGGTTTCATAAATTCTACTGCTGAAGATGTTGCCATCGGGCCGTCATGCATGCCAATCCTTTCTACGTCGTGTCTGTCGTTTTTTTATTTTTGTAACTCTGTATTTTGTAATTCTAAGTATTCCTTTTCAAGTTTTAAATTTGATCCAAATTGTGTACGTTTAATAGCTACTAGATAATTCACCTTATATTGTTTTGCCTTTTTTTCTTTTTCGGTTGAAATTTTTTACATTCTCTTGTTGTATGTGTAATATATTTTCTTTAACTGTTTCATGCATATCTTGTCGTTCTTGTTTAAAATTTTCGATTATGATATTTTCTAGTTCTTCAGCTAGTTTGAAGTCTTCTGCGTTGCTGATTTTTATTCCAAACATTACCTCAAACGGGCTTTTCTTTGTACTTCTATTTAATTTGTTTGTTTTAATTTAGTTTGTTGAACTTTCGGTACGAACTTGTACCATTTTGATGGTTCTTGTGATTTTAGTATGGCTATGATGACACTGTTTATCCATTCTACCTGCCCGTTAGCTCGAGGTATGCCCGTTGTTATTACACTGTGTGTTATTTCGTTGTTGTTACAGTACTCAGCGAACGCGTTCGATGTAAAAGCTGTTCCTCTATCGGTTATTCTTTTAGGATTTCCAAATACTTCTGCATGTAATTCGAATTTTGCTATGGTTTCTGCTGAAGTCGTTGATTTAACTGGGTAAATCCAAGTGAATTTACTGAAGCCGTCTATAATAACAAGTTGTTGATAAGCTATCGACGTAGATGCAAATGATCCAACATCATTGGAATGATATGTATGAAGTGGTGCATCCTCTTTATCAATTGGGCTCAGAAACCTTTCTTTTTTCCCACATTTTCTTAAATAAAGAATGCAAGTTACACAGTTTGCTATGAATGACTTTACTTTTTCAGCTATTTTTGGAATAAAGTAGTCTTGTTTAATGATATTTTCTGTTTTTTTATTATTAATATGACCTCTGTCGTGTATGTTTTGAACAATTTTACTTTGCATGGCTTTTGGTATTACTAATAAGTTATCTCCATTTAAAAATTTATATATAATATCGTTCTTTATAATAAAATCTTCATATTGCTCCGTTTCAAGTATCTTTCGAATTAAATCGCAATACTTATAATTTTTTTGCGCTATTTGAATTTGATGTAAAAGGCAATCTTCGATTTTCATTACAGTTGGGTAGCGATTTAAGGTGTCCAAATGACGCATGGTTGAACCTGGTTTGTGTAAGATCTCGCAATCGTAATCCTGCAATGCTATAGCCCACCTTGCTACTCTTGGACATAATTCTTTCTTGTTCATTCTAACCTGAAATGCTTTGCAGTCGGTAAATATTTTGAATTTTAATCCCAATACATATATACGTAATTTCTCTAGACATTTTATAATGGCCAATAGCTCATGTCCGTAGCTGGTATAGTTTTGTTGTAAAGATGATGTTTTGAAACTGAAGTAGAAGACTGGGTGAAAATTTTGTCCGTGTTTTTGAAGAAGTATGCCACCGTATCCCGCAAAGCTAGCATGGGTGTGAGGCTTAGTTTCTAGATCAGGATTGAACAACTTTAACACAGGATCTTTTGATAACGCATCTTAAAGATTTTGAATTGCCAGCAACTGATTTTCTTTAATTTCAAAAGTTCTGTTTGTTTTTACTAGGTCAGATAGTGGTTTGGCGATAAGAGCATATTGCTAAATAAATTTTCGGAAGTAGCCCATTAAACCTAAACATTTTTGAACGTCCTGTACTGTCTTGGGAACAGGAAAAAACTTTACCGCCTGGATCTTTTCTTCTGATGGTCTTATGGTACCCTCTTGTATTATATGACCTAAATATTTGATTTTTTGTGTTAAAAATACAAATTTTTTCCAATTGAAGATAAGACCGTTTGTACTTGCTTAGTTTAATACTCTTTTTAAAACTTCGATATTCTCGATTTCCGTACTTGTAGAGATAATAAGATCGTCTATGTACATAACAATAAGACCTATGACCTTTAAATATTAGTTCCTTAAAAATGTATTAACGTAGCGCTGAAAAACTGCGGGTGAGTTACACAACCAAATAATACCTTCATAAACTCGTACTGGCCATCGGGAGTCACAAAAGATGTTAATTTTTGGCTGTTCTTCTCTATATCGACATGTAAAAATCCATTTTTAAGATCAAGTGTCGTGAAAATTCTGGCTCTGTATATTGTTCAAGGACATCTTCGATAACTGGCAACGGATGCTTATCTTTGATAATATTAGCGTTTAATTTTCGATAGTCTACGCAAAGTCTATCCGTATTATCTTTTTTTTACGAGGACTATCGGCGATACAAAATCAGAATGACTTTCCTTAATGATACCTTCTTTTATCCAAGCGTTAACTTGGTGCTTCACAATTTCTCGTTCTTTGGGTGGTAATCGCCTTGGTTTTTGGTAGATCGGTTTCTCATCTTTTAAAATAATTTTCTTTTCAATGCACGATTTTTCAATTTTACTGGTTTTATATGATTCCACTAACTCTATAATTTCGTGCTTAAATTTGTTGTTTGCGATATTTAATATAGAACCGTAATGAGATGTTTCCTTGAAGCAATCTATATCGATCTTCAGTATATCATGACTTGCTTCCTCGAATTTATTACTTGCGTCCTCTATTTGAATTTTTCCATGGTATAATATTAGGGTTACGTTGTCCAAAAAATTCTTATCCAAAATTATTTGATCAGACATCCAATTATCTGGTACTACATGAAACATAATGTCGTTTATTAATGATCGTAGAGGTTTCCTTCGATCACCACCAAATCCTTTCACAAATATACCTTTATCGTACTCTTCAATACCTACCAGTGTCCACTAAAGCTTTTATTTGATTCTCACCAATTTCAACTGATTCGCTCGTACTAAGGTGCGGCGTTGCTTGTGTTATACGTTGGTTGTGAAACACGTTTGTTTCTTTCTGGACAATTTCGTGAAAGATGTCCGAAGTTGTTGCAATTGAAGCATCGTGATCCCTTACCTCTATCTTGGCAATTTTGATGATATTGAGATAAAGATCCGCAGTTTTTACATCTTGCTGAGTTTTGTTGTTGTATTTTTTGGGTTTGATTATGTTCGTTTTGCATGTATATATAGCGATTTTGCATGTATTTATTCTTAATGTGTTTATCCTTTAGCTTTTCAATTTCGCATAGCTTTGAAGTTTGGTTTTAAACTCTTTAATTGTTGTTGCTTCATATAATGACATTTTGTTCATTACACTGTCCGGAATTCCTTCTACGATATAAGCGGTTACTGATTCTTCATCCATCGTACCTCTGTTCGCTATACTTTGCATTACATACAGATATTCTAGGCGGCTCTGGTTCGGCATCGTTTTTCTATTCTAAAGCTGTTTAATTATTTCTTTTGTACATAGTGTTCTGTCGAATATGCTTTTTAATAACTCTTTTAGCTTGGCCCACGTTGATATTACTGTACTAGCTTCTGCAGATAATTTCGAAGTAGCAACTAATAATCGTCTGGCATATAAATACTTCTGAATTTCATTCCAATTACACATTTCTGCAATTTCCTCAAATTCTTTAACCCATAAAGCAAAATTCTTTTCTGATTCTCCGTTAAATTTTTCAAGAGATTCTTCAACATCTCAAAAAACAAATACCGTGCTTGTATCCTTCGTTTCTTTCGTATCTGGCATGTTGCTGTTTACCGTATCTTTATCGTTTAGAAGCGTGTTTTGATCGTTTTCGACCGTATCCGTATCTAATTTCACGTTACTCGTATCGTTTGTAACCGATTGCGTTTCCGTACCGTTTAGTTGTTCCGATTTCCGATGGCTTTTTCCGTACGCTTCCGTACGCTTCCGATTTTCGAGCGTATGGCTTTTTCTGATAGAGATTTTTTTTATAATGCTTGTGTAACCGTATAATTTCTATTTCTAAGTTCTATCTTTCGATTATATCCGGTAGGTAAATTTTCAATCGATAAAATTTTTATCAGCGTTTCTATATTTAAAGTTTTCAATTTATCCACATATTTGCAAAGAAAACATTGTTTTGAAAAAAATGTTTGTTATAGCAATTGCAAATTAAATAAACCACATTTATATATTAATTACTTAAAAAACTTAAATGGTTAATTTATTTTTATAAATTATATTTAAAAACCTTCATATTAGATTTTTACTTAATTTAGACTTAAAAGTAAATTTAATGCTGGTTTTTATTTAATTCATTCAAAACTTTTTTTTTTATTTATTTCTATTGGTTAATTTATTGTTGTATTAATTATAATTAAAGAACTTAATATTAGATTTTTACTTAGTTTTAGCTTAAAATTAAATTTAATAAGGTTTTTATTTAATTTATTCAAAACTTTTTTTTTTAATTTATTATTGGCTTTTATTATTAATTCAACTTATTTTATTTTATTATAAACTTATTCTCTTATAAAATAATTTTTCATCATATAACATCAAATAATATTATTCTTGACCGTAACAGTAAATTTTCGTCTCTTTCAATTTTTTTTTTTCTTATGCAGGTACCCGAACTAAGTTATTTAAAATATGCTTTTGAAACCAATATAAAATGTGGTTTTTATATTTTTAGGTTATTACAATTCTTAAAATTTCTTATTTCACGATTTTATATATTATTTTTTTTTTATGTCCATCCCCAATAACACTTAAACTTTTTTTTTTTACTCTTTAAACGTTTTAAATGTTTTTTATATAAATCTTCACTTTCACTTTGACCTTAAATTCACTTTTTCTTTAAATTTTAGGTATTGTAAATTCTGCAATCTTTAATATGTTATTTAATATACTTCTGACACCAAGTTTTGTGGGTTCTTTTAAGGATTTCCTTTTAATTAAAATGAAACATGAAAAATAATTGATACACAGTTGATTTTATTTATAATTAATGTTAAATTCTTATTTTATTTAATTTTCAGAATTAGCTAATATAATGCGGCAAAAAATTAATTAAAGTTAACATTACAAATGTTTTAGAACGTGAGGTAAAAAATTAGTTAAAAAAAAGTTAGGTTATTTTATGTTAAACGCCGCGAAAGATTAAAGTTACAATTATTTAAAAAAAATGTAATTTTAATTCGTTGCAATATAATATCGTATCAATCCTTTTCTTCTTATACGTCCGATTGTTTACTTCTTTTAACTCTTTATATAAAAAAAATGTCACATTGTTGCTTTTACATTTTGTATCCATGTGTAAATTTTGTAATAGAGTAATCTGTTGTAATACTAGGTGATATCGAATTAGATTATTGCCAGATGGAGCCCACATATATTTAAACGTTACATTATAAATATAAATATATATAAGACAAGCAGTTTTTATTTTTATTAAATAGTTTTACTTTATTAAAAAGTTTAATTTCAAAATAATTATATTTAAGTTAATAAGTAATGAAATCAAAATAATATTTTTGTTTAGTTAAGTAAGTTTATAGTTTTTAGTATCAATCATAATCTATTTTAAAGTATCAATAATTTCCATGTATTTCAATCTATTTTATAGTGTCAATAAAACCAATCTTATTCTTTAAATTAATTTAAATTTAAATATTATTCTGAAAAGTTATTAGAATTTAAAGCAGGTTTACTATTATATTTTCTCATACATACAAATTAGATTACGTGTATGTAAATCTGGTATTAGTTATCCTGTATCAGTGTTATGGTCTTTTTAGCACATTTTTAAAAACACCTGTACAAATTTGTAAAGGTAAGATTCAAAAAATAAAGTTCAAACATTTTACATTAACATGTGTAAAATACTTTACTTTGTTAAGATGGGTTTCCTTCAAATTGAAGAAAGGGTTTTATGATTTAACATTTTTCTTCATAGAAAACATTCTAAGAAAAGTTTTAAATTGAAATAATCAAATTTGAAAATGTGTTTAAGTCAAACATTTTAAGTCAAACACAATGCTAACAGATATTAGCTTTTCAAAACCTAATATCTGTTAGCATTTTATGGATTTCAAATTCTATGTATGTACATTCCAATAAAGTATATACATTGAAAATATAAATATTAAATAGTAGACGATGTATTATGAAATACACCAAGAACAAAAATTAATAGTTTTTTGTTCTGTTTTTATATTACTCTTATTTATTCTATATTTGCATTGGCATGCATTAGTGGACGTGAATAAATATATACATATACATTATAAATATATAAACAAAAACCTTAAATAGTATGCCGCTATGAGCATAGAAAAGCTTTCTACGAGTTTAGGCAAGTCAAAAGCTCTCTTAATAAAATGTTATCGCAAATTTTTACTTAAGGTGTCTCTTCTATATGTTATTTATTATTCTATGACTATACGTATTAGCTTTAGCTACATCACTGAAAACTCCAAAAATGCTGTGCCAGAAGCACCATATCTATACTCCTCGCAGGCAGAACTAATAGCAATTGACGCAAAATGATCTTTGAAAACATTAGCTATTTCAATAGAAGCAGAAATTATAGACCCATTACCATTTAGGTTAACCGATCTTGTTTTCTTTGATTCATTACATTACTAAAACGGAATTTACAAAATTCCATTCTTTTTTCAGATTACCATTGCAATTTGCAAATTTATTGCTACAAAAAGCTTCGCGTGCTAACAATTTATTGTATCTTAAATTTAATTCTAAATTTAATCGATTCTTTAGACACTTTATTCTTACTTTTTTTTTCGTATTAATTTTGTTAAGGAGATAATTATTTATCCAGGAGATAATTATTTATTATATATATTTTTTTTTACATTCATTTACATAATTAGTCAACTTGATTATAAAATTCGAATATCCAATAGAAATATTAAAATCGTTATTGACATTATCCCAATTTTCAAATTTAACTTATTATTAAATTTAGTAAAATCTATTAGATTTACTTTAGGTATAAAAACCCCAATAACACCACGATCACCTCTGAAATAATTAAAAATAAAGTTTGTAATAGTATCACCAGTTATTTGAAAGTTTACATTAAGAAGATTACAAGAATTACTATTTAAAGACAAATTTTTAAAACGAACAAGAATATGATCCAAGCATGATTTAGAAATTAATCTAGTAGGTTCATGAAGTAAGAATCCCCTTATCTGCAACAGTCAAGAAATATCAATCAGTTATATTATTATTTAAGAAAATATCCAAGTTAAAATCATCAACAATAACAATGTTATTCATATCTAATTTACATAAATACTCGGAAAATTCTTCTAAAAACCTAATAACACTACAGAAATGACGTCTATAAACACCTACAAAACAAAAACTTTTCTATTAAATCTGCAGAATCAAAATTGTAATAAAATAACTTACAATCGTAATCATCTTTTACAAAAACACCTACCCCTCCAGCAGCGTAGGATTCGCTAGAGCACCAAAAAAATGTGTACCGAGGAATATAGAAATCATGAGCTTCGCACTGAAATATCTAAACTTCTGAAATAAAAATAAAATCAGGAGATTTAGAAAGAAAATACCAGCTCTTTTAAACCGTTTAATCATACCCAGCTCTTTTAAACCGTTTAAAACAAGTTCCAAACCATGGTTTAAGGACATCTGTAGGAAAGCAATTGAATCTAAAGAGGAGCATTTTCAAAAGTATAAGGCCATTATATCCGAGTCCTCACTTGCGGAATATAAAGCGACTAGGAACAATTGCAAGAGAATTATCAATCAGCTAAAGTTTCTTTATAACCAAAGGTTGATACAGAAAATAATTAATCTCCCTCACTGCAATCGCTCCTTTTGGACTTTTACAAAAAGTGAAAAGAACAACTTTTATGGATCATCGTTTCCTCCGTTGATTGATACCTGCAACTCTATTATTTCCGATTCTATAGGTAAAGCTAATTTGTTCGCAAAAATTTTTGCAGCAAATTTTACACTCCCTCCTACAACTCAATTACCTTCAGTATACCCTTCTGTTGATCCTACTAAGGTTAAAATCCTTCAAAGGGTATACTTCAGGTCTCGTGCTGTAGTGAAAGTGCTAACGAATCTGAATGTTAGAATTCAATTCCCAAAAAAGATAACAAAAGCGACCCTTCAAACTACCGACCAATCGCCATCACTTCGGTCCTCTCCAAAATTATGGAAATTTTGGTAAACAAAAGGCTTTTGAGATACCTGAATAGCTCGCATATTTTAAACGATCGCCAATACGGCTTTCGCAGCCATCGATCTGCAGGTGATCTTTTAACTTGTCTCTGCGAGAAGCTGAACACCAGCATACATTGTTCCGGTGAATCTGAGGTTGTAACTCTCGATATCTCAAAGGCCTTTGACCGAGTGTGGCATTTTGCTCTTCCGAGCAAATGTCAGGCAATTGGGTTGGGAAGCTCCTTCTGTGCATGGATTGAGGATTTTCTTTCGAATCGTCGTATTCGTATCCTTGTCGACAGTTTTATGTCTTATACTCATAAAATAAATGCTGGCGTTCCACAAGGCTCTGCCTTATCTCCCACTTTCTTCTTAATTTTTATTAACGACCTACTTAGTTCTACCCTCAATCCAATCCATAGTTTTGCCGACGACAGCACTCTGGTGGCATCTTATGATTTTTTAAAAAACTCGAATGCTACTTCAACCGCAATCAGTTTAAATAGGGAAATTATGGCTAGTTCAGTTAACCACGACCTAGCGAAAATAGCTGATTGGGGTGTTAAAAACAGAGTTGAGTTCAACAGCTCCAAAACTCAAAGCTGTCAGATCTCTTGCAAAAGGGATCAATCCATACCAATTCTACAGTTCCAAGGGGAAAATATACAACGGTCTGCAAATTTAAACATTTTAGGCATGCAGCTTAATCGAAAAATGTTGTGGCATGAGCATATTTTTGATATATCCAAAAAAGCTGCCAAATGTTTAGGTTTTCTTTTTCGCTGTAAAGCTTATTTTTCCCCTAGTGATCTGGCCAATATCTATAAAGCATATATTCGACCGAAGATGGAGTATAATTCTCACGTATGGGCTGGCGCTGCTCAAACATCATTAGGTTACCTGGACAAAATCCAAAATCGTACCTTACGCCTGATTGGCGACCCTACTGTTCAGGATGCCTTTACTCCTCTTAACTCACGTCGAAATATTGGAGCTTTATCTTTCTTTTATAGATATCTTGTAGGTAACGAAACTTGTTCTATTGAATTGAAATCAATAATGCCTCCACGTAAACAATTCCAACGCAATACTAGGAGAGCCTCAAGTGCTTATTTCTACACCGTGGAAATTCTTAGGTGGTTTAAAACTGGTTATGGAAACTCTTTTATTGTAAGAACCGCTAAAATGGGGAATATGCTTCCATCCAACGTATTCCCCTGTGATTCTAATCTTTTGTGATTCTCCTGTGATTCTATTGCTTTTTTTTTTACTCGATAATTTGAAATTGTTGAGGATGATGCGTAGTATAAAAAAAATTAAATAAATAAAAAATATAACGGTTGCTTGATGGACTTATATTTATATGATATTAGTACACATACTTATATAACTCATGTTTATTTACATATCGTATATTTCACTGATGAATGAATGACATATAATAGATATGTATAGTATAAATTATTATACATTTGCCGCTTAGTATAAAATGGTAGGTACTAGGTATAGCATATTTGGAAAAGTTTTAGATTGATAATCGTTATGTGGAAGGTTTTGAAGAATGTGTAAACATATAGTTTGAATATATGTATAACCCATATAGTTCTAGAAATTATAAAATTCACCCAAATTATTTTTTATTATATATTATAATAAAATAATATTGTAATAAAAAATATTATTTTATTTAATACTAAAAAATTAAAAAAATAATATTATAAGCACAGTGACAGGCTATGAACATACTAACGGTTCATACGGGTAACTAAGAGTTGACTAAGGCAACTGTATTTTTCTTCGTTTAACCTAATATTTCAATTCTGTAACCACAAGTACTTAAAATTGTTTTCATTTTTAAATTTTTTTTTTTCTAAAAATAATTCACTACTACATCTTGTAAAACTTTCATTGATAAATATATCTTTTGTCCTACCATCACCAAAAATCAAAGTATTTATCTTTTTCCTTTTAGAATATTTACCTTTAATTATTTTTTTCTTACTATCTACTGTTGAAAGCTGTACATAGATGACATTATTCACTTCAGTTGTTTTTTTCCCTAAGGGAGGTGGGAATCTTCCCTGGAAATTTCCTCCTTGGTAGTGTCAGATTCTTACTGACTAAACCCACCTCCCCCTTTAGCCAATATAATGGGATGAAACCCTTACCAGCGAACGCAGTACATTGGCTAGGGAGTAGGGATAGGAAATGGATACGGAAACATTGAATTGGGACTGGGACTGTAAGGAAACAATGAAACTGCCTATTATTATTACTATTTTGCTAACAGTGACTATAGCCGTTACAACATTTACAACATGTAGTAGTATATAACACCTTACTACATGAGGTAATTATTAAAGGCAAACCCCACTGTTACTGTAGCGGCTGTTATTATTGGTACCTATTAGTATTCTTATTAATATTATTATTATTTTTACTACAGAGTGAGGGCCATCAGTGGATTACAACGTGCAGTAGTATATAACACCTTACTTACTTGTCTCCTTTCTCTCCGTTTTTTTAATGTATTATTTTTTAATATTCATATCCGCATCAGCAATGTCCAAACATTTACAGAAAACTTTTTTTGATAATAGAAGTGCATTTTCATTTGTAGCATTAGGTACACCTACAATTTCAATTATTTTCTCTCTCTCCTTTTGTTCATAGAAATTTATCTTGCCATGCAGATAATTTACTTTATTTTTTAACATTATGTTTTCACCTCTTAGCTCTGTCGTGATCTCCATAAACATCTTAATTTATTTACTTATTTCAATCAATTGATCTTATATTTGCTGATTTGTACTAGTGTGATTAAGTTGAGACGGAACATCATTTTCACCAATATCTAAAATAGTATTTAAAGAAACACAATTACTAGGTGTGGTGGATATAGCATTTTCGGATTAAATGAAACCTTTTACAAAATGAATGAAGCTATTTGTAATTAAAATGAAACTATTTTTTTTTTTAATGAAACTATATTTTTTTGAAATGAAACTCTTTTCAAATTAAATGAAACCTTCATATTGAGTACTACAATATTCGAATTTAATGCAAAATATAAAGGTAATTTTCAAAGTTTCAACGTTTTATAAGTAGTTTCAAAAGAAACTAAATTGCAAATACCATTGCGATGTATTAATTTTAATATTTTTAACTTGTGGGTAATTGATAACAACATAATAATGCTTAATTGATTCATGATTAATTATTGATTAATTTTTAAAATTTACTTGTACTTCAATAGCTAATCATAACAAGTTTATTAAAGAATTTTGATAAAATTAAAATAAACTGTTTTTTTTAATAATTCAAGGTTACGCATAGGTTATACAGATCCACTTACATTCATATTAAAATAATGCATTTATTCTTATTATTAGATTCCAAAGTTATTGTAATTTGCTTTATTACATAATATGATTATTGACATTGAATCAGTTTAATTAATAATTTAGAGTAGTGTTTTTATAACTTACTAGCTCTATTTTAACCACAATTTACAAACAAAAATTACTATAGTGCTATAAATTTTAAAGTACACATACAATTATATTAATTACAAAATGAGTGATGCTGACTTTAGTTCCGGAAACTCGGATTATTGGCAACCTAGCCAAGTATATTCTGAAGATCCAATTTACAACGAAGATCAAAGATGCAATTCACAACGAGGACGAAGGCCCAATTCACAACGAGGACGAAGACCCAATTCACAACGTAGGTTTGCGAAGGTTTGGAAGGTTTACGAAAGTAACAAAAGATAAAAAACAGCTTTTTATAAAATTATATGAAGAAGGTAAATCCGTTGCTAAAGCTGCTATACTAACATCTATAAACGTAAACACAGCCAAAACTATACTATCTCGGTATAAAAAAAATTATGAAGTTATAGTAGAACGAGAACGTGGCGGAAATCATACAAATTAACACTATTCTTAATAGATATTCTTAAATATATTGAAACGATCGTAGAACGAGATTCAACTATTACCCTTAAAAATATAAAAAGAAAGTTATATGAAGAAAAAAATATGGTATTTGCAGTATCAACAATATTTAACGGCTTAAGAAAGTTGAAAATAACTTTTAAAATGGCTTCAGTAGAACTAGATAGAATGAACAATGAGAGAACATTAGGATTAAGACAAAGATATGCTGTGGAATTTACCCAGTGGGCAACATAACAAAGAGAAAAACTAATCTTTATAGATGAATGTGGTTTCAACCTTCACCTTTGGTACTAGAGCTTATTGGTACTAGAGCTCATATTGTGGTCCCTACTGTAAGAGGATGAAACATTTCATTGATAGCTGCAATAAATAACGGCGGTGTGGTGCATCATAAGATCATTGCTAACGATACCGTAAATGGCACGCGTTTCAAGTTATTTCTACAAGAGCTTCTAGAAAAAATTGATAGCACTCCTGAACTAGAAAACTCTTTTTTAATAATGGATAATGCCAAAATACATAAAAGGCGAGAAATTCAAACTATAATTGCAGACAGTGGATGTTGTTTAAAATTCTTGCCACCGTATTCCCCCATGCTTAATACTATTAAAAAAGTACTTTTAAAAATAAAATTACATGCCCGTTCAATATTAAGCGATATGGATCGGGAACATAATCTTCCACGTGTCATAAGTGAAGATACGTAACAACTTACTGCAATTGATTGTACGAAATACCATAAGCATCAACCGCTACATTGAAGTCAAATCAAATTATGTTCTAATTAAATTATGTAAATGGCAAATGTGATTTGCAATTGATTATGTGATTTGCAAATAGTTTCACTTATTTCGTAAAATGTTTCATTTAATCTGAAAATGGTTTCATTTAGCCGAAAATGCTATATATCTAATTTCTTCTTTGTGAATTTGTAATGTGAAGAGGAAAAGAAGAGTTTACAAAAGTGGGCGGAGTAATTCTATTGCTCAGTGTGGGGAGTATAACGAATTCTCTTTAGTTAAATTTATAATTTTTTTTAGATGAAGATTGTTGTGTATGTATATAAATTATCTCACATGAAGAGTTTAAAATGTGTTGACATGTTGATGGAAGATCAGAATGTTGAATATGAAGAGACTTTCTAAGAATAGCTCTGCACTTGTCACACTTGAAGTTATTTCCACTGGCTTTCATATAATAAATACCTTCTTCTTTTAAATATACGCAAACATAATGAAACATAGAGTTGCAATCTTCATATACTACTTTTTTATGTTGTCTCGCAACCTTACCATTGCAAAAACTGCAAATCATGTTGAAAAAATATATATTACTTCTATTTATCCTTATAAATCTATTTATTAGTTAGCGATAACATAATTATCTTTTAGATTATTAAGAGGAATTAAATATAGTATTTGTTATTTAATATCATTTAAAATTATATTTATTGAATCAAAAAAAAAAAATTCTTTTCTATTCTAAATTAATTAAAATACTTCTAAAATTCCCATCAGTGCTCACCTCATAGCACACTACTACTATTGTTATTATTTTTATTACTATCACTATTATCATTATTATTATTGTTATTATTATGATTATTATTATTATTATTGTTATTATTGTTATTATTATTATTATTATTTTTAATTAAATTTTTTTTATTATTATTATTTTTATTAGTACTTTTAGTAACATTATTATTATTTTTATTAGTAGTTTTAGTAACTACGAGTATTGATTTTTGATTTACAAATTACTGGTTTTAAAGTTTTTCCTTGAAATACATTAGGATATTTACAATATTTAGAAATATAGCTACTATATTTTGATGTTTCACTTTGTATAGTTGATGTATTTTCAGAATTATTACAAAAGAACAGCATACGGATTCTGAAAAAGAATTTTTGAATAAATGTGTTGTGTGTTATTGATATGTGGAGTATTTTGAATAATTTTATTAATGCATTCCTCTGCCTCTGCCACATAAATGTGAAAACGAAATTACACATTACCTTTCCTGTTCAGGCTTGGCTGTAAATGTCATAAGGGAGAAAAACTCTTACGACATGTGTGGGATTCGAACCCACACTCCTTCGGTGTTTACAGAGTATTTTATACGTTAAATTGTGAACTAAATTGATTTTTTGGTTGACTGGGTGATTTGACAAAAAAATAAACATTCTACCGGAATCAGTAGATTTCATGTACTAATCTATCTTTAAAACAGTATCTGTATCTCTAATTAGCATTTCATCTAAAAAGCATAATTGTCAATTATTTTCTATTTCTACTCTGAATTACAATTTTTTATTATTGTTATTATTATTATTTAATTCATGCGACAACAATCACTATTGCTAGTATGCTATCATCTACATAAACTTTCATAAAAGGAATGTCAAAATTTAATTTATTTAATGCAGTTGAAACTAAGGAATTCATAACCATATTCGCAAGTAAAGGACTTGCCGCATTCCCCATTGCGGTGCCTTCCAGTTGGCAAATAGAAAATAACTACTGTCAAATAAAAATTTTATTAGCTTCAAATATGTGTATTTTGGAATTGAAGTCGCAAGGGAATGAAGGTGGTAGCCGCCATTTTCTGAAAAGTAGGTTTTTCTTTAAAAAAATGATGGTCTTTTATGTTTATCTTTCATTTGTGAAGACTCTAATTTCGAAAAACTTAATATTTTAGGAGATAGAAGCAATGTAAAAGGTGTTATGTTACATTTTGATCTTTTTTTTCTTTGGGAGAAGGTGTTATTTGCAAGGTACCAAACTGGTCTTGACTCGTACATTCAAAAAGATTTTTTTAAACAGTGCCTTTTTTCGTGAATGAAGGTGTTATGTTCGTTCCATAGCTGCTTTCATTTTTGTAATTTTTATAAGTGGATATAGGTGTTATGTATGAACATAGATTGTTTTTTATAATTTTTTGATTAATGCTTTTTATACTTTGTGTTATGTATTATAGCATTGTGTTTTAAAGCAAAGAGATTTTTAGAAAAATTTAATTTGTCGCTTTTAAAATTTTATCGTATTAAAAAGAACTTGAGGCAGCAAACTGCTTAATTTTTAATTTTTTAATTTTTTGACACATTTTAACTGGTTTACAATATTTTCTGTGTTTGTGCAAATACTAACTCTAGAATACTCATCTTATTTTTCAGACGTTAATACTAAACATTAGGCGAATCGACTAACACTCGAAAAAATCCTTTTTTGAGCGAGTTAATTTTTTTTTTGTTGTCTAAAATTATAATAAGTTTTTATTGAGGACACAAAAGGGAAAAAAAATGTTAATAAACATATACCTATAAATTAAATTCTTTATTAAAACTAAAAAAAAAAAAAGTAACAAAAATAGGAGTTTTTCTTTTAAAGTTCTGAATTTCAGACTTATTTATCTGATCACTAGGAAAATTAATAAAATCGACGATCCTACATCACAAATTTATAAAAAAAATAAAAAAAAAAGTAATAACAAAAATAAAAAATTTTATGTTTGGTAGCACGTAGAATGGACTTTAATTTTGTGTTCTCCACAAATACTTATTCCGCATTTCTTACACACTGGTTTTGCCATGCGATATTTTTTGTATAAAGAAAATGCAGTCTGTAGGCTGAGCTTCTTGACTTATTGAATCATTTGGTGAAGTGTTAGGCAAAACTGATTGAATAGTGCCCTTGAGTCTCTTTCTTTCTTTCTTCTCTGTTGGAATTTCTATCAGGTTTTTCAATAAAGACGTAATCAACTGCCAATGCAAATCTTTCAAGAAATCTTTGCGGCTTTTTGACTTTTTGTTTGCAATAAGTTTATTATGGTAATATATAATAAAATTGTTTACAAATACAATGTTCAACAAATCATAAAATATATACAAGGGTCATCGTTTCGTTTTTCGACTACAACTTATTCTACTACACAATTGGTCGAGTGTGTCAACTCCGCCATTTATCTGCTTATAAAATTCAATCACATGTGGTTTCTTTGTATGTTCATTCACTGTTTCTTCTTCAGAGTATGACTATAACAAATATACTATCTGGTTGGATTTGGGTTTATACGACAACAATATTAATGGACCATCATAAATAAGCATTGATGTACCTATGTACCTATTGGACCACCATAAACAAGCATTGATTTACCAGTTATCTCTAAATACCAATAACTTCTCATATATTGTTAAATAGGGTCCAGGTATATAATTGGTTTTACATTTGTGAGCAAAAATTTCCCAAATTTTTCTAATAAGCAAAAATCTGTCATCGGTAGACCTTATAGTTTGATCACCGAATCTGATGCAATTTATTAAAACCTCAAAACCAATCTTTACTCATTACTGAAAGGTACCTGTTTTCAGATAGGACCGATCAAATAATTCATCGGTTGATAAATGATTATCTTGCATTGTGGCGGTCAAAACCAAAATTCTCAAAAGTGCTATTATTTCAGTTTCGTTTGTTTCTTTTAAAGTGCTATTAATAGTCCTAAATGCTCTACTTGTTTCTTTAATTCTTATATTGTTCCATTGAATAATTTCATTAATGATTTCGTTGATTTCAAACATTTAAAAACATTGCAAGAGATCTAATAATTCTATACAGACACATGTTGGTTCTCGAGTTGCATCAACTATTTTACTAGCAATGGTTCATGTTTATTTTTACCTTGCATAACTGTTTGGGTAAAGCTAATTAGTGGCAATAGCTTCATTTTCATTAACTTCGTCACCATGTTTAACTCCAACTTTTCATCAGAATTTTAGTTTTCCTCAATTTCTAAATAATCTTCATAATTTTAATTTCCTTCAGAAAATTGTGTGTTTTCATAATCAGAATCATCATCCGCTAATTACAAATTTAAAATATGATCTTGATCATCTCTGATAATCTCTGGGTGTTTGAAAAGCCATTTTGTAATCAAAAATTTTACGAATAATAACAGAAAGTAATATTGGTTATTGTAATTGGCGTTACCGATCGATCTCTCAAAACACAGTTTTATTCATTAATTTATTCGCTTATTTTGCATTAAATGCATTTTTTCATTAGAAATAACTAAACTACGAAAAACATATCCAAGAAAACAAATTTCAAAAGGTACGTTAATTCTAATAGTAGTTGCTTAGACTAGCATGCTCTTTATAACTCGAAAATCATAATACTTACCTAATCAATATGTCTATACTCTAAAAGGCATAGATTAATACTGAAATTACAAAAAAACACAGAGCGATGAATTTGAAATTAAGAGAGGGAGAGCAAAAAATTTCGTATGTGTTAGTCTAATCGACTAATATTGGTATTCCACGGATGTCTTCGTAGATTAAAATAAATTTAAGCAGTTTAAATAAAAAGGTTATTTAATAGAAAAAAATAATAAAAAAAAATTTAAAAAAAAGCTTTTTATACCCTACATCTAAAGTAAAGGGTATATTAACTTTGGTATGGTGTTTGTAACCACCAAAAGGAAGCGAGTTCGATATGGACATGTATATATATTCTGAATCAGGATCACCTCCTGAGTCGATTTAACCATGTCCGTCCGTCCGTCCGTCCGTTCGCACGATAACTCAAAAACTAATGAAGCTATCTTGATGAAGTTTATACAGTAGGTTACTAATCACGAAAGGAAGGCTAATTTCGAATTTGGACAAAATCGGTCCATGGGTTCGGATTCTGGAAGCTTCCGAATGATTCCAGAGCAAATGAGATTATCTCCAAAATCAACAAAGATAGAACCTTTAAATTTTGTAAAATGATGTTCCTTTCCGTTAGAATTATGTCTCTGAAATTTAAGAGGATTTGCTCCATGGGTTTGGATTTTGGAAGCTCCCGAACGAGACCCAGAGCAAATGAGATTATCTCCAAAACCAATAAAGATGTAACCTTCAAATTTGACAGAGTGGTGTTCTTTCATGTTTTATTTAAATTTCTAAAATTTGAGAGGATTTGGTTCGAATTTTGGAAGCTTCCGAACGAGCCCCAGAGCAAACGAGATTATCTCCAAAATCAACAAAGATAGAACCTTTAAATTTTGTACAATGATGTTTCTTTCCGTTCGATTTATGTCTCTGAAATTTAAGAGGATTTGGTCTATAGGTTTGGATTTTGGAAGTTTCCGAACGAGCCCCAGAGCATATGAGATTATCTTCAAAAACAACAAAGATATAACCTTTACATTTGGCAGAATGGTGTTCTTTCATGTTCGATTTAGGTCTCTGAAATTTGAGAGGATTTGGTCCATGGGTTTGGATTTTGGAAGCTTCCGAACGAGCCCCAGAGCAAACGAGATTATCTCCAAAATCAACAAAGATAGAACCTTCAAATTTAGTACAATGATGTTCCTTCCCGTTCGATTTATGTCTCTGAAATATAAGAGGATTTGGTCCATGGGTTTGGATTTTGGAAGCTTCCAAACGAGCACCAGAGCAAATGAGATTATCTCCAAAACCAACTAAGATATAACCTTTAAATTTGGCAGAGTAGTGTTCTCTCATGTTTGATTTAGGTCTCTAAAATTTGAGAGGATTTGGTCCTTGGGTTCGGATTTTGGAAGCTTCCGAACGAGCCTCAGAGCAAATGATATTATCTCCAAAACCAACTAAGATATAACCTTTAAATTAGTTAAAATGGTGTTCGTTCATGTTTGATTTATGTTTCTGAAATTTGTGAGGATTTGGTCCATGGGTTCAAATCTTGGAAGCTTCTGGACGAGCCCCAGAGCAAACGAGTATATCTCCACAACCAACAAAGATAGAACTTTTATATTTAGTACAAAGGTGTTCTGTTATGTTTCCTTTTCTGTAAAATTGGAAACTGACATTTGAAATAATTTGAACCATGGGTTCGTATTTTGAATACTTCCGGACGAGCACAAGAGCAACGGGGATATCTCCAAAACCAACAAAAGTAGAACCTTTAAATTTAGTACAATGGTGTTCTGGCATGTTTTCTTTATGTTCCTGAGATGGATTCGATGAATTGGAGTGACAATTCGGGTACCTGACACACACCTCCCAAGGAGTGACAATCTTCGAAATTAATAAAGATAGAAACTTAAAATTTTTTACAAAGGTGTCAAGCATATCCCAAGAGATGCCTCTTTTACATTCCTGAAATTCGAGTTGAATAAGACAGAAAAGGGAAGAAGTTCAAGCAGCTGCCAAAAAAACTTATGGCTTTTTAATTTAATTCGAATTATTCAGGTGTAGGGTATTAATAAGTCGGTTGCATCAACTTACTGTTACATTTACTTGTTTTGAACTAAAAAGTAGAGAACAAATTTTTAATTGTGAATTTTTCAATAATTTAACTATATTGTTACAGCCGAAGTTTCTTTAAAAAAATTTATCTCAATATAGCAAATATATATGTGTCATAAAATCCGTGACATTAAAATAAAAGCTGAATGCATTAAACGCATAAGTAGGTATAAACTTAAATTTTAAAAATATTTGCTCCAGCCCATATCATACATATTGGTGACAGTATTTTTTAAGTCAGCTGGTGAATCATTAAAGCTTTTTAAAGCTTAAAGCTTAAACATTTATATAAACATTTCTTGTTTTGGTTGTTGGTACGGAATAAAGTTAAATAGAAATTTGATTTATTTCTTGTATTGTGGTTATGAAGGTCGAACATTCTTTTTAATAGAAGATTATTTTTAATTTCGTTATTTATAATTTTAAAGGCAATCATATACAGCTCAAATTTACAGATATGAGTAAAGCTTAAATATTGCTCTGAATACAATAAACTTGTAGGAAATCCAGTTGAATATCTATGAATAGTTTTGATGGCTTTTTTATGGAGTATGTCTACTCGATTTAAATTAATTTGAGAGGGTATGTCTACTCGATTTAAATTAATTTAATATTAAATTATTATTAAATTTATTAATTATGAGATTAAATTAAAATTAGAGTGAATTTGTAAGCATTATATCATATATAACGTCTTTGCCTCCACATATTTTCTTAACCTTCTTAGTATGATTATATAAGGAAAACTTGTTTTAAC
The DNA here is from genome assembly GCA_947095535.1 of Poecilobothrus nobilitatus. Taxonomy (NCBI): domain Eukaryota; kingdom Metazoa; phylum Arthropoda; class Insecta; order Diptera; family Dolichopodidae; genus Poecilobothrus; species Poecilobothrus nobilitatus. The sequence goes on from OX352772.1 coordinate 108,729,939, forward strand.
AATATGAGTTACATGTTTGTCCCAATTTATATTACTATCTAGGACTAACTCCAAATTGTTGAACGATTTAACTATTTCAATAGGAGAATCTCTGAAACAGAACGGCTTTGTTTGAAAAGACCTATTTTCAAAAAACATAATCTTTGTTTTATTAATGTTTCATTTTAAACTATGTTTTCTGAGCCAATTATCTATTATTGCTAAATTAAATTGGATGGAGTCTATTAGTGTACTTTGATTTGATTTTGCGTATTTTATTACATCTTCTGCGTAAAGTTGAACTTCGCCATTAAGATTCAATTGTGTTATATCGTCATTAAATAATTTGAACAGGCCAGGATCAATTATGGAGCCTTGTGGTACATTTTTAAAAGCCATTTTTGGTTCACTGAGTGTGCCAGCAAGATTGACTCGTTGAGTTTTACCTTGTAGGTTAGACTCGAAGTATGGTTTTTGATTCATATTTAAAGTTTAATTTATGCAATTTATGTATCAAAATATCATGGTCAACACGGTCAAAAGTCTTCTGAAGATCAAAAAATATACAACCAACGTACTTGTTGTCATCCACTTTTTCTCAAAGCCATATTGCTCACTGTTTAGAACATTATTATTTCCCAAAAAAGTGTTTAATCGATCTTTAACAATAGTTTCAAATATTTTAATAAATTTTGCCGATATCTTGTCAAATCCTGCAGCTACTGCTGACTTTAATTTGCCTATACCTTCTCCCACTTTATCTAAATTAGTCGGATACAACTCAAAATTATTCCGAATATTTTTTGAAAAACTGAGATATTCAAAATCTATTGGTTCATTTGATATATTTATCTTATTAGTTACATTCACAAAATACTCATTTATAACAATTAGCAATATCACTTTCGTCAACAATTTTTGATCCATTATCGGATTTTAAGACCTTAATACAACGTTTGTATTAGGATTTTGTAATTCATTACTGTAAAATCTTTGTTTAGTTGATAAAATTAGCTGCTTAGTTTTTCGTTGATAGTTTATATAGTTGATTTAAACGGAAGCCGAGATGTATGCGTTTAAAAGGAGTTTTCTCAAAATTTGAAGAGCTTAAGGTGCTCTAGGATCTCTAACGGTGGGGGTACATAAAAAAGTTGTTCTACCAGATTACTTTTTTTAGAGACCTATGCATGGTTAATATTTCATTGCTCTTTATTGAATAGTATATAAGTTTTGCAAAGAGACGGAGGGACAGAGCGAACCTAACAGCAAATTTTTCAAAATGTACTTAAACGGATAATTCACAAAAACATGAAGTGACATTACTTAAAAAAAATGTATTACATTATGGTCTTTTGTAATTGAAATGCGATTTTATGTTTCGGTATTAACGAATATATTGTCAAAACTCATTTCGCCGTAACTCAATGGATTATTGATTCCTTTAAAGATTTTTTGTAAACAAATTGTCGCTAATTATTCGCTTTGCTTATACAATTTAATTAAATGTAATAAAAAATAGAACATTAACTACCAGCATCTGTAAATCTATAGTAATACATGAACTATATTATTTAAATTATATTTACGCAGAAACAAAAGCTAATAATTTTTATTTCATAAAGCCAACAAAATACTCCGGGCAACTCCGGGTACTCTGCTAGTCTAGTATATAAAGAAGAAATCTGTTTGTTTGTTTGTGCCCTTTTCACGTAAAAACCACCAGTCCGATTGCAACGAAATTTTACAGGAACATTTCTACGACCCCGGAAAGTTTTATAGGCTATACTGCGTTTTGGTTTATTAGCCCATTGCGGCCCAAGAGCCATTTAAAGCTTTTTCGTTTTTTCGTTTTGGTTTTTCGGTTTGATCGATTGAGTTGAAAATTTGTACAACCTTTTTTCTTAACTTTGGGCGAGTACCGAAGAAATTAGGATGCAATGTGTTACCCGGATTCGGTCCGGCGGGCTTCCAAAAATTTTTTTATTTCCGATTTATGTCCAATTGTGTATGGTGGTTTTCTGGTCTGCAAAAAAGCCTGTGAAAACTTGTATGAAGTTCTGGTAACCCGTTTGGGCAGGAGAGCAGAACGAAGTTCATTAAATTTTTTTGTTGTCCTGCTTAAATGGTTTCACCAATTGAGTTGCAAATTTACAAAAGTGTAGGTCTTTATCACAAAAGCTTTCTGATGTTTCTGCATCAGGCTTCAGGCCATCAAGTTTCTCATTTTTTATTGTTGTGCTCAAACGATTTGAGCAATTGAAATTTGCACAAGTATTGCACTTTGACACACAAAATCATTCAATAAATTTTGTCTTGATACATTTAAACATTTCGGCACGATAGACTGGCAAAAAAAATTCTAATTTGTGTCTAATTTGGCGAGATGAATTTATGGTTCTATATAGATGGATTTTGTTAACCCAATTCCGGACGAGCACCTATTCCATATTCCATAAAAACCTTTCAATAAAAATTTCTAATATATAATAATAATTTAAATAACCTTATTAAGTATCTTAAGAATACGGTGCTCAGCTCTTAACAACATAACATTTTCGGCCGGTGTGAAACAATCTCCTACATACGACAATCATCATGTCATCATGTCATCTATTTAAAATGCATATGTATAACATATTTCTCATAAAATATCATTGAAATATGTACATATGGTATGCATAATGTGCGTATATTTATAAAAAAATACTATAAACATAATCAATTGAATTAGGAAACATATTCACATTTCTGTACAGTATTTAATCAAAAATGAGTACAAACATATTTACAGAACACAAAACCTTACATTCTTATCCATATACAATTTTTACACATATTTTTAGCCAATTAATTTGAAAACATAATTAGAAAAAGTAAATGTAAAAAAATTCTGGTTGATTTATAAAGGTAAAAAACTATCATATATTTTTTATATTGAGAATATGTTTTTTGTTTTTTTTATACTAAAACCACAAACTAGGAATATGATCCTTTGTACTTGAAGTAGTTGTGATTATATGGGATGCGATAAGGATGGAACAAATGAGAATAATGGGGAGTTGAGGAGTAAATTGGAGAAGAATCTGTTGAGATTCTTCTTAAATTTGGGCAAATTGTAAATATCAAAACCTCCAACTTTTGGGAATACGGTGGGTGGTAATAAATTCCTAATTTTTGCAGTTCTAACAACAAACGAATTGCTATAACCGGTACAGTACCACTTGGATAATTCCACATAGTAGGAATGCACATTTGCTGCCCCTCTTGTGGTGCGTTGGAATTGTTTAAGAGGAGGCATCAGTGATTTTATTTCAACTGATCAAGTGTCATTACCTACAAAACATCTATAAAAAAGAGAAAGAGCTCCTATTTTACGACGGATGTCAAGCGAGGCTATAGTATTACTCACTATGGGGTCATTAATTATAGGAATAGCGCGTTTTGAGAAATTTTAAGGAAGTGGATGAGGCGCCAGCCCAAATATGTGAGTTACATTCCAATTTAGATAGGTCTCTTGAAAAGAAATAAGATTTACACCTAAAAAGAAAACCCAAGCATTTTGCAGAACTTTTTGCTTTATCAAAAAATTGGTCTTTCCACATCATTTTTTGATTTAGCTGCATGTTCAAAATGTTCAGGTTTTTCCGATCGGTGCACCATTTCCCCAAGAAACCTCAGATTTGGGTTATAATTCGTTTTTTTTAACGTTATCAGATAGCATTGGGTTTTCGGAAGAATTAAACTCCACTCTGTTTTTGGAGCCCCAACTAGCGATTTTAATTAGATCATCGTTAACTGTATTGGTCATAGACAGCCTAGCTATTTCAATTGCGGGGGTTGTGGCATTTGACTTTCTCGGAAAATTATAAGATTCCACCAGAGTGCTGTCGTCGGCGAAGCTGTGAATTGGATTGAAGGTTGAAGATAGAAGATCGTTGATAAAAATCAAAAGAGAGTAGGTGCAAGAACGGATCCTTGTGGAACGCCAGCGTTTATTTGAAATGTGTCAGACGTGCAGCCGTCGACCAGAACACGAATACAACGATTCGAAAGATAGTCTTCAATCCATTTGCATAAAACTGAACCAAGACCTAGAGCTTGACATTTGTTCAACAGAGCAGCATGCCATACTCGATCAAAAGCTTTCGACATATCGAGAGCAACAACAGTACATTCACGAGAGTAGTGCATGCTGCTGTTAAGTTTAACACTAAGGTATGTCATAAGATCACCAGTGGATCGGTTGCTTCTAAAATCATATTGGCGATCATATAAGATACCCTATCGTCTAAATATTTCTTGAGCTCAGAGTTGATAATAGTTTCCATAATTTTAGAAGTAATCGAAATGATAGCTATAGATCTATAGTTTGAGGGTTCGCTTTTGTCACCTTTTTTGGGAATTGGGGAAACATTACCAACCTTCCACTGACTGGGATAGATACCAGTCGAAAACGAAAGGTAAAAAAGGTTGCACAGAGGATTTGAAATGGAGAAGGCAGTTTTTTTAGAACCATGGCGGGGATTTCATCAGGGTCAGTGGACTTTTTATCTATCGGCTTCTACAGAATTTTCACTACAACTCATTTCCTGAAGTAAATCTTTCCAATTATATACGAGCGATCAACTTCAGGAATTGTTGGTGGAAGTTGAGTTGTAGGAAGAAGTGTGGAATTTGCAGCAAAAAGTCTTGCAAACAAGTTACCTTTACCAGCCGAATCTGATATGATAGAGTGATTATTATCAATCAAGGGAGGAAATGAAAATTTACAAAAGTTCTGCTTAACATTTTTTGCAAATATCCAAAAAGAACGATTGCAGTTTTGTTGGTTGGTTAGGATGTTAAACAGAACTTGAGATGTATGCATTTAGAAAGAAGTTTTCACAAAATTTGAAGAGCTGTCGGTGCTGTAGGATCTCCAACGGTGAGGGTTCATAAAAAAGTTGTTCTACTACATTACTCTTTTAAGAGACCTATGCATAGTTAATATTGCATTGCTCTTTATTGAACAGTATATAATTTTTGAAAACAGATGGAGGGACAGAGCGAACCTAATAGCAAATTTTTCAAAATGTGCCTACAAGGATAATTCACAAAAATATGAAGTGACATTACTTACGAAAAAAATGTGTTACATTATGGTCCTTTACAATTGAAATGTGCTTTTGCGTTTCGGTATTAAAGAATATATTGTGAAAACTCACTTCGCCGTAATGGTGTACTCAATAAATTATTGATTCCTTTAAAGTTTTTTGTAGAGGAATTATCTCTAATTCTTCGCTCTGTTTATTCAATTTAACTAAATGTAATAGAAAATAGAATATTAACTACCAGCATCTGTAAATACAAAGTAATAAGTTAACTATATTAATTAAATTATATTAACGCAGAAACAAAAGTTAATAATTTTTATTTCATAAAGCCAACAAAATACTCCGGACAATGCCGGGTACTCTGCTGGTCTAATATATAAAGAAGAAATTCTGTTTGTTTGTTTGTTTGAACGGAATTCACGTAAAAACTACCAGTCCGATTGCAACCCAATTTTGCAGTAACATTTCTACGACTCCGGAAAGTGTTATAGGCTATATCGCGTTTCGGTTCGTTAAGCCATTGCGGCCCTAGAGCCTTTTAAACTTTTTCGTTTTTTCCTTGTCCTGCCTAAACGGTTTAATCGATTGGGCTGAAAATTTGTACAAGTGTTCTTCTTAGCTTTGGGTGGGAATCGAAGAAATTGGGATGCAATATAATAATTGTTATCCCGATTCGGCCCGGTGGGCTTCCAAAAATTTTTTGCTTCCGATTTACGTTCAATTTTATATGGTGGTTTTATGGTCTTATAAAAAGCCTGTGACAAAGTTTTATGAAATTCCGGTGACCCGTTTGGGCACGAGAGCCGAACAAGATCATTAATTTTTTTTGTTGTCCTGCTTAAACGGTTTAATCAATTGATTTGAAAATTCGCAAAATTCTGGCTCTTTAGCAGAAAAGCTGACTAGGTTAATTTGGTTACGAACCATTAAACTCTTTTGGCACCAGGGGTCAGTGAAGTTTTGTAATTTACTCTGTTGTCGCACTTAAACGGTTTGACCAATTGTGTTGAAAATTTATTAAAGAGTAGCTCGTTACTGCAAGAGCTCACTGAGTTGATTTGATTACGATCCATTTACCCGTTTAGGCACCAGGGCTTAATGAAATTTTTTAATTTCTATGTTGTTGTGCTTAAATGGTTTGACAAATTGAGTTGAAAATTTACAAAATTGTAGCTCTTCACCACAGAAGCTCACTGAATTGATTTATGTAGGATACATTAACCTCTTTTGACACCAGAGCCAAATGAAATGTTTTAATTGTTTTGCTGTCGCGCTTAAGCGGTTTAACCAATTGAGTTAAAAATTTTCAAAAATGTAGCTCTTTACCACAGAAGCTTACTGAGTTGATTTGGTTACGTTACTATACATCAACTCATTTCAGCTTCAGTCCTCAATGAAAATTTTCATTTTTTTGTTGTCTGGCTTAAACGGCTTGACCAATTGAAAATTGGCACAAGTATTGCACTTTAAGACAAAAGCTCATTCAATTAATTTTGCCGTGATACATTAACCCATTTCGGCACGATAGAGAAAAATTTAGTTCCTAATTTTTGTCTAATTTGGCAGGATGAATTTACGGTTCTAAATAACGCATGTGACAAATTTTTGTTAACATTCGTTAACCCCTTTGCGCACGAGTATCAATCAAAAATATTCTGCCCAATATTTTATATTCTTATTAACTATTAAAAAGATATTTCCCACACTCCTTACTTTTGTATATACTGTTTTTAATATTTCATAAAAAGCTTTCAATGCAAATTTCTAATATATAATATTAATTAAAATAACTTTATTAAGTATCTTAAGGATACTGTGTTTTTAAGTTTTAACAAGATAACATTTTCGGCCGTTATTAAAGAACAGAAATAATGTCCTCCATACGACAATCATCATGTCATCATTCAGGAATGCATTATAACTTGTGGTATACCTACATAAAATGCATGTGTATAATATATTTCTCAAAAAATGTCATTAAAATATGCACATACTATAATATGTATAATGTGCTTATGTATAAAAATACTATAAACATAATCAAATTAATTAGAAAACAAATTGACATTTCTGAACAGTATTTAATCAAAAATAAGTACATATTATGTACATATTTAAAGAACAGAAACCCTTACATTCTTATCCATATATATGCAGTTTTTATACATATTTTTAACATATGTATATCAATTTGAAAACATAATTACTTATTAGAAAAAGATAACGTAAAAAAATTATGATTGATTTATAAAAGCTTTTTCAAAATTTGAAGAGCTGTAGGTGCTGTAACGGTGAGGCAACAAAAACAAGTTGTTCTACGACATTGCCCTTTAAGACTCTTATGCATGGTTAATATTTCATTGCTCTTTATTAAACAGTGTATAAGGTTTGTAAACAAACGGACGTACAGAATGAAACTTTTTTGAGTGAAATTGTAAAAATGTGATTAAAAGAAAGAAATGTATTATATTAGGGTCTTTTATAATTGAAATGCAATAATAATTAAAATATTAACTATCAGGTCTGTTACTATGCATTTACAGATGATGCATAGTAACACGTGAACTATATTAATTAAACTATATTAACGCAAAAGCAAAAGTTAATAATTTTTATTTCATAAAGCCAACAGAATACTCCGGGTAACGCCAGGTACTCTGCTAATATATAGATAACCCAAGCAGAACAAAAAATGTCAATAAGAATTCTCGAAATTTTTTCAGATTTTAAGTGCTTCATTTGCTTTCTAATTTTTTTCCTATTCTTTTTTTTTTTTCTCAATAGTTCTTTTAAAAAAATATCTTCGTGAAAATTTGATTCCACTTTAAATTTAGATAGGTACATACATACATATATGATAAATATTTTTTTTTGTTTTTGTCTTCAAAAACTTTAAAACTTCTTTTTAGAAGAATGCATTTGCAGAAGCCAATATTGTCATAACATTTGTATGATTCATGAAATTTTTTTTGAAACTAGACTTTTAAAATTTTTTTAAGTATTTATTTTTATGTATAATTTGTACAACTCGAAACCATTATTAGATTATTTACCATTAGATAACTATTTAGGTAGTCGAATTTAGCAAAAATACACGATAACAAATCTTAAATACATGTATTCTTCGTTCACACAACTTTAGTCTAAAATAGTAAACAATTAAGATATTTTAAAAATTACTTTGTTATTTATTATTATAATTAGAAATAAAGAAAAGAAAATTCACTTTGAAAATACCCTATTATTACAAATGGTATAATAAAATCTATTTATAATGTTTGTGTTTTTATATTTCAAAACTGGTTAGAAGAGTAGTCTATCAATGATTTTAGTTGTATTTCTTTGTTTTTAATTTTAAATATTTTATTTATTCAAAAAATAATGCAAAAAACGTATTTCAACATTTTTCTTCAATCTAACATTTTCGCATAAAGAATTTTTAATATAAAATGAATCCTTTTTATCTATATTGTTTTGTGAATAATTTTTATATTTTATAATAAAGAATTATTAAAAAGGCGTATACTTAATGTTTCAAAATAAAAAATTTTTAATATTTTTTGTATTTAAAAATTGAAGTAAATCGAATAAAAAATAAAACATTGCAATCTTAATATATAAAATCGTTGGTGCGTTTGTACGAAACCGCATCACGCCTAAACCAATCCTCATATTAAAGTGATATTTACAACGTTTATTCATTTGGTGCTCCGGATGGGTTTTGTTTTGTTTTCTTTTTTGTAAATGGCACCGGAGTCATAGCTGCCATACAACTTCAAGTGTTTTTATACCAAAAACTATCTTTTGATCCTCTATTCACAACAAAACGTTCCAATCTAACGGGTCATGACTATCATATTGATTCTGTATATAAGTATTTTCAAAAGGTTCACAGGAAATCATAGCTGTCATACAACTTCAAGTGTTTTTTATACCAAAATCCATATTCTGATCCTCTAAACGCCACAAAACGTTTCAATCTAACCGACCATAACTACCCTATTGATTTAGTATAAAAGTATTTTCAAAAGGTTCACAAGAAGTCATAGCTGTCATACAACATCAATTCATTTTTATATCAAAAGCTGTATTCTGATCCTTTAATCACAACAAAACGCTCCGAGCTGACTGGCCATGACTATCACTTTGATTTTGTATATAAGTATTTTCCAAAGGTCCACACGTATATTCAAATTAACATAGTGATCCAACAGCAGAAGAGTTTCCAAAACAATTACTCGAAATTGCCAATGGAAAAATGCCAATTAATCCAATCGTTCAAAATATTAAATTACCACAAAATTTTTAACATTGTATCACACAAAATGAGCTTATGCAAAAAGTGTTTTCAAATATTGAAGTGGAGTCTTCATAAAGAGGTTAAACCGAAAATTTCTTTTTCCTCTATTTTTGGTGAAGACAAATAAATAATTAATTTAAAAAAAATATATATATATATATAAAACCGGTTTTTATTAAACATCTGCAAACTAGAAAATAAAAATAAAATTAAAAACAAGTGCATTTAAAAAAAAAAAAAAATTATAATAATATTTTTAATGTAAAAAATTCTACCACGTAAACAATTGACTAAAAATAAAATAAAAGTTAAAAATAATATAAATAAAATTTTAAAAACCGAACAGTGGCTTTTAACAGAATCGTAACCAGTGTTTTTGATATTTTATTGTTTTTGTGAAATAAAAAAAAGAAAAATAAAAACAAAAACTTCCAAATAAGAATAAAAAGGCTACGGTTAATCATCTATACTCCTCCAAGCAGTGCACCTGGGCAACGTTACCTGCCATTCTCAAATTCTTAAATATTTTTTGGATACAGGTGAACGGCTGATTATAGATGTACACTGAAGCCAAGATGTGAAAGAAAATCGTGCCGAGGGCTGCATAAAGGTGGTATCGCTAACGGTCTCATTGGGGTACCAGGCGCCACCCTATTGTAATTAGTCTTGCATATGTACGGGAGCTCTGCATATGTCGACCGTAATTGCTCGCCATACTCGTGGGAACAAAATAAAAAGTTCAAAAAAAAATTAAAAAAACACAAACTCATCTTCTGAGGATGAGTTACTTGCCTCCAGCCAGAAGACAATTATTAGTACCAGTCATAGTACCCATGTAGAAATGAAACCAGGAACCAGTCGAGTTCCTCGAAAAATCAGCCAAACACCTGTTGGTGGAGGAAGCACCTGACAAAGTGCTCTAAAACCATCAGGGTCTAGTGTTGGTGGAGGAAGCACCAGCCAAAGTGCTCCAAAACCATCAGGGGCTAGTGGTAGTGGAAGTACTAAGAGCAGTACTCTCACTACAAAGAGGAAAATCAATAGAGAAAATATAGACGCTTAATAGACGCTTTCAGAAAACAATACCAGAAGGCTAAATTCATATTGGACAAGATAGCCCAGAATGAAGCCAAAGGTGTTGTTCACGAAAGGGATCTAGAGGAAAAAAAGCGATATAGCGAGGTTGTGCGAGCGTATGGTAAAGTCAGGTAAAGACTCGTCCTCGAAAAGAAATAGGTTGAAAGATGTACCCAATCCGGGTACAGAGAGAACTGAGGTGCCGAGAACGAGTCTCTATAGCAGTTCGAAAACTACAGCACATAAAAATTACAATGATATTGTAAAAGATAGTTTATGCGTTGCAGTTGTCAACGAAAAAGCCACAGATCGTAAAGTATGAAGCCACAGATCGGTTAAACTTGAGGTGTGGTTGTCCGAAATGGTGAATGAGCAAATTCTAGGAGGGGCTGGAGGGACTCTTCCGTCCTTTAAATCATCCGAAGTAGTCAGGGGCCACAGGGTAATCCAATGCGAGAATCAGTTCTCTTTGGATTTCTTTAGCAGCAGCATCGCTAAGTTAGGCGATGCTTGGGAGGAAGCCAAAATTGGCCTAATCCCAGCTAGGAAAATCTCAAGAAGCCCTAGAGCCTGAATCTGCTTACCTAAGATGGAGATAAGCGGGGAGAAGCTTCTCGAGTGCCTCCGAATCCATAACCCGACGATTCCAATGGGGAACTGGTCGGTGATAGTGAAGGAGAAATCATCCGAAGAACTGTTAAAGAACAGTATATCGTTTCTTCTTCTTATCAGCGAAGAGAGTCTCGAACCTCTGAAGAACCTAGGAAACCAGCTAAGGTTTGATATACGTCATACCACACTGAAAATATTTAAGTCAGCTAGTACAGACGTAGAGTACCTTGACGAGGTGAATGGGCTGCTGGAAGAAATGTCAGTCGACAAAGAGGCAGCAGCAGATGCTGCCAGTCGAACAAACGATACGGGTGGTGCAAATTAATCTAAAGCAGTCAAAGTGTGCCTTGGATAATATGCTGGTCCTTCTTGGCGAGGGGGACCTCGACATAGCCCTCATTCAGGAGGCATGGGTTAACGCCTCCAGGATCAGGGGGTTCAACAATGGTAACTACAATTTATTCTACAAGAATGTACAATCTATTCTACAAGAAAACCTCTTTGGAGAAATTTACATCGCACTCTTCACTGATGGTTCAGAGATGGAGTGTGGTGTTGGTGCGGGTGTCTATTCAGAATCACTAAAAATAGAACATGCTTTCCGCCTTCCAGAGAAAGCGAGTGTATTTCAAGCAGAAATGCTAGGAATCTGGAAAGCATGCCACATACTAGGGAACAATTCTTCTCCGGGAGGAGGCATTGCAATATTTACGGACAGCCAAGCAGCAATTGCGGCTCTCAACGCTGCAATAATAACATCTAAGCTCGTCAGAAACTGCTTTGACGAGCTTAAGAATGTAAGTAATCAATTCAATGTTACATTACTGTGGGTTCCGGAACATAGGAACATCGCAGGAAATAAACATGCTGATGAGTTAGCAAGGAGTGGTTCCAGCGTCAATGCTTCACTGGCAGAACACGTAGAGCCCCTGCTAAACAGCGTTAAGAGAGATATCTTCCTCCACATTTTGTTCTTAACAAATAGAAGGTGGAACGAACTAGCCACATGTTGTACGACCGTGAAAGTCTGGCCATCGTATGATAAAAAAAGAACCGAAAATCTATTGAAGCTATCCCGCTGGAAAATAGCCAGAACAATAGGTGTGTTCATGGGCCACTGGCCAATTGGTGAACACGCGGTCAGACTAGGTATCCCATTCAATTCATTATGTCGCATCTGTGGTGAACAGAATGAGAAAGAATCCATTATACACTTCACCTGTAAGTGCCCAGCACTGGCGAGGGCCAGAAGAGCTATTCTGGGTAGCCATCAACTCAACTATCTCAGTGATCTAGCGGTTAAGATACCTGCAGAAATGGTAAGGTTTCTTAAAGCAACGAAATGGATCTAAAATTAAACTAATATAGCCCTATTATAAGCCTTGTGGTCACGGAAGTGGTAGCAAAACGGTGCTGACGCACTAATTGGGGTCATTGTCATGAGAGGCGGTGGCCAGCCACCCACACCAACCAACCAACCAAGAATTAAAAAAAAAAAATTTCTGGAAAAGTGAGCCCTTTAGATCGTAAAATTGAATTGAAATTTCGGCCATAGGCCAACATGTTAATATAAACAAAACAGTGAAAACAATTTCCATTAGTTTTAATATTACAATAAGTTATAAAAGAATCAAAAACTATAAAAGTGAACATCTTTGAAAATATATAAAAATATAGTGCTGAAATACAAACAAGCTAGGGTAAAATATAATAGATTAAATTAAAGATTAAAAAATCAATGAAAACCAAAATAAAAACAATTAAAACTAAATAAGTAAAAAAAAAGCATGCAAAATTACAATATAATAGGAATACACAAGGCTATGCAAGGTATAACTCATGATTTTAAGGCGGCAAGGTACAACCATGATGGAAACATCATTGCCGAAGTACCAAGCCAAAAGGTAGCTGAAACTTTCCTAAAAACAAAAACACTGATGAATATCCCAATTGAAGTAAGGGACTCTTCCGTCCTTTAAATCATCCGAAGTAGTCAGGGGCTACAGGGTAATCCGATGCGGGGATCAGTTCTCTTTGGATTTCTTTAGCAGCAGCATAGCTAAATTAGGCTATGCTTGGGAGGAAGCCAAAACTGGCCTAATCTCAGCTAGCGAAATCCCAAGTAGACCTAGAGCCCGCACCTGGTTGCCTGATAGTTCATAGATGGAGTGTGGTGTTGGTGCGAGTGTCTATTCAGAATCACTAAAAATAGAACATGCTTTCCGCCTGCCAGATAAAGCGAGTGTATTTCAAGCAGAAATGCTAGGAATCTGGAAAGCATGACAAATTCTAAGGAACAATTCTTCTCTGGGAGGAAGCATTGCAATAGTTACGGACAGCCAAGCAGCAATTGGGGCTCTCAACTCTGTAATAATAACATCTAAGCTCGTCAGAAAATGCTTTGACGAGCTTAAGAATGTAAGTAATCAATTCAATGTTACATTACTGTGGGTTCCGGAACATAGGAACATCGCAGGAAATAAACATGCTGATGAGTTAGCAAGGAGGGGTTCTAGCCTAAATGCTTCACTGGCGGAACACATAGAGTCCCCGCTAAACAGCGTTAAGAGAGATATCTTCCTCCATTTTTTGTTCTTAGCAAATAGAAGGTGGAATGGTGGATATCTTCTTCCACTTTTTGTTCTTAGCAAATAGAAGGTGAAATGAACTAGCTACATGTTGTACGTATGATAAAAAAAGAACCGAAAATCTATTGAAGCTATCCCGCCGGAAAATAGCCAGAACAATAGGTGTGTTCATGGGCCACTGGCCAATTGGTGAACATGCGGTCAGACTAGGTATCCCATTCAATTAATTATGTCGCATCTGTGGTGAACAGAATGAGAAAGAATCCATTATACACTTCACCTGTAAGTGCCCAGCACTGGCGAGGGCCAGAAGAGCTATTCTGGGTACCCATCAACTCAACGATCTCAGTGATCTAGCGGTTAAGCAACCTGCAGAAATGGTAAGGATTTTACAGAAAAGAAAACATAACTGAACACCTTTGCACTAAAAATAAAAGTTCTGTCTTTGTTGGTTGTGGAGATATACTCGTTTGCTCTGGGGCTCGTTCGGAAGCTTCCAAAATCCGAACCCATTGACCAAATCCTCACAAATTTCAGAAACACAAATCAAACATGAAGGAACACCATTCTGCCTAATTTAAAGGTTATATCTTAGTTGTTTTTGGAGATAATATCATTTGCTCTGGGGCTCGTTCGGAAGCTTCCAAAATCCAAACCCATAGACCAAATCCTCTTAAATTTCAGAGACATAAATCAAACGGGAAGGAACATCATTTAAAAAATTTAAAGGTTCTATCTTTGTTGGTTTTGGAGATAATCTCGCTTGCTCTGGAGCTCGTTCGGAAGCTTCTAAAACACGAATCCATGGTTCAAATTCTTTCAAAGGTCAGTTTCCAATTTTATAGAAAAGGAAACATAATAGCACACTCTTGTACTAAAAATAAAGATTCTATCTTTGTTGGTTATGTTGATATACTCGTTTGATCTGGGGCTCGTTCGGAAGCTCCCAAAATCCGAACCCATGGACCAAATCCTCTCAATTAGAGGATTATTTTAGAGACTTGAATAAAACATGAAAGAACGCCACTCTGTCAAATTTGAAGGTTACATCTTTATTGGTTTTGGAGATAATCTCATTTGCTCTGGTGCTCGTTCGGAATCTTCCAAAATTCAAACCCATGGACCATGAACCCATGTCCAGATTCGAACTTAGCCTTCCTTTCGTAATTAGTAACCTACAATATAAATTTCATCAAGATAGCTTTATAGGTTTTTGAGTTATCGTGCGAACGGACGGACGGACGGACATCGTTAAATCGACTCAGGAGGTGATCCTGATTCAGAATATATATACATTTCCATATCTAACTCGCTTCCTTTTGGTGGTTACAAACACCATACCAAAGTTATTATACCCTATACTTTAGGTGTAGGGTATAATAATAAAATTAATTACCACTTAATAAATTTTATAAAATTGAATTTCAAAATATTAATTTCAAACAAAAAAAAATAACTAAATGTTAACACGTTCTAAAAATTGAAATATGTATAAACTATTAAAAAAGATAACAAAAAAATATTTGTTTATCATTTACGACGATATTTTCATTATTTAATTTTTAAAATTAAAAGGAAATATTAAAAAATATTTATAATTTAGAAAAGAAAATGACCCAACGATTCAGCTAGATGTGTAGAACATTAGTTAAAAACAAGTAAATGTAACAGTAAGTCGATGCAACCGACTTATTAATACCCTACACCTGAATAATTCGAATTAAATTAAAAATCCATAAGTTTTTTTGGCAGCTGCTTGAACTTCTTCCCTTTTCTATCTTATTCAACTCGAATTTCAGGAACGTAAAAGAAGCATCCTCTTGGGATATGCTTGAAACCTTTGTAAAAAATTATAGGTTTCTATCTTTATTAATTTCGAAGATTGTTAGTCCTTGGGAGGTGTGTGTCAGGTACCCGAATTGTCACTCCAAATCATCGAATCCATCTCAGGAACATAAATAAAACATGCCAGAACACCATTGTACTAAATTTAAAGGTTCTACTTTTGTTGGTTTTGGAGATATGCTCGTTGCTCTTGTGCTCATCCGGAAGTTTCCAAAATACGAACCCATGGTTCAAATTCTTTCAAATGTTAGTTTCCAATTTTACAGAAAAGGAAACAACAGAACACCTTTGTACTAAAAATAAAAGTTCTGTCTTTGTTGGTTGTGGAGATATACTCGTTTGCTCTGGGGCTCGTCCAGAAGCTTCCAAGATTTGAACCCATGGACCAAATCCTCACAAATTTCAGAAACATAAATCAAACATGAACGAACACCATTTTGACTAATTTAAAGGTTATATCTTAGTTGGTTTTGGAGATAATATCATTTGCTCTGAGGCTCGTTCGGAAGCTTCCAAAATCCGAACCCAAGGACCAAATCCTCTCAAATTTTAGAGACCTAAATCAAACATGAGAGAACACTACTCTGCCAAATTTAAAGGTTATATCTTAGTTGGTTTTGGAGATAATCTCATTTGCTCTGGTGCTCGTTCGGAAGCTTCCAAAAACCAAACCCATGCACCATATCCTCTTAAATTTCGGAGACATAAATCAAATGGGAAGGAACGTCATTGTAAAAAATTTAAAGGTTCTATCTTTGTTGGTTATGGAGATAATCTCGTTTGCTCTGGGGCTCGTTCGGCAGCTTCCAAAATACGATTCCACGGTTCAACTTCTTTCAGATGTCAGTTTCCAATTTTATAGAAAAGGAAACATAACAGCACACTCTTGTACTAAAAATAAAGGTTTTATCTTTGTTGGTTGTGGAGATATACTCGTTTGGTCTGGGGCTCGTTCGGAAGCTTCCAAGATCCGAACCCATGAACCAAATCCTATCATATTTCATAGACTTAAATAAAACATGGAAGAACACCACTCTGCCTAATATAAAGGTTATATCTTAGTTGGTTTTGGAGATAATCCCATTTGCTCTGATGCTCGTTCGGAAACTTCCAAAATCAAAACCCATGGACCAAATCCTTTTAAATTTTAGAGACATAAATAAAACATGAAAGAACACCACTCTGTCAAATTTCAAGGTTATATCTTTTTTGGTTTTGTAGATAATCTCATTTGCTCTGGTGCTCGTTCGGAAGCTTCCAAAATCCAAACCCATTAACCAAATCCTCTTAAATTTCAGGGACATAAATCAAACGGGAAGGAACATCATTGTACAAAATTTATAGGTTCTATCTTTGTTGGTTTTGGAGATAATCTCGTTTGCTGCGGAATCATTCGGAAGCTTCCAGTATTCGAACCCATGGACCGATTACGTCCAGATTCGAACTTAGCCTTCCTTTCGGAATTAGTAACCTACTATATATATTTCATCAAGATAGCTTTATTAGTTTTTGAGTTATCGTCCGAACAGGCGGACGGACGGACTGACATCGTTAAATCGACTCAGAAGGTGATCCTCATTCAGAATATATATACATGTCCATATCTAACTCGCTTCCTTTTGGTGGTTACAAACACCATACCAAAGTTAATATACCCTATACTTTAGGTGTAGGGTATAATAATATGTCACTGTTAACCCTAGTTGACTTTTTTTGTGAAATTACCTTTTAAAATATACTTTATCGTATTATGGGTTAAAAGAATTTTAACGTGAGAAATTTATAAAGAAAATTGAAATTTAAATTTGAGTGGTAAGCTATCCAAAATAAGTTAATTTTTTTAATAGAAGTGAAAAATTAAAATTTGTTTTACAAGTTTAATAAAAAGTTAAAGCTAAGTTTATATATAACTAAGTTTATATATACTATTAGTGCACAAATTCTTTTGTTCTTAATCATTCATCAATCAAGAATTTGGAACATAATTTCTATTCAAAAAGTAAGAAAAAATTTTTTTTTGTTATTATAGCTTAGAATTTGTTTCTAAATATATTTGATTGCCTCAATTATTTTATTCATTAACTTGTTGCAAAACTTATAATTTTTCTATTTTTCTAACTCTTTATTTATCTGCATACTTTTCTTATCTTTTCCATGTATCTTTTACTTTCATTAGCATGAACATATAATATATTCATCCTCTGTCTAGAATGTTTCAAAATATAAAATCAGATTCCCGCAAATCAGGTAGAACCTGTGAACACGCAAAAATAGTAGGCGGAATTTTAATAGAAGGCTCTACAGATTTCCAAGGATAGTAGCTTGTTTGATATACATATGGACTTCAAAATGTATACTTATATTTATCTTATAATTTTCTTTTACAAGAGTTTTTTATGCCGAATTAACGTTTAATTGAATTTAATACTTTTTTTTATTTTGAAACTTCAATTCGGCTTTTTCCCTCTTCTTAAAATATTACATCAACAAAAATTAGATTTGAAATTGAATTAGGCATTTTTAATTAGGTCAAAGTTTTCAGATAAAATTATAATTTTTTCATCCACTATAAAAATTTTATGCAGCACACGAGTTTTTTTTTTTCTTTATTTATATATAAATGAAATCTACATGATTTGAATGTAAATGACAATTTATTTTTTTTTTTTTTTTATATAAATCAAAGACCTTAGCATAATGCTGTATGGTCTTCTAAATTTTATAATATCAATTAATTAATTATTGAACAAACAAGAAAAGAGATTACATCTATTAATATTATAGTTTCCATTAATTCACACTTCTTCTTTTTTTCTTTTTTTTTTTTTTAATCTTATTTGGTGTTTTTAGTTTATTTATTAGTTAGTGTTTTAGTTTGTTTATTAGTGTAATTAGTATATTTATTATTATTATTATTATTTTTTTTCTATTTCTACTAGTCTTTTTTATAATGTTATATGCTAAATAAGGTTGATTTTATTTTTTGTTTAAATAATTTAAGGTTAGAAATTAATTTCAGGTGTTCTGGCAGTTCATTATAGGCTTTACGACAGTTATACAAATAATTATTTTTTTGATGTGTTGTTCTAAACAGAGAAAGGTAGAAGTTGGATCTATTCCTAGTATTATGATTATGTATGTCTAGGTTCCTATTTGGAATGAAGTTATGTTTTAGTTGGTTGTGAATGATTTTAAACGCAGTTTTATAGAGTTCAAATAATATAATATTTTTTAAGCTTAGATACTTATCATTGTATATAGAATCAGATGGGTGCAACATGGGCAGCCCTTGGGCAAACTTGACACATTTTTTATGCATCATATCTAATTTGTTTAGATAATTTTGTGGAGGTCTACTCCAAATGGGTAAAAGGTAGGAAATGTGATATTTTATATATGATGCATATATTGTGTATATTGAATGATCAGAAAGGAATTTTCGTAGTCTCCTCATTAAGAATATGTATGGAGATATATTTTTAATTACTTTTTCTATATGTGAACTCCAATTTGATTTGCTGTCAAGTATTAGACCTAGATAGTTGAAGTTTCTGACAAATTCTACATTCACATTATTATACTGCAGTGAGTTTATAGAGCTATGTGTCTTATTTTCAAACAATAATATTTTAGTTTTTTTTAAATTTAATAAAAGCCGATGCTTGGTTAGCCATTCCTCAATTAACAGTAAATCATGTTGTATAAATGCATACATATTCGCCTCAGAGTCCTCGGCATATTTAGTTAAGGCATCATCCGCGAAAAACTGGATACAACCCTTTAACTTCAGATGAGAGATATCATCAATATATAATTTAAATAATAATGGACCTAGTATCGATCCATGCGCAACCCCTTTTGATATTGTTTTTTCAATACTAAAGGTATTGTTTATTCTAACTTTTTGTTTACGGTCTTGAAGATATGTTTTGAAAAAATTTAACTGACCCGATATGAAATTTAATTTCTTTAATTTTGATAGAAGAATATCGTGGTCAACGCAATCAAAGGCTTTTTTTATATCAAGAAATACACAACTAACGAATTTACCATTATCAATATTTTTTGAGATAAAGTCATTTAAAAAGAGACTTTATCATTTTTTAATCTTATATACATACTTTATTTATAATCTGTTTGCAAAATTCCTAAATTGATAAAAAAGAAATAAAAAATTTACCCTCAGAGGTTAACATTTCAATATTTATAAAATATAAAATTTTCTAAGCAAAGAAAAATGAATAACATAAGTATGTATATATAATATATATATATATGGCTGGCTATACTACTCTATCAGAAATACTCTATGCTCTCCATTCGTTAATAAATTTTTACTTAGCTACTTTTTATAAAATAAAATGACTGAAAATAAAAAAAATATAAACTATTCATAAAAAATATGAAATTATTAGAAAAAAAAATAAAACTAACACCCTAACACATACCAATAACATAACATCTTCAATAAAAAAATATCTTTGATTGATATTGTAAAAACATTTTTCAACTTTCATGAACTTTTAATATTAGCTATGTATTATTATATAAAAACAGATTTTATAAATATTAATTATCTAATCTTTAATTTATTTACTTTTATTGCATTATTACTAACTTTATTTATATCTACATATTTAAAGTTTTTAATTTTTTTATTACCCGTATAAAAAGAAAACATATTTTTAAATAACTAGCATAGTTTTAATGGTCTTTTTATATACAAACATGTAAAATTTTTTTTGTATTCTGTTAATTGAATATAATATAATATATCCATATATTTTAATATTTCAGTCATTGTCTGATATTGTAAGTGTTAAGAGGCAAAGTTTGAACTTCGTCCAAGTATTTTTAATAATTTAATTTTTTATATTAAAAAAAAAAACAACAATTCATTAGCTACAAGTAAGGTATTTTTTTCTCTACCCTTTTCTATTTTTCGCTACTAATTTTCTTTTCACTACTAACACAAAACAACTTATTAATATTAGTTTAAAATTATAAAAAAACAAAGAATTCCGGTGGGCAATCCTGCTCCACTGGGAAATCAGTTTAGTCTTTTAGCTTCTTTAGACGAAGCTAAATGACGAAACAGCCCAAAATCAAAACGGAAAAAAATAGGCTTAACCGAAGCTTTTCCAAGTTTGGTAGATGCTTCTCGCGGAACATAGTATATCCCAATCTTCCAATCCAAATAAGCCATTGTCTGCGTTCAGTGTCTTTGCAAAAAAAGGTAATAGACGGTATTAGTAAGGAAGTTGAAAAATAAACATCTTTCGTGATGGTTCCTTACTGGTCTTAACCAAGAACGAAATTTTAAAGTATGAAAGTAGTCTCGACGTATACTATTACGATATTGAGGAAATTTATCTTAAGAAACTTTTAAAATAAAAAATTTAAAGGAAGACAATTTTTTAAATGCATATTTATGAATGAAAATATTATATTTTAAAATATCTTTCTTTAATGAATTATGTAAAAAAGATACGACTTTAATTTTTTTTTGGACAAAATTTAATAAAGCAAATGGTTTTTGTGTTATTTCAAGATTTATAGTCGGTGCTCTATTTTTTCCATAAGACTGCGTGTAAAATTATTAAAAGCTGGGCCCTTATTAAACTTTTACTCTCTGCACTTCATAGCCTGATCATTGATGTGAGTCTCAACTATAAAGAAATAAAATTCATTCATACATCCATTTACATTATTATGTAATGTACATGATTTTTTTTTCATTCAAAAATATTAGAAGTAAAAAATAATAAAAACTGTAAACAAATATAAAATAAACATAAGATTAATATTGAATCTGCTAACAAACATTTTACCGTTTTAATTTTATGTCATCAACAAAAGAATAATATCATAGAGTATTCACGTGGAAGAAAAAAGTTAGCAGTTTTTTTAATTTCGTAAAATCAACTTCGTCGTATTTTAGTTTTAGTTTTTCTTTTTTTTTTTGTTTGTATGTCAATTGATGTATGTACATTTGTATATATTTCTTCATATAACTTTTTCTACTTCTTAAAAAAAGAAAAAACCACAATTCTACTTCGATTTTTTATCAATCAATTTTATTTTTTTCATAACCCAACTATAGGTACAAGAATTATTATTGTAAAAGTATAAAATATAAAAAAATGTATACATATTAATATAAATTTAAAGTTATTTTCATTCCCTCTAAAAATATATTTTTTTCTTTTTAGTCAATCTTACAATATTTTAAAAAATCAAACTACAAGCTATTTAGTTTAATATCAAATCGATATTTATTATCAGAATATAATGATCCACTGTTAATACTAATAGCGGCACTCACTGTTCTACTAAATATTTGTGTTGCTAATTTAACTCTAATTTTTTCAAAAGTATGCGGATTAATATGTTATCTAGTTAATTTGGTACACATCTTAGTTTTTCAATTTATTTGAACTTCCATAATTCTATGAGAACTTTAAAGCTTATAATACCATTTGTGGTTTTTAAATCGGAATCCATTAATGTATTTCTAAGAGATTTAATTAGATGGGGAAAATCTAATAAGCAAAAAATATTTTATTATTATAATTACAAAATGGTTTATCAGGTGTTATTTCTAGCAACGAAAAAACTTTGGCTAAATCTTGGTTACAAGTAATTGCCCGTATTATAATACCAATATCGAACAAAACTCTCTAAAAGGGGTACAAAACGAATATCTGTATTCTATATTTTATATTCTAAAAATAAAATTTAAAAGTGTTACGAGTGGAATATCTGTATAGACATGGATGTATGTATATCCATACATCAGTTACAAAACAAAATATTCATAAAAAATTTTAAAATATTTTATAAACAACGCTTTATAAAATATCTTACAAGCCGATTGGAACACTCAATTTATTTTGTACGCAAATAGCCTTTTTTTCAAAGTTTTTGTTGAATGTTCCGGCTTGTAAGTGTAAAGTCGTTGTTATAAATATCGTGCATTAAAATAACTTTTTTGTTGTTCATTTAGTTGTTTCTTCTTAATTAAATTTTTTTTGTAAAGATATGGTAAGTTGTTTAACCTCTTCGTGCCGAATGTTTTTTCTTTTTAAAAATACCTTCTTAATTTTGAAAATTTTTAAATTCTGTTTTTAATTATGACCAACTATATGTAGCTACCTTATTCAATATCAAAAAATACTTTTAAGATTTCTGCTCTCTAGAAAGAATTACATATCATATCTATCTATAGTCATAAAGGCTGGTTTTCATGACAAATTTCATGAGTATTATCGCAACTTTAGAAAGAGAAAAATATAGTGCACTACCAGTGGGAAAGAGGAAGAAAAAAAATTATATTATTAAAAAATATTACAGCAACACTTTAAAATTTACATAATATAATTTACAGCAACACTTTAAAATTTACATAATAATATAAGACAGTTAAAATTGTACATAACCTAATTTAATAATGTTTAAATTCATTTTTAGTTAAAAATTTAAAATTTTTTATTTATAAAGTTGTTAAAAATAATATACATAGTTTATTAATAATATTTTTATACCGATAATATAGTTATTTTAATATAGTTTCTCACTAAAAAATAAAATTTGAACATTTGTTTATTTTTTTGACACTTCAAAATTTAAATGCCATGGTACCTAGTAGAAATATTTTTGTAAGATATACAATTTTTGCATACATATCTAATTCGTGGATATTTATGGATATTTTTAAATGTTTCATGGATATTTTTTTTAGCTTAATCTCTTTCAATATCATTTTTGTATGTTCTGCCTGTGCTCTAACATTTTCGTGGATATATCGGTCTAATGAAAGCCTTAATACATTCAGTAAATTTAATCTTAACTTACTATACCTTTGTGGCTCCACAAAGGTTAATACCAATATTTTAGAAAATTTCAATATTCCATCTAAAAATATTTTTTATTTTTTTAAAAAAATATTCTTCTAAACAAAAAAGAAAAAAATAAAAACAAATAGATCTCCGTTACAATGTACATCACCCTTGCAATATTATAATAAAATTTTGTTGGCCTTCAAATATTATCAATGTGTTGTGTAGATTTATTCTTTATGAGATCTATAAAATTACATTTTAAAATTATAAGAACATTTGTTTGTGATGCATAGATAAATATGTATGTATTTATGTATGTATGTAACAATATAACATCAATTTTTAGAGAAAAACAAAATCAGTTAGAAGAAAATGAATTATGAACTGAATGAATGAAAAAATATTTTTTTGTTTTGTTTTTCTTATGTTCTTTGATGGTATACCAAAAATACGGTCATCTTTTTACGAAATAACCCCAAATACGATCTTGGGGTGATTTCAAATCAATGAAATTGACTACGATTTTTTTCTTCTACGTGAGTTCTCTATGTGATAATATGGATAGATATAAGTACATACATATGTATATAAATTTTTAGAGTATAAAAAAAAACAAAAAAAAATTGTTCATATAAATTCATGTGGAGTGCTATGTATGAAATTTGGACTTAGAAAAAAAATTAAATAAAAGTTACAGTTCAAAGTCAGATCAAAAAATGTTCTACGGAAAAGTTGTTTCTCTTTACTTGTGTAACAACTTTTTCTTAATAATTTTTCTCATAAAATTTTCCTGTTATGAAATATTCGTAAAAAACTTAAAAAGTACACTTGTAAACTACCACTTGCGGTTGTCCGATTAGCTTCAAAAGCTTATCAATCCGAGATATTTACGTAAAAACCTTAAATATGAAATTGCTAAAAAATTCGTTCAGTCGTTTAAGCTGTACACGTGCCCACAGACATACCCACGCACACATACACACATACCCACAGGCAGACATCATGTTAAAAATTTTTGTACAATCTTCTCCACACCGGAGTAGTGCATATTTGCCAAAATCTCGGGTACAAATTTTTAGTATGAAAACAATACCTACCTTATACATTAATGCATGCGGTCGGTAATTAATGCATGAACAAGATTTTATGAATGAAAATAAAAATTATGTTATTTGCAGCATAGTCCTGTACAACTTAGGAAAATTTTCTTGAGGATAGGTACATATCTTTGATTGATATTGTAAAAACATTTTTCAACTTTCATGAACTTTTAATATTAGCTATGTATTATTATATAAAAACAGATTTTATAAATATTAATTACCTATCTAATCTTTAATTTATTTACTTTTATTGCATTATTACTAACTTTATTTATATCTACATATTTAAAGTTTTTAATTTTTTTATTACCCGTATAAAAATAAAACATATTTTTAAATAACTAGCATAGTTTTAATGGTCTTTTTATATACAAACATGTAAAAATTTTTTTGTATTCTGTTAATTGAATATAATATAATATATCCATATATTTTCATATTTCAGTCATCGTCTGATATTGTAAGTATTAAGAGGCAAAGTTTGAATTTCGTCCAAGTATTTTTAATAATTTAATTTTTTATATTAAAAAAAAAACAACAATTCATTAGCTACAAGTAAGGTATTTTTTTCTCTACCCTTTTCTATTTTTCTCTACTAATTTTCTTTTCACTATTAACACAAAACAACTTATTAATATTAGTTTAAAATTATAAAAAAAACAAAGAATTCCGGTGGGCAATCCTGCTCCACTGGGAAATCAATTGTAAGTATTAAGAGGCAAAGTTTGAATTTCGTCCAAGTATTTTTAATAATTTAATTTTTTATATTAAAAAAAAAACAACAATTCATTAGCTACAAGTAAGGTATTTTTTTCTCTACCCTTTTCTATTTTTCTCTACTAATTTTCTTTTCACTATTAACACAAAACAACTTATTAATATTAGTTTAAAATTATAAAAAAACAAAGAATTCCGGTGGGCAATCCTGCTCCACTGGGAAATCAGTTTAGTCTTTTAGCTTCTTTAGACGAAGCTAAATGACGAAACAGCCCAAAATCAAAACGGAAAAAAATAGGCTTAACCGAAGCTTTTCCAAGTTTGGTAGATGCTTCTCGCGGAACATAGTATATCCCAATCTTCCAATCCAAATAAGCCAATATCTGCGTTCAGTGTCTTTGCAAAAAAAGGCACTAGACGGTATTAGTTGGAAGGAAGTTGAAAAATAAACATCCTTCGTGATGGTTCCTTATTGGTCTTAACAAAGAACCAAAAGATTGCCCTGTCACTATCAATTATCATAACAATCTAAACAGCTGCAAGGGCACAATACGCGATAATAATCTGATTCAAACAAAGGAAGCAGAAATTCTAGATGAATTAAAAAGCAAAGGAGTTGTGGATGTTTACAAATTTAAAAAAATCATTGACGGTAAAGCTATCCCAACAGGATTAATACTTTTAACTTTCGACCTATACAAAGTTCCACAGAAAATTAATGTTGCGTGGTATTCTCTTAAAGCTTATGATTATTTCAGCTTTAATGCGACATTTGGTACCTCCCACCATATTACCCCTAAGGACTGCACACGTTCTCTGTGTGTAAATCGTTTTGGGGAACACCCAGCTTCCTCGAAAACTTGCCCGAAATACCTTCAACAGAAAGAAGTTTTGGAAATAACGAAAAAGAATACAGTTGCCTTTGTTAACTCTTAGATACCCGTACGAACCGTTAGTATGTTCACAGCTTGTCACTCTGCTTACAATATTATTTTTTTAATATTTTAGTATTTTAAAATAATTTGGGTGAATTTTATAATTTTTAGAACTATGGGTTGTACATATATTCAAACTATATGTTTATACATTCTTCAAACGCAGATTCTAACCGTCCATATAACGATTATCAATCCAAAACTTTTACAAATATTCTATAGTACCATTTAATACTAAGCGGTAAATGAATGTATATAAATTTACTTAGTATAAAATAGTAAATATAATTTAAAATATTATATTATATTAATCCGCACATAGTATATTTATATTGTTATGAGTATATCGCCATACATTGCAATATTTCTTTAAAAATATTTCCATTCATAGAATAATTTCTACTACAATAATTTCTACTAATAATTTCTAGTACAATAAAATACATATATGTATGTAAATACGGCGCTATATAATATACATCTATACTCTTATCATTCATTCATCAGTGACATAGGTATACGATATGTAAGTAAACATGATATTATATAAGTATGTATGTATATCAATATCATATAAATAAAAATTCTTCAAGCAACCGTTATGTTGTTTATTTATTTACATTTTTTTGTATACGCATTATATCCTCAACAATTTCAAATTATCGAGTAAAACAAAAAGCAATTTCGTTAAAGAAATTTGTTAGAAGATTTGAAAAAATCAAGTAACACTTTCGTCAATTATAGAGTAACCCTATATTATTAAAAAAAGTTGTTAACAGAAATAAGAGTATAATATTGAAGCTTTAATTTGTATGTATTATTCAAAAAAATTTTAACACGTGTTCAAGTTACAGGTGTTTAAAAATAGGAAATTTTCAGTTTTTGACCCCTTTACAGCTCCTAAATGGGGGGTGATACAAAAAACATTTCTGAAATGACTCATATTTATTTTCAAAGATCTGTCAAAATTTAAAGTTTCCAACTAAAACCGTTAAGAAGATGGAAGGGTTAAAGGATTTTGCAATAATTCAGTTTCGCATAAATGTAAATTAAGACACTGCATAGCACAAGTATATATTTATTATATACATGTTTTTAAA
Source organism: Poecilobothrus nobilitatus (assembly GCA_947095535.1). Taxonomy (NCBI): domain Eukaryota; kingdom Metazoa; phylum Arthropoda; class Insecta; order Diptera; family Dolichopodidae; genus Poecilobothrus; species Poecilobothrus nobilitatus. The sequence goes on from OX352772.1 coordinate 108,757,129, forward strand.
GCTCATAATAGCACTTATCGTTAGGAATTTCAGATTGAAGATATAACTTATAGAGCTTGTTTTATAGCAATTTAAATATAGAGATTTTTCGAACTTTGGGGGGCTGTAGCTCCTTAACGGATGGGGCTACAGAAAAATGAATATATTAATAAAATTAATATTTTTATGATATCTATCAGCAGTTAAAATTTCATGGCTCTATTTCAAAAAAATTGTGCAGATCTAAAAGTTAGAGCTTGTTTTATAACAATTTAAATATAGAGATTTTTCGAACTTTGGGGGGCTGTAGCTCCTTAACGGGTAGGGCTACAGAAAAATTAATATATTAATAAAATTAATATGATATCTATCAGCAGTTAAAATTTCATGGCTCTATTTCAACAAAATTGTGCAGATCTAAAAGTTAGTTGTTCGGGAGCTACCCGAAGTTTTGGTCGGCACTCAACCAAAAAAAATAGGGAACCTACAAATTGCTCCCAGAATATTTTGTGTAAATTTCAAGATTCTAGCTTTCCTAGTTTTGAGTTAATCGACTTAGAATTTGATTTTGATTTAATCCATACCTTTGAAGGTATATCTAGCTCGCTTATTTCGAGGTGTTACAAACGGAGGAATAATTTTATTATACCCGATACTTATCGTACGGGTATAAAAACACAAAACAAATGCACAATGAATGAAGCTAGGAAGTTATATAAACAACAACACCCATTAAATTTATCTACAAACCTATTATCACAATCTTTTAGCACCTCGCCAAAATCGATAATAACCCAGCCCTTAAAGCAAATCACAAAAAACTCAAACAACACTAGCTCTATAAATAATACACAATTCAAAAACACAACTTCTCAAAATACAAAGTCCCACAGAAATTTAATGTTGCGTGGTATTCTCTTAAAACTTATGATTATTATCCTAATCTTATGCGCTGTAAGAGTTGTCAGCTTTTAGGACACACAGCAAAACATTGCAGAAGTAACGCTTCATGCGACAACTGCAACCTCCCACCATATAGCCCAAAGAACTGCACACATTCTCTGTGTGCAAATTGTCTTGGCGAACACCTAGCTTGCTCGAAAACTTGCCCGAAATACCTTCAACAGAAAGAAGTTTCAAAATAAAAACACAAAACAAATACACAATGAATGAAGCTAGAAAGTTGTATAAACAACTACACCCATTAAATTTATTTACAAACCTATTATCACAATCTTTTAGCACCTCGCCAAAATCGATAATAACTCAGCCCTTAAAGCAAATCACAACAAACTCAAACAACACTACCTCTATAAATAATACGCAAATCAAAAACACAACTTCTCAAAATACTAAATCGAGTAACAATATTACTCCAGTAAACAGCAACATTCAAAATACTAAAAACATAACAAATAACAATGTAAAAAAAGAGAAAACAATCCTAAATTCGACTGCAGAAAATCAGTCAATATATAAAATAATAGAATGCCCATCACATCAAACTTCACACAACAACGAAAATTTAAATTCTACTCTCGATTTGCTTTCAACACAATCTAATGACTTAACCTCTACATAAGATACGAATAAGACCATGTTTACACAAGACAAACATATTTCAGATAGTGATTTCTTAATGGAATCATAAAACGTAATATTGATATTGCATTTGTATAAACTTTATACTAATGTTAAGAAAAACAGAACTATTTAATAATATAAATTTACAGGTACATGATTATAACTCCTAATCTTAAAATTTTAATAAATAGAACTTATCCATGATCCTTAACATTCTACAATGGAATATCAAAGGTTATCATAACAACTATGAAGAATTAGAATTGCTGATTAAATCACAACACCTTCAAGTTATTTGTCTACAGGAAATTCATCTAAAATATAATAATTCCCCCCTCATGCCTAAACAATATCCTGGTTACTTTCATAATTTCCAAAACAAGGAACAGACATTTTAATACACAAAAGTATCCCTCATAAAAATATTCAACTAATCTCTAACTTATCAATAGTAGAAATAGAAATCGACCTTAAAGTTCCAATCACAATCATTTCAATTTACATGCCACCAGAACAAATAATTACTTGTCAAGATCTCTGCTCTATCATATTGAACATCAAAACTCCAATTATTCTGGCAGCAGATTTTAATGGGTGGAGTTCACTTTGGGGCTCTTCCAATTCAAATTCCAGAGGCAAAATTATAGAAGATTTTTTTTACAACTCCAATATAACAATTCTAAATAATAGTTCTCCGACATATTTCTCCACACATGGTACTTTCACCAATATAGATTTAACTTTCTGCAGTCCACACTTCTATCAAATATCTCATGGTATATATCTGAAGACTTACATAATAGTGACCACTATCCAATAACAATATGTGTCAAAATTTCAGAACCATCTAATGTTAAGCTTTCCAAAATCGCCAAATTCAACTAAAATCGAGCCGATTGGGTAAAGTACCAAAATAAAATTGTATAATTAAATGCAAAACTTCCTCCATCCGACAATGTTAATAAAGAAGCAGCCATTATCCAGAAAATTATTCGTAGCTTAGCTAATATTTCTATACCTGTTTCCCTCCAAAATTTACTTCGCGCAACGTTTCTTGGTGGACAAATCAATTAAAATCTTTGAGAGAACAAAAACAAATAGCTTGGAGAAATTACCTCAAGAACAACACAATAGGAAACTTAATAGCATATCGGAAAAAAAATGCTATATTCAGCAAGGAGAAACAAAATGCAAAAAAACAAAAATTTCAAGAATTTACAAAAACTTTAAACCTCAATACACCAGTAAATACTTTATGGAAAAAAATTACACTTCTAACAGGCCCATATACCCCCTTTCAGAAATCATTAAATATAGCTTCAAACACAATAGAAGATCCAGTAGTAATATCTTCAAGTTTAGCCGAATACTATTCAGAATGTTCCAAAATTAATACCGTATCCGCTTCAACAACCGACTCTAACTACCACAATGAACTCTCGTACAACAAAAACAATTACTTAGATCTTAACATAAATTTTAACGAAATTGAAAGCAGTTTAAAATCTGCAAAAGGTATTATGTCAGGGCAAGACAAAATAACATATAAAATGTTGAGAAAATGTCCTCAAAAGTTTAAATTTAGGATTCTTGATCTATATAATAATATTTACAATACCGGTATAATCCCCCAAATGTACAAAATAGCCATAGTCATACCTATAAAAAAACCAAACAAAGACATTAACAATATTTCAAGATAAGCCGATCTCTCTATTACAATGTATAGGCAAAATCTTAGAAAAAATTATTTCCAAGCGTTTAATATGATATCTTTCATTTCAGCACAACAGACGCAACAACATTTCTGATAAATTCCAGCACAACAGATGCACTACTATATATAGATCACATAATTTCTAAAAACATATCGACAAAAAACCATACTTCAATATTGTCTGTAGACTTTGTAAAATCCTTCGAAAAGATAAACCCAAATATTATTTTAAATAAATTACAAGAATGGAAAGTTGGTTCCAAAAATGTTTAATTTCGTAAAGGCTTTCTTAAACAACAGGAAACTACGTTGCCGGGTGAACAATATTGTATCACCAATGTTTTCACTCTTCAACGGTGTCCCACAAGGGTCTCCGCTGTCGGTAACTCTGTTTTTGATTGCGCTCAATGATATCAGCAAATTGTTAACAAATCAAAACAATTTAGAACACTGTCTTTAAGCAGATGATTTGTATATTCTTTCGAAAAAAAAAAAATTCAAATTTAATCGAAAAACAGTTTTCTGATGCATTGAATGCAATCGAAAACTGGTCAGGAATACAATGGAAAACTGAACTATCAGGGGCGATAATTTCAACCGATCAATATAAACATATGCATGTATGTAGAAAAACTAAATGTAAATGCCCAGATATAAATTTTAAAAACACAAAAATCAATAATGTAAATAATTTAAAAATTTTAGGTTTAATTTTTGATAAAAAAAATACTTTTAAAGAACATTGCAATTATATTAGAAATAATGTTACCAATAGGCTTAATATAATCAAATATCTATCTTCTAAGAACAATAATGTACATACTAACACTTTACTAATTATAACTAAACTAATAATACTTTCCAAAATTAACTATGGGCTACATATCTGTGGAAAAAGTGCTACAACACATTTAAAAAAAATTAATACACCATATAATGCTGCTATAAGAAGAAGTCTAAGAGCATTTACAACTACCCGGGTCAAAAACATATTAGCTGAAGCAGGTTTTCCCACAATAGAAAGTAGAACAGTGTTTCTCAGGAGTAAATATTTTCCCAAATTATTCACAAATAAAAATGACTTATTACATAGAGAAGTTCAATTACTAAAAGCCAGAACAAAACCTATTAAAATGAAATCGGAAGTAAGTGAAATATTAAACCTCAAAACACAACTTAGTATTGATCTGTCACCTGCTAAAACTCCAAAGTTAAAATACCCGCCATGGTTTCTGAACAAAAATGTATTTATTAACGATCTAACTCTTCTACAGAAAGATAACACCACTTACAACCAATACAAACAATTATTTATAGAAATAACTGTAAAGCTAAAACAAAACAAATGGGAACTTTTATTCACCGATGGGTCCAAAAACACTCACAGTACTGAATATGCAGTAGTGGAAGAATCCGGCAAAGTATTATCAAATGGTCTTCTACCTTCTTATGCTACAATATTCGAAGCTGAAACCCAAGCAATTTTGTCATGTTTACTAATAATAAAACAAACAAAACGGAAAAAAGTAATTTGCACCGATAGCAGATCATTTTGATGCCATCCAAAACATTGGGAAAAATTCTGAAAAATTCTGCAATTAATAATAGGAATGAGAAAAAAAGTTCTATTAATGTGGGTACCCTCACACGTTGGTATAAATGGTAACGAATTAGCTGATAATGAAGCTAAAGCTGCTATAAATTCACCTCTGCACATTTTTGCGTTATCAAGTAAAAAATCAATAGCCAAACATGCAGCTGATGTCGCCTTTCAACATATCGAAGCACAATGGCAAAGTTATAGCCACCAATATAAAAAAGTCAACCCAGCTAGAGTTCCAATAAATTTACCCACTTCAACTTCAACATTGATGAATAAATGTTTTATTAGATTAATTTCATTTTTCAAAACAAAAACCCTTCTGAAATTTTAACGCACGCCACTGATAATAACATAAAAGCAATATTCATTTTTCTAAATAAATTAAAAATCATTAAACACATTTAAATATATTAATGAACAACAACAAAATCAAAATTTTTCTTTTTTAAAATAATGAATTAACAGTTATATTTTTTTTATTTTTCAAAGTTTATATAAAAAATAACAACATTATTATCTATGTATATTAATTATAATATAATAAATATAATAAGTATGTGTAGAAATGAATATGTGCATATGTACATAATATGTAATAACTTTTGTACGGATAATTTTTTCTTCTTTCTAAAATATGTAAATTAAAAATATCTAAACTAATATAAAAACATTAAAGGCCAGAAAAAAAGAATATAATGAATTCAAATATTATAATTAGTTTTCAATTATTTTAATGTAAAGAATTACTTTAAATGAATTAAATAAATTAAAAATCTGTAAACACATTTAAATACCTAGATATTAATGAATAATGACCAAATTAAAAATTTTTATTACTATGTTTATGTATAAAAAAACTAGAACAATAGGTAAATATATGTATAAAGTATAATATGCAATAAATATAATGATTAATTTATGTACATTATGTATATTAATTATTACATAATTATAATAAATATAATAATTGTATACATTATTATGTATATTTGTAGTCCAATTGTAACGATAATTGCTTTTCTAAATTTGTAAATAATTAAATCAAATTTAATTATTTTGATCAAATACATTAATGGCCTAAAAAGCAATATATTGAAGTAAAATCGGTAAAAATTAGTATTTTCAATTATTTTAACATAAAAATTATTTCAATGTATTTTATAATAAACGAAATAAAAGATTAGGTTTCAACCAAATAAAAAAAAAATAATAGTAGGTATATTGTGAAGAATCTATTTTTAAAGAATAAACCGATTGCCTCAGTAGCTAGTGCTTAGAAAAAAAAATTTTTGTTAATTATAATTTTAATTGTAATTAAGAATAAATAAATAAATAAATAAAATTTTCATATCTATCTTAGTGGCAATTGAATTTTTTAAATATTGTTGGATTCAAATTTCGAAAGTTTTCTAAAATATACCTCTCTTTTCCGTTCTGTTTTGGCTAAGATTTATATGTTTTATAAAGCAATTAATTTATATTTGTAAAAATTTGTTTTTAAAAATATTTTAAATGCAAATATTAAAAAATGTAAGACATACTTATTCTACAATTTCATAAATTCTTCTTTACTAAATAGAAATAATTAGTAAAGAAGAATATCAAATTACATCTTCATTTGTTTAATGTCAATGATTCATATTTGTATACAATTATATTTTGATAATATTTTGGTTAATTGTCACATGTGGAAATAATATTGTAGAACGGTACTAAGTCAATATATATTGTATTGCATTTTTGTCCCAAATAAAATTCGAAGTAACAAAGCAATAAATTAATATAATTTATTGACTTTGATAATTTTGTATGGATTCAATAGAATCCAAATTAGTATATACGAGTTGATTTTTTTTAAATAAAGGCAGAGTTAATCACGACTCAATAAAACAAACAACTAATGCTTTATTTTATTAAACATATATTCCTGCAGTCCTTTTTGCAAGATAGTATAATTTCATATTCGTATAACGAATAAATTATCTGGGATGCTGTACCCATCAAAATTCAGAAAGATCGGCAATTAGCTTTGCTACATGATAGGCATTTTCTTGTTGCGTTAAAATAAGAGAAGAAACTTTTTGCATCATTTATTTGGTGAGCATTTAAGTATGCTCATTATCTATTTGATCAGAAAGTGTCAGAGAATATTAAACCTTCTAAAAATACGGTAGGTCTATAATTACGACTATTATTATAGACCAAGACGAAATTTCAATACGTGGCGACCCTGAACTAACTTGGAATAAAGTGCAGTGAGCAACAAGACAAGTTCACAACAGCACCAAACGTACTTCGAAAAGCTCATAGATGGAAATAACAAGCGAAAAAGAATTTCTTGAAAGGTTCGACTAATTAGCAGAAAATATTCAACAAATACAACGACAGATAAGCAAAAAACATAAGAGATAAAAGAGAGCCAGAGAAAAGTTATATTATTAGAAGAATACAAACTGAGGAGGAAGCCAAAAGCACGTAAATGAGGTGGAAGGAAATTAAAGGAAAGAAGAGAGTTAAGCATCCTATATCGCAGTCTTGTTTTCACAACAACAGAAGAAACGAAAACTGTAACAATAAGAAAGATAGCAGAATTGAACAAGAAGAAGTAGAAATGGGAATTTTCAGTGGTGATACAACAGTCATCCAGCAAGCGAACTTCCATACTAACGAGATATTGAAAGAAGTTCTCATAACAGCAATTATAATTTTTATCTTTGAGTTGGTGAAATACATCATCAATATAAAAGCTATATATATTTTTATAAAGCTATGTAAAAATATATATATATATATATATATCAAGAATTAAAATTATAAAATTATAATATAAAAAAAAAAAAAAAAAAATATAGTATTAAAAGACAAAAACTATTCTAAACTAAAATTTTTAAATTAAGAAAAAAAAATTAAAAATCTATTATGGATAAAAACGTTTAGTATTATAAGAGGAATAATAAATACAAATCAAAAATTAAAATTTATAAAAAAAAAAATATTAATCAATTTTATATTACTATTAACTATTAACTAAGTTAATATTACTATTAACTAAGAGATGTTTAAATAACAAAAAAAAACGTAAATATATATAAAAATTTTTTTTGTATATTTTCTTTTACCAATTTGAATGGACTTTGACGGAACAGAATCATTCAAAGAACTACTAAAAAATTTAAAAAAGAATCCAAATAGAACTTATTCCCACAATACATTGAGGAAAAAAATAGAACGATCGAAGAAGTTTGGAAATTTTATAATCTGAACACAAATAGAGAGTTACAACTTGAATTAAGTTTGAAATTAGGAGAAATTACCTCACAAATTAGAAAATTACTAAAAGTCAAAACAAACGAAGAAGACACAATGGCAAATTTTGAACTAACAACAGCAATAAAAGTAATCCCACAATTTGAAGGAATCATCAAACATGTAGCAAATTTCCTAGGCTTAATAGATTTTTATGCTGAAACTTTAAAGGATGCAGCCGAAGAAACAAAATTAATCAAATTTATACTAGCAACGAAACTAGCAGATAAGGTTAAGAATAGATTGATAACTGAAGTTCAAATAACCACATTAGTTAAAACAGTATTATCAAAAAATTTTAGGTCACACAAAAATCCAGCTAAGTTTCAGACCGAGTTAAGAAGCATAACTCAAGGCAATAAAAGCGTAAATGAATTTGCCACAAAAATAGAAACTCTGATTGCGAAATTAAATGAATTGCAGATTACTGAGCAAGGAGAAGAACATAGAAGAATAATAATAAAGCTAAATGACCAACTAGGTTTGAACACATTTAAGAATGGACTGAATGATAAATACATATCCGTGATACTAGCAGCATGACCAACAAATTTTACTGAAACTATACAACTAGTATCAGAAATG
>OX352772.1:109370902-109608402 GCA_947095535.1 Poecilobothrus nobilitatus
TATTATTATTATTATTATTATTATTATTATTATTATTATTATTATTATTATTATTATTATTATTATTATTATTATTATTATTATTATTATTATTATTATTATTATTATTATTATTATTATTATTATTATTATTATTATTATTATTATTATTATTATTATTATTATTATTATTATTATTATTATTATTATTATTATTATTATTATTATTATTATTATTATTATTATTATTATTATTATTATTATTATTATTATTATTATTATTATTATTATTATTATTATTATTATTATTATTATTATTATTATTATTATTATTATTATTATTATTATTATTATTATTATTATTATTATTATTATTATTATTATTATTATTATTATTATTATTATTATTATTATTATTATTATTATTATTATTATTATTATTATTATTATTATTATTATTATTATTATTATTATTATTATTATTATTATTATTATTATTATTATTATCATTATCAAGAATAATACTATTATTGTTATTATTATTATTATTACTATTACTATTATTAATATTATTATTACCATTATTATTATTATTATTACTATTATTAATATTGTTATTGCTATCACTGTCATCGTTATTATTTCTATTATTATTATCAAAATTATCATTATTTTCTTTTTGATCGGTGGAATCATACTCTTGTTCAGTACATGAATTATGTTCAGATGTTAAACAAAAGTTAGGATCTGCTACATCATCATCATCTGAAAAGTCATCCAAAATATCATAAATTTCTTGTTCGAAATTCACATCTTTAACATTTATATTTCTGCGTGACATTGTTTTCAACACTATTTTTTTTCAAATTCTAAAAAAAAATTATTATTGGTTTAAAAAAAAAATTCACATAAACACGGCGTAACCTAAATTTTCTGTTTAAAATACTTGCGCATTTACAGACATGACGTAAAAAATCTTCTCAGGAAAAAAATTTATTCGCAGAGGTGACGAATTTTTTACACCAATTCCCAGATTTCTCGTATTCAACTAAAATAAAGAGATATTAGCTATTACTGACATGTAAAGACAAATAAAATATGCGAATAAAAAAAAAATTGCATGCTTACTGCGTTTATTAAATAAATTTCTAAACAAACAAATTTCATCGACGTAAATTTTACGTCACGTCTGTGATTAAAGGTTAATGTAATAATTAATACTCGTAAATACTACATTATAAATTTAATCAAAAATAAAATTTATAAGGAAAAAAAAAACAAGTTAAAGATAAAAATTTATTACAAAAAACAATTTTTAATTAAATAATACATATGACATTAAAATCATAGTTATTATTAATAAACTGCATGAAATTACAAATCAAAATTAACCATCGATTAATATAAATAAAAAAAAATATATCTCGATAATGCAGTTTCAATGACATGAATACAAATCTCTTTTTAAAGATTCTTTGTTTAGTTGAAAGTTAATTTGGGATTTGTGTAAGTTGGATAGAGACATCATTCTATTAGTGGTTCACACTTACCATAATTAGTGCGATGAAACTTCAAATTAAAGAGGTTAACCGATCTTAGCCTAGTATTGGTACAAGAGCTAATGTTGACTAATAATTGTGCAAATAAAATATTACCTTTTACCAATTCTGTCAAGAATAATATGTCTGCGACGTTACGACGTTTTTCAAGCGTACACATATGTAAAAGGTTTAGTCTATGTTCATACGGAGGTAGATTATAAGGATTTTCCCAAGGGAGATCACGTAGGGCATATTTAAGAAATTTTTTTTGAACAGATTCCATTCTGAATATATGGGTTTTATAAAATGGACTCCACATCTGGCTGGCATATTCTAAATTGGGACGAACTAAGCAAGTGTAAAGAGATTTAAAAACATAAGGATCATCAAACTCTCTAGCCCATCGTTTAATAAAACCGAGCATAGAGTTGGATTTGTTTAAAATATATGTATAATGAGTATGAAAAGAAGTTTACTATCAAAAAATAAACCCAAGTCTTTTATAGAATTAACTTTAGGGATAGTTTGAAGGTTAAAGCAATAATTATATGAAATTGGATTAGAACGGCGAGCAAAAGTAATATGAGCACATTTAGTAATATTTAGTTGAAGATTGTTGATATTACACCAATTATAAAAACAATTAAGGTCAGCTTGTAATGCTTTCGAATCGTCGAAGGAAGTAATTTTCTTGAAAATCTTCATATCATCAGCATAAATTCTAATTTCACAATGTTGAATTACGGAAGTGACATCGTTGATTGCAATAATAAACAAAAGCGGTCCAAGGTGGTTACCTTGAGGAACACCCATAGGAGCTTTACATTGAGAAGAAATTGAAGATCTAAAAGAAACACGGTAGCTACGATCAGAAAGATAAGAATAGATCCAATTAATAAAATATAGTGGAAATCCCAGATTCTGCAATTTTAAATACTATGAGAAAGTAAATCGAATGCTTTACTAAAGTCGTTGTAAATTACATCCGTTTGAAAACCATCCTCCATATGTTTCAGAAATGTAGCTGTCGATTCCACAAGATTCGTGACTGTAGATTTACTTTTTACAAAGCCATGTTGATTGGGTGATAAAAGGGTAGTGCAATGATCATAATATATAGAATCGAATACTATTAATTCAAAAATGTTAGGAATAGAAGATAATTTTGCGATCGGGCGGTAATTGATAACGGCATTTTTGAAGTTTTTTTTATGGACAGGCTCAATAAGAACTTTTTTCCAAAGTGATGGAAAGATTTCTGAAGATAAAGAAAGATTAAATAGCTTAGAAAGTGGGTCTGCTAAAAACATAGAACAATTTTTTAAAAATAAATTGGGAATACCATCAGTTCCGGGACTAATTCTAGTCCATCCAATTTATTCTAGTAACATACTACCAAATTAGGATCAATAGTAATATTTCTAAGCGTTGTTTTAGGAAAATTATTTAAATAAGAAAAATTAACCGAGTTAGGATTGAAAAACGATGGGGAATAGCTTGCTGGAAAAAAGTTACAAAACCATTCGCAAATAATTGAGGAATCACAGCTACTATTATTATTATAATTCATAAAAGTAGGATATTGATCACATTTTCTTTTAGAGTTCACAAAATTCCAAAACAATTTAGGATTAGATTTGATATTTAAGGACATACTCTGCACATAATTTGAATAAAGGTTATCGGACAATAGTTTAAATTCATTAAATAACACGATAAAAGCGTTAAAGTCATAACTATCATTACTCTTAATAAATTTCCGCCAGGCTTTATTTTTTTTATTTTTTATTTTTTTAAGATTTTTAGTGAACCAAGGCGGACTAGAATTATTACTTCTGTCAATAACTAACGGTACAAATTGTGAAATAATAGAAAAAATGGTTGAATAAAAACTATTTTCTATTATATTAATATCAATGGAATTTAAAAACTCAAAATAATAGGTGCTTAATATATAATTAATACCATCGTAGTTAGCTTTGAGAAAATTGTAACGATAAGAAAGTGCTGATTCAATATTTGGAAGTAAAAAAGAGCTAAAAGAAAAACAAATAGGAGGATGATAAACATCAATTTTTACAAGTTCCAAAGAACAATTAAAAAAACATATACTATTTCAGTTAGTTGTGAATATAAGATCTAATTGATTACCTTGATGATTACAAATTGATGATATCTGTTGAAGATTAAACGAATTAAATGCATCAATTAAAAGACATTCTGTATTATTCACTAATTCTAAAGGAATAAGATGGGCTTCTTCATCATGCTCTACCCAGTTAATGTTTGGAAGGTTGAAATCACCACAAAGAATTATATCATCGTTGTTCTTAAGATCACCAATTATATCAGTATACTTAATAAAAAGATCAATATTAGAAGCAGGAGGAATATACCAACTGACAATGAAAAGATTAGGTGATTGCAATTGAATTTTTATAGCAACTATTTCTATTGTATCGAGAGAATCACCAGGGGGAATTATTATTTCGTATGAATTAAATGTATTTTTAATAGCTATCAGAACACCTCCACCTTTTCTAAGATTTCCAGACAAGATTGATCCATATCTGTCTTTTCTGTAAACAGTATAATATAATACCGGGAAAATTTCTAAATTATTAATAGAAGAATTAAGGCAAGTTTCAGTTAAAATAAAAATATCAAAATGAACTCATGAACTGAAGAAGTAATGAACTCATTCAATTAAAGGCAAGCCGCCACAATATTAGAATTTTGCTCAAAACCAAATTGAGGTTCAAACAGCACGCCATTTATTTTGAGAAAGTAAGATAAACGTGCTTTAATTATTTTTTCGAATATTTTTGAAAAAATAGTTTTTTTCTCGGGTCGTCTCTCTAAAATTGTCGGATGGTAAAATATATTGGTCGTCGGATATCGTGTACGCGTACGCGCATTCATTTAATTTTAATTTGATTATTTACAAAAAAATTTTATTTTTAAAATTTTCATTTTTAATTTTTTTAATACATTTTACATTAACAATAGTTTAAATTTCATTTAATTTGATATATGATAGGACTCAATATATAAATTAAGTAATCTAACAGTTGATATAAATATTTTTAAAAAATAATATTAAGTAATTATAGTTGATATAAATCCGGTAAACTTTAAGATAGGTGGAATAGTAGAAAAGAACGATGGGAAAGTAACGATATATTGTGAAGATGGAGAGTCAACTGCTAATCTTGAAACTGCTGCACAAGAACTAAGATTATGATGTAATGATATCGAATGAAATAAGGCCAAAAATTTGAATTGTTGGTATGTCCGAAAACCACGAAAAAGAAGAGCTTGTTAACAAGATTAGTAAAGAAAATAATATTAAATATAGCAGAGATATTAAATATATACGAGGATACAAAACCAGCAGAACCCAAAATGAACAAAATGCAATTATGGAGGTAAATGTTGAAGATTTTAAAAAAATAATGGAATTAGGTAGAATAAAGATTGCATGGGACAGTTGTAGAGTATATGAAAGCTTTGATGTGCGTAGATGTGTGAATTACCTGGGTTTTGGACACAAAAAAGAAAATTGCACTGTTGAAGGAAAAACATGTAAGAAATGTGGAGAAAATCACTTGATAAAGGATTGTACGGCAGATGAATTCAAATGTGTTATATGTAAAAAGGCAAATGAAGTGTTGAACCTTGGTTTAAATATATCGCAAAATGTGTTAGATAGAGAATGTCAAAGCTTGTTAAGAAAGATAAAAATAGAAAGAAAGAAAATATGTAGCAACCAATTAATGTGGAATGTTTATGTATAAATAGTCAAGGAGTGGTAAATAATTTTACAGAAATAGAAAATTTAATTTGTAATGGAAAAGTTGATGTATTATGTTGTACTGAAATGCATCTAATGAGCGACGATAAAGATTCACTAACAGAAATTAACGTTTACAATATTCTAAGGGTGGAAAGTCACTTTAGACATACTGAAGGGGTTGTACTTTATTGTAAAGATAACTGGAATGCCAATCTCATTAATAAATATTGTCTAAGGAAGGAAATTTGGATGTTACATGTTAGGTTAAGCTGTAGAAATTATTCTTTCCTTACTATAGGTCTATATAGAGCCCCAAAATACGTGAATGTAAATTATGAATTTTTTAATGAACTAAATGCATATATTATTAAATTAAATGAAACAAAAGAAGACATAATAATAATGGATGACTTCAATATAAATTGCCTTAAAAATGACAGATGTAAAATTAAAATAAAAGACATATGTGAAGAAATTTTTTTTAAACAAATAGTTAAAGAATACACACGGATCACACAGAAGTCAAAATCATTGATAGATTGGGTGGTAATAAACCGGTTTGAGAAGGTTTTTGCTAGTGTGGAACATAATACAAAAATTAGTGACCATGAAACTCTAAAAATAACATTAAAACTGACTAGGAAAAAAGAATCACACAATAATAAAAAAATTAAAACGATTAAATATAATGTTGATATGTTTACAGGAAAGATTGCTGTAAATGATATAATGACAATTTATTATTCTGATGTAAATGCAAAAGCAAGTAAGTTCAGTACATCCTTATATGAAATTATTAACCAATTTGCAGTTACTAAAAATAGTGGTAAACATCCTATAAACAAATGGTATACCAATGAACTAGAAGTGATGCAAAGACAAAGAAATCGGCAATACAAAATAGCAGTGTGGATTAATAATAATGAAGAATGGGAAAAATACAAGATCCTACGAAATATGTATAAAAAAAAAATTAACATTTGCAAGAACACCTTTATTAAAAATAAAGTAAATAATTCGCATGATCAGAAAACAATGTGGCGAAACATAAAGACTCAAGTGTTAAACGAGAAATTTAAGGAGATTAAGGAAGTTATTTTTGAAAATGAAAAAGTAAATAATGAACTTATTATGGCAAACAAATTCAACAACTATTTTATAGAGAGTATTAAAGAAATTAACATGAAAATATCTTATAAAGAATATGAAAATATAATTCAGGAATGTGAACATATTTTTAAATTTAGAAGCATAGAATTGGTTGAATTAAAAAATACGTTAAACTCTTTGAATAAAAAAAAGAATCACTATTTTGTTAATGCACAAATTATCATCGATTCATTTGATCTAATTGGCGTAAACCTTCTAACAATCATAAATGCATCATTAGCAAGTGGATGTTTCCCTGAAAATTGGAAAGAAACGTTTGTAATTCCTGTGGAAAAGATAAAGGGTACAAACAAATGTGAGCAGTTCCGGCCGATTATGCTGGAATCAAAAATTATTGAAAAAATTGTGAATAGTCAATTTGAGGAACATTTAAAAAAATATCATCTAATCTATGAATATCAATCGGGTTTTAGAGAGAATCACACTTGTGAAGCTCTGTTAAATTTAATAATCAGTAACTGGAAAATGGATGTTCATGGTGGAAAAGTTATAATAGCGGTTTTTATAGACCTGCAACGATCATTTGAAACTGTGGACCGTCAAATTTTATTGAAGAATATAATATGTTATGGGGTGAAGGAAAAAGAACTTAAATGGTTTCAATCATACTTGGAAAACAGATTCCAAAGAACAAAAATCAAAGGTGTTGTCTCTGATGCTCAGTAGAAATAAATTAAAATTAAATGTTAAAAAAAATAAATATATGAAAATAAATAATATTCAAGAAGTTGATCTAAAAATTGCAGAAGAAAGAATTGAAGAGATAAAGGAAATTAAGTATTTGGGAGTAATACTGGATAGCAGGTTGAATCTTAAAAGTCATATTGAGTAAGTTCACAAAAAAATTTGTGAAAAGATACCTTTCTTTAAAAAAAAATTGGGAATAGAATGTCGTACATGAATGCTATAAAGAGTTACAACGGTATGATCAAACCTCATTTTGAGTATTGTTCGTCGATACTCTTTATGGCATCTCAAGAAGATATGAAGTGTTTACAAAAGTTTCAAAATCGTGCAATGAGGATAATTTTACGATTTAAGCATAACTATAAATCTTAAAATTATCCTCATTGCATGATTTTGCCACTTTTGTAGACGCTCCATATCTTTTTGAGATGCCATAAAGAATATCGACGAACAATACTCAGAATGAGGTTTGATATTAATTTTATATGCTGGTGATGTACATATTTATAACTTGATGAACGTCTCCAACTTTAGACTTAAATTTTTTAGGAATGAGAAAACCAAAAACATGTTACTGTATAGAGGCTTAAATTTGTTTAATAACTCACCTTTTGAATTGAAAAATGAAAATAATTTAATAATTTTTAGAAAAAATATGGTTCCTTACATACAAAATAATTTTTACTAAACCTACTAATTGTAAATTAAAGTTTAAAATTGTAGCACAAAAATAGTAAAGCACTTTACTAAATAAATGAATAAATAAAAAAAAAATAAAGAAATAGGGCGATAATTTTTTAGATACAATTTACTGCCACTCTTATAAATGGGCGTAACAATAATTAATTTTAGCGACTTTGGAAAGATCCCCAACTCAAACGATTTATTAACAAATTTAGTTATTGTAGGAGTCAAGTGAGTAGAGAACTTAGTTAATAATTTAGCTGATATATCATCATGCACGTTGGCCGTAGAGGAATTTAAAGATTTTATTGTTTCGATTACTTCTTCTTTGTTTGTTGGAGTCAACTCAAAGTTCGACCGTATATTGTATCTAAATGAATTAAGATAAGAATTATCAATTTGGCTCAATGGAATATTCACTTGACTTGCAACTTTAGTAAAGAAGTCATTCATTGCCTCTGATTCATCTCCACTATCTGAGATTAGTTTATTATTATGCTCAACTAATTGTAGGATTTCCGAATTTGAAGGATTTTTGTTTAACGTTATTTGTTTGTATACATCCCATAAGTTCCTCCCACTAGTCAAATTTTTGTTAATTAATAGTGAGTAATATTTTTTTTTTCTTTTTCAACTTCACTTCTAACTTTTTTCTTATATTCATTGTATAAGTTATTTACGTAACTATCATTAGCATATTTTTTTAGAGTAGAATGAGTCTCGAATTTTTATCAAATTCAAGATATCATTCGTTATTCACTCTTGTTTCTGCTTAATCCTCAAAGAGACAGTTACAGTATGCTTTTAAATTAAATTACCTAAACTTATTACAAATTCATCAACATTTCACCCTTGTCTGAAATTGATTTATTATTATATTGAAGCAGATTTATTGTTTCAAAGTTTACAGAAACTCTATTCAACATGACCTGTTTGTATACATCCTACAGGTTTCCCCGCTAGTAGGATTTCTATCTATGTGTTCAAAATTGAGGTATCATTTTAATTTTAATAAAAAAAGACTTTTATTTTGAAATATTAAATGTATTTTTATTTTAATTTATTACAAATAGGTACCGGTTAATAATGAAAAATTATGTCGGCCAAGTGGCCCCCTCTACTACTTCGGCAGGCTTCCAATCTTTCACCAAAATTCTAAATCACGTTGGTCAATAAACTGTTCTCAATGGTTGAAATCTGCTCGATAATGTTGTTTTTAAACTCTTGAATTGTTGTGGGATTATTGCTGTACACTTTCAATTTCACAAAACCCTACAAAAAAAAATCCAACAGTGCCAAATCGCACGATCTTGGTGGCCACATCACTCCTCCTCTACGAGAAACAATGCGATCTTCGAACTTTTCCTTCAAAAGATCCATTGTTTCTCTTGCTGTGTCGCAAGTGGCACCGTCCTGTTGAAACCGCATATTCTCTACGTCCAAATCATCAATTTCCCGCCACAAAAAGCTTCGGATCATCTCCCTGTAGCGATTTCCATTGACCGTAATCCCATTTCCATTTGCGTTTTCAAAAAAATATGGTCCGATGATTCCTCCTGACCACAAACCACACCAAACCGTAACTTTTTGTGGATGTACTGGTTGCTCTAAGATAACCCTTGGACCCTCTTCACATCAAATGCGGCAATTCTGTTTATTGACGTAGCCATTGAGCTGAAAATGAGCTTCGTGGTTAAAGATTATTTTGTTAAAAAATTTCTCATTTTCTTCTTGCTTTTCGATTGCCCAAGAAATGAATTGCCGACGTAATGCATGGTCAGTTGGTTTTAATTCTTGCGTCAGCTGGATCTTATAAGCCTTTAAATGGAGATCACGATGCAAAATGTTGAATAATATGGATGGTTTGATGTTTAATTGCTGCGAACGATGACGAATGGAAGTTTTTGGATCTTCTTCAACACTTCTGCTCACAGCTGCTAAATTCTCGGTTGAACGGCCACTACGTTGATAAATGTTGCCTCTGTTATCAAGAACAGATGCAGTTTCTAGAAATTTATCAACCATCAGCTTGATGGCACGATTTGTTGGAGCATTTTCTCTACCAAATTTTGTTCGAAATTTCCTAATTACATCTTGAAAACTTTTACCATTTTCAAAAAATGTTGTAATAACAAAAACACGTTGTTCCTTCGTGTAACGTTCCATATTAACTAACCGGAATGTATTTAGAATATACCTAAAGAAACCTCGTATAAAAACTTTTTAAAAGTTTTAAAATATCCTTCGTTATCCATTCGTGTTTTTTCTTTACCTTTAATGGAATAGTGTTTGTATACTTTGTTATCAATAAGTTTAGATTTACCAAATAATGAAATCATCTAAATTTACGAAATCTGCCAAGCTATCCCAGAAGGGATCATTGAATTAATTACCGTTTTTAATTACAGGTAGCACCTGATGAAAATCTCCCCCTAGAACAATCACTTTTCGCCTAAATGGAAAATAGTTATTCATTAGATATTTAAAAATAAGATCGACGATTTCTAACGCGGCATCTGGAGCCATAAAAGCTTCATCCCATATAAGAAAGTCGAGTTACTTTAAAAATTGACGTTTTTGTTTTGTGAGAGATGGAAATTTTGCTACTTTGCAATTTAAAGGCGGCGAAGAGATGGAATATATTGTGATGCTTCTAATAAAGAATTTACTCATTCTAAAGTATCATTAATAAGACCTCGGGTTCGCGCAGCTTCTTTAAATGTTAGGAAAGATATATTTTCATGCATTTTAATGGACTCAAATGAAATTGCCTCACCACCTTAATGGACAGCAAAAGCAATCTTAAGTGATACCGCTCGGATTATCTTAGAGATATTGAGACAATTCTTCCGATAGATTTTTTACCGAAATGTGAGTTCATTGGTCTCCTAAAACATATTTACATCGAATAGCTTGATAGAAAAATTCTTGCGAATTAATGCCTGTACAATTTATTTCAAAATAAGCTGTTAAAGTTGTACATCTTGAAGATTCCCTGCGAAGAGCGTTTTCCATACAATTTTCTTGAAAGAAGATACCTTGGCCGTGTTTTAAATTAACTATTAATGTGACAACAGTTTACGATATGTGACAACAGTATGAACTGCTAATGTGACAGCAGCTGGACATGAATTGGAAATCCTTGAATATGCACTGCAGGTTCTTTAAGAATTTATATATCTACAGTTACAAAATTGACTAATGTCATCATACACTACTTCGTTATAAGTTTTCTTGAACACCTATTCTAGCTTATATATTTTATATTTTTATACACATTTAATAGCTTCTACCGTTGAACAGAGTTCGACAATAATATAAGCGTTATATTTAAGACTTAAAAATGGATAATGTTTACAATTATTTATAAGGATACTGCAGTGCTCTTTCAGAATTATATCAGTTCTAGATGGAGAGCGACGTCTATATTTTGGGATATATTCAACGGACTTCAATATTTATGTCCGTTTCTATTCTAAATGGTTCAGGATGGCCCATGAATAAATGATTTAGAACACTTTCTTTTAATCATACAAATTTTAATCTGGATTTAAATGACCAGATGGCCCATGAATATTATGCTTTAAAATAACTAAATATAACGTTTGTTGATCAACAAACGTTCAACGTTTTGTTGATCAAGAATTTCAGTTGATATGGTTTTGTCAACATTTTCAGATGTTTGAATTTTATCATTATTAGCTAGAGGAGAAAGACAATGAGCATGGGGTAAACCGCGTTTTTGATGCTCAGTGGTGTAAATATAAGAAACAATGTTTTCGAAGAACTGTTTTTTTTTTTGTTATGTCATCTAAAAACTCTTTAAAATTTAAATTAAAACTCTAATTACCAAATCAGAACGGTCATAGGAATTTTGGAAAGATTCTAGTTCAGATTTAATTTCAGTCCAGTTTGGATTACAGGTAAAAGTTATAAACAAATCTGAACGCGAAAACTTTCTTACAATTGCCATATTATATAGATAAAGTTTGGCCTACAAAAAATTCCCTACAAAGGGTAAGCCTACAAAAAATTGCGTAAGAATTTACGAAATCTATTAAACTCTTGTAAAGCTCAAGACCAACAAAAAAAAGCAGGGTTAAAAATATTTTTGCCATTGAAAATTTGTAAGCATAAAATTGTAGTGGTGTAACATTATTCCTAATAGCGGTAGAAAGTCTATTAACATAGAGAAAAAAAGGGGGAAAGCCAGTGGATCTAAATGTTTGGAAAAATAACTAATTCGTTTTAAAGATCTTTGATTAGTATTAATACTATAGCAATTGTTTCTAAAATAAATTTATAGTAATATCCTCAAATCTCAATTGTTGGCGAACTATTACAAATTCTTTATCATTTATATATTTATATTTATAGTTATCATTTGCAGTTGTGTTAAAAAAATTCGTTCAAACGTCAACATAAATCTTAAAAAATATATCAGGTCAAAAAATCGTCCAGGGGCCTCGGTGAGTTAATGGGTAAAAGCATATAAAATACGCTGTAAACACCAAGGGAGTGTGGGTTTGAATCCCATACATGTCGTAAGAGTAATTCCCCCTTACAATATGTACAGCCACGCCTAAAAAGGAAAGGTCTTAAATTTCCCTTCTTATGTAATCTTAAAATAATAAAAAACAGTCTCCTTTTACTGCTGCTGCTATTCGAGTGCCTTTTTTTAAATTCTAGAGCACACACAATCACAATATTTCTTACTTAATACTAATAATACACAATATTTGTTACTTAATACTACTAATACTAACAAGAAAAGAGACAAATAATATGAAAAGAAGTGGTTTGATTCTTAAACGATACTCTTTGCTCTTTATTTTAATTCTACTACATATGTACCAACCAATACCAACTACAATTATAATTTATATGTACAATGTAGTAATGTACATTTACATACGATATTATATAATATTACTAGCAGAGTACCCGGCGTTGCCCGGAGTATTTTATTAGCTTTATGAAATACACACAAATACACACATACATTCTTTCTTTAAATGCATACATCACAGGTTCTGTTTAGTATTTTCAATATAAAAAATACATGATCGTTTTCTACCGTTATAAATCAACCAGAATTTTTTTAGGTTTACTTTTTCTAATTTTGTTTTCAAATTGATTAGCTAAAAATATGTGTAAAAATTGTATATGGTATATGTAAGGTTTTCTGTTCTCTAATTATGTATGTACACATTTTTGATTAAATACTGTACAGAAATGTGAATAAGTTTTCTAATTTAATTGATTATGTTTACAGTATTTTTAAATATACGCACATTATACATACTATATGTACATATTTCAATGATATTTTATGGGAAATATGTTATGCACATGCATCTTATATAGGTAGACCACATGTAAGTAATGAATTTCTGAATGATGACATGTTGATTGTCGTATGTAGGAGATTGTTTCTGTTTTTTAAACAACGGCCGAAAACGTTATGTTGTTAAAACTTAAACACAGTATTGTTAAGATACTTAATAAGGTTATTTTAATTACAGTTATATATTAGAAATTTGCATTGAAAGGTTTTTATGGAATAATAAAAACAATATACATAAAAGTAAAGAGTGTTGGAAATATCTTCTTAATAATAATAGCAATACAAAAAATTAGACAGAATATTTTTAATAGCTGCTCGTGCGGAAATGGGTTAACAAGAACCGTCTATTTAGAACCATAAATTCATCCTGACAAATTAGACACAAATTAGAATTTTTTTTGACAGTCTGTCGTGCTGGAATGTGTTAATGTAGCCCGACAAAATTTATTGAATGAGTTTTTGTGCCAAAGTGCAATATTTGTGCAAATTTTCAATTGGTCAAATCGTTTAAGCACATCAACAAAAAATAAGAAACTTCATGGCCTGTAGTCTGATGCAGAAACGGATTAATGTATCGTAACCAAATCAAATCAGAAAGCTTTTGTGATAAAGACCTACACTTTTGTAAATTTTCAACTCAGTTGGTCAAACTGTTTAAACGCGACAACAAAACAATTAAAAAACTTCACGGATTTAATGGATCGTAACCAAAATAACCTAGTGAACTTTTCTGGTAAAGAGCAAGAAGTTTGTGAATTTTCAAATCAATTGATTAAACCGTTTAGGCAGGACAACGAAAAAACGAAAAAACTTTAAATGGTTCTCGCGCCGCAATGGGTTAATGAACCGAAACACCATATAGCCTATAACACTTTTCGGGGTCGTAGAAATGTTCCTGCAAAATTTTTACTTTTTTTTTTTTTTTTTCCTAAGGTAGGTGGGAATCTTCCAAAGACACCAAGAATTTCCCCCTTGGTAGTGGCAGATTCTTACTGGCTAAACCCACCTCCCCCTTTAGCCAATATAATGGGATGAAACCCTTACCTGCGAACACAGCATATTGGCTAGGGAGTAGGGATAGGAAAGGATAGGAAATGGATAGGGAAATATTGAATTGGAAGTGGGACTGTAAGGAAAAAATGAATCAGCCTATTAATATTACTATTTTGCTAACAGTGACTAAAGCTGTCACAACAGTTACAACATGTAGTAGTAGTATATAGTAACTACATGAGGTAATTATTGAAGGTAACCCCCACTGTCACTGTAGCGGTTAATATTATTGGTATTAGTATTCTTATTAATATTATTATTATTTTACTACAGAGTCAGCGCCATCAGTGGATTGCAACGTGCAGCAGTATATGACACCTTACTTGCATGATATAACCAAAGACAGCCTCACTGTAGTAGCTATTATTATTATTACTATTATTATTATTATTATTATAATTATTGTTATTATTACTATTACTATTATTATTATTATTAATGTTATTATTACTACTATTAATTATACGATATACATTATTACGATATAAAAGTACTACATATTTTTTATTTATGACCTGACCGGTGTTTGAACCCAAGACCCTTCGATTTAAAAGGTTGACGACTTAAACACTGCGCCATGAGTCAGAATACACTTTTGTAAATTTTCAAGTCAATTGGTAAAACCGTTTAAGCGCGACAACAAAGAAACTAAAAAACTTCGTTGAGTTTTGGTGCCGAAACGGGTTAATGGATCGTAACCAAATAAAATATGTGAGCTCCTGTGGTAAAGTGCCACATTTTTATAAATTTTCAACTCAATTCGTTAAACAGTTTAAGCGCGAAAACAAAGTAAATTAAAAATTTCACTGACTTCTGGTGCCGAAACGGGTTATTGGATCGTAACCAAACTAACCTAGTGAACTTTTCTGCTAAAGAGCAAGAATTTTGCGAATTTTTAAATCAATTGATTAAACCGTTTAAGCAGGACAAAAATTTGTCACAGGCTTGTTTTCAGACCATAAAACCACCATTCAAAACTTGACATAAATCCGAAAGGCCGCCGGGCCGAATCCGGTTCTTCAGTATCCAATGTTGTTAAGTAGCCGTCTAATGCTGAGATGAGCAAATAATAATAACACAATATCAAATTTTAAACAGTAAATACTATCGAAGCAAAGCAAATGAATGAAAGAGAAAATAAAAAAAAGAGCAAAGAGAAAAAAATTGTTATTATTTTGTTTTTGTTTAAAAAAAAAAAAAACAATAATAAATTTCATATTTCATAATAATGTATTACGTATTGGTGTGGACTGTGTGTTGAAATTGTTTGTATGAGCAAAAAGAATTCCTGAAATAAAACGACAATTATATTATAATCTCTTAGAAGATTCTTATTAATAGAAATATTTTTTGAACAAAAAAAAACATCGAATATATGTATGTATATATAGAGACTGTTACCACTAAATGTCTAAATATAATAAATTCAAATCCTTAATTTGTTTTGTTCAAAAAAAAGTAAAACAATCATAATATAAACATTAACCATACTCTTTTAGATTCTAATTCTATTTATATTTATTTGATGCAATCTCTTAGAATGTTCAAATCAAAATACATATGTCTATTACTTTCTACAATGTCAATAAGTTTTTGCAATAACCACGTGGCTAGCCCATGGCCATAGGTATATACCTTTACAAAAATTAACTCAAATTGTAAAAAGTTTATAGTAAAATAATTTATCAAATACGAAAAAGACAAATAATTAAAAAAAAACTACATATTTGAAATCGAAACATACTAAGATTTAAGTAAATTGAATATTCAATTGTGTACCCACAATTATATAAACACAATTTCAATTTCAGTTCTCTGTATACGTAACCTAATACATATTATACTCGCACACAAACGCATTCATTTTGGTACCGAAAATTACATCATAAAAATATATATGTATGGAGTGTTGTATTTTTTCGGATATGTTTGCCCTCGGTGCGTCCCAGAAGCTCGCCCTCTTTAATCCCGCTCACAAAAATCTCGCTATTCAATAATCTCGTTCACAAAAATCTCGCTTTAATAAAAATATCGCTTTTATCTCGCTATTTCGTGTAAAATAAAAAATAATAAAAGAATGAAGCAATTTAATTTTTTTTAGTCTTTTTTTCTTATAGTTGTATATTTAGTCATTTTTTCTTATATTTGTATAATAACAAAGTGTAAATTGTGTAACAAAGAAATAGAAAAACAAAAACATAATTCAATTTGTAACAAAAACAAATTCTTCTAAATTCTTTATAAATAGAAAATAAGAAATAATAATAATAATTGCAATAATTAACTCTAAACCGCCTTATTTGTACCAAAAATGTTGATTTAAAACTATATTTTGGGATGTAATTCTTCGTTACCCGTTACAGACCAAAATGTTGCAGGGTAATTGGGCTTAACAGTTTTTTCTAATGGGTTTTTTGAAAAATTCCCTATGTAATTTTTCGCAAACCAATTGCACATTTTTTTGGCATCCTTATTTTTTTTTAAATGATTACTTAGCTTAGAGTAATAATTTTAAACTTTGCCAGGTGGCATGAAAGCTAAGCTTTTTAGCACGCGAATCTTAAGGCTGAAACTTTCATTTTTGCCATACTTTTTAGCTAGGTGTTGCTTATGGACTTGTCTCCAAAGTATCTGACCAAAATGAAAGAGGCAGCCTTTAAATTCAGTGGATGGAAAAAATTGCCTAGCTGCCGTTACGATGGATTTTTCAAAATCCGATATAATGCGGATCGGATTTAATGGCAGACGATATCCCTCACTAATTCGGCATAGCTCAGAAAAAATTGAGACATATGCAATTGTTGCTTTGGAGCTTATGATACAAAATATTAGTGGTACTATCTCCGTTCCAATTTTGCCATGGATAGTGAAAAGCTGACGCATTAGATGAGGAACCACATCAAAAGTTCCATCCATTATCCAACAGTCAGCCTTAGACAGGAGTGAAACACTAGTTTTTGTTCCTAATAAATTAATGACAGTTTATTATTACTTAATGCACTTGTTGTAAATTATTTAAATCATACCTAATATTATGTTTCTACCACCAATAAATGTTTTTTCTGAAAGTATAAATAGTTCACCTTCTATGTACCGCAAATCTTCTGCTATATCAATTTCCATAATATTAGAGGGTTCTTTGGTTGTAACTGAGCGCACCCTTGAAATTTTTCTTCTTTGAGCTTCCATTGGAGGTAAATATACGCGAAATTGTGGTCATGATTATGTGCGGCTCCTTTTTTTATTATTTTGTGCGTACCATCTTCAATAACTGTTACAAGACGGCCTTTAAAATAAACGTTTTTTTTTTTTCACATGCCCACCTAAAGTTTTCTTTATATTTTTTTTCTAATTGGTATATACAATTACAATTAATTTTTCTTTGCCTTTATTTGTTCTCACAACTGAAATATCGTCACTGATGTTTAATAAAATTAAATTATAAAATTTTAAATTTTAAATTTTTAATATAATTAACAAAAACTATCACAAAAACCACAAAATGATAAAACTAATAAGAATTTAATTGAATAAAACTAAGCTAAACTTTATATGACGACAGAAACATGTGCAAATGCATAAATGCAATAAAACCGGTCGGATCAAAATAGAAGTAATATTTTAAAAGGGTGGCATTTTGATAAGCAAGAAAAAAAATGTTAATGATATTTTAATTTTCTACATTATTTTAAAAGCTACAATTTACATTTTTCATATATTATATATATTTATAATAAAATATAACTAATATATTATATTATATTATATTAACCAATATATATGATATTTTCTAAGAGATAGGTATTAATAATTTTTATTTTTGAACATTATACCGCAAGTTGTAAGCCAAAATAAAATAGTGTACCCACTTTTTAGTTCCGCTTATGAACAATAAATTATGACACTTTGTTGTTTATCTTTATCATAATCGTCAACGCATACGATAAATCATCAACTCAAAGCTTGATATCCATATATATTATTATATATTAATTTGATATATTACATATATATATATATATATATATATATATATGTATATATTATATATATTATATATTAATTCGATATTCTATTTTCATTATACTTTTTTTTAAATGTTTCATTTATTTGTTCTTTTATTATGTAGAATTGCTTATACAAAACAAAAAGAACAACAAATTATTATACAAAAACAAAAACTAATAAATGCACGTGGCTAATTTTGTTAGCTCTCTGATTCATATATATATTAAATTAGAATTATTTATAAGCTATTGCCTATTTAAGATAATATTATCTTTATGAAAATTATTTATTTTGATTATAATCATTATAATTTTATGCTTTATTTTGATTACTGATATTACTTGATTAATTTAAACTGATAATTTACTTTGATTACCAATTTTAAAAACAACAAAATAGTATAAATAAATAGAGAAAAAAAATATGTATAGAATTTATAAATTAAGAAAAGAGGTATAAAAACTTAAATTTAAATTGGGTCGCGCGGCCCAAATAAATTTACAAAAATAAAACAAAAAAAAGCGATATTTTAATTTAATTTTATTAAACATGAAAGACGATATTTCGTTTGTGAGAACATATAAAGGCAAAGAAAAATTAATTGTATGTGGTTACATATACCATTTAGAAAAAAAATATAAAGAAAACTTTAGGTGGGCATGTGAAAAAAAAAAACGATTATTGTAAAGGCCGTCTTGTAACAATTATTGAAGATGGTACGCACAAAATAATAAAAAAAGGAGCCGCACATAATCATGACCCAATACCATGACACATAATCATGACCCAACTTGGGTTAAAACTGCTGCGCGTGACACTGAGTCAAGTTCATCGCAAATTATACGTAACAGTGTCACAGTATGCAATCCACAATTTCGCGTATATTTACCTCCAATGGAAGCTCAAAGAAGAAAAATTTCAAGGGTGCGCTCAGTTACAACCAAAGAACCCTCTAATATTATGGAAATTGATATAGCAGAAGATTTGCGGTACATAGAAGGTGAACTATTTATACTTTCAGAAAAAACATTTATTGGTGGTAGAAACATAATATTAGGTATGATTTAAATAATTTACAACAAGTTCATTAAGTAATAATAAACTGTCATTAATTTATTAGGAACAAAAACTAGTGTTTCACTCCTGTCTAAGGCTGACTGTTGGATAATGGATGGAACTTTTGATGTGGTTCCTCATCTAATGCGTCAGCTTTTCACTATCCATGGCAAAATTGGAACGGAGATAGTACCACTAATATTTTGTATCATGAGCTCCAAAGCAACAATTGCATATGTCTCAATTTCGATCCGCATTATATCGGATTTTGAAAAATCCATCGTAACGGCAGCTAGGCAATTTTTTCCATCCACTGAATTTAAAGGCTGCCTCTTTCATTTTGGTCAGATACTTTGGAGACAAGTCCATAAGCAACACCTAGCTAAAAAGTATGGCAAAAATGAAAGTTTCAGCCTTAAGATTCGCATGCTTAAAAGCTTAGCTTTTGTGCCACCTGTCGAAGTTTTAAATTATTACTCTATGCTAAGTAATCATTTAAAAAAAAATAAGGATGGCAAAAAAATGTGCAATTGGTTTGCGAAAAATTACATAGGGAATTTTTCAAAAAACCCATTAGAAAAAACTGTTAAGCCCAATTACCCTGCAACATTTTGGTCTGTAACGGGTAACGAAGAATTACATTTTCCTCGAACTCAAAATAATGTTGAGGCAGGCATCGTCGTTTACAGGTAAAAGTATTAAAAAGTAATAAATTTGTACTATATATTATTATATAATTATTAAAATCTTGGTGGTAATCAACAAATCTCATATTGGCTTATATAGGTTAATATCTGAAATGAGTAAGGAACTTATTTTGGCTTTAACCAAGATTGAGCAAGCAGAGTGTGGGGAATTGCGCATTTCAAAAAAATGAAATAAATTAAAAAAATAAGCGCATTGCAGCTATTATAAAAAGAAGAAGAAAAATGAGTAGGCTATCTTTTCTAAAAAGGATCGCCCAAAATATAGTTTTAAATTAACATTTTTGGTAAAAATAAGGCGGTTTAGAGTTAATTATTGCAATTATTATTATTATTTCTTATTTTCTATTTATAAAGAATTTAGAAGAATATTTTGTTTTTGTTACAAATTGAATTATGTTTTTGTTTTTCTATTTCTTTGTTACACAATTTACACTTTGTTATTATACAAATATACGAAAAAATGACTAAATATACAACTATAAGAAAAAAAGACTAAAAAAAATTAAATTATTTCATTCTTTTATTATTTTTATTTTACACGAAATAGCGAGATAAAAGCGATATTTTTATTAAAGCGAGATTTTTGTGAACGAGATTTTTGAATAGCGAGATTTTTGTGAGCGGGATTAAAGAAAGCGAGCTTCTGGGACGCACCGAGGGCAAACATATCCGAAAAAATACAACACTCCATACATATATATTTTTATGATGTAATTTTCGGTACCAAAATGAATGCGTTTGTGTGCGAGTATAATATGTATTAGGTTACGTATACAGAGAACTGAAATTGAAATTGTGTTTATATATGGGTACACAAATGAATATTCAATTTACTTAAATTTTAGTATGTTTCGAATTCAAATATGTAGTTTTTTTTTAATTATTTGTCTTTTTCGTATTTGATAAATTATTTTACTATAAACTTTTTACAATTTGAGCTAATTTTTGTAAAGGTATATACCTATGGCCATGAGCTAGCCACATGGTTATTGCAAAGTCGCGTGGTTATTGCAAAAACTTATTGACATTGTAGACAGTAATAGACATATGTATTTTGATTTGAACATTCTAAGAGATTGCATCAAATAAATATAAATAGAATTAGAATCTAAAAGAGTATGGTTAATGGTTATATTATGATTGTTTTACTTTTTTTTGAACAAAACAAATTAAGGATTTGAATTTATTATATTTAGACTTAGTGGTAATAGTCTTAATTAGTGGTAATTAGATGTAGTGGTAATAGTCTATATATATACATACATATATTCGATGCTTTTTTTATTCAAAGAATATTTCTATTAATAAGAATCTTCTAAGAGATTATAATATAATTGCCGTTTTATTGCAGGAATTCTTTTTGCTCATACAAACAAATGTCAATTGTCAATATCAACCACAGTCCACAGTCCACACCAATACTTAATACATTATTATGAAATATGAAATTTGTGAATGTTTTCTTTTTTTTTTAAACAAAACAAAATAATAACAATTTTTTTCTCTTTGCTCTTTTTTTTTTATTTGTTCATTTGCTAAAAAAATAAAACAAAAAAAGCGATATTTTGACCGGGCGAGATTTTTGTAAGCGAGATTTTGGAATAGCGAGATTTTTGCAGGCGAGATTTTTGAAAAGCGAGATTTTTGTAAGCGAGATTTTTGAAAAGCGAGAATTTTGTAAGCGAGATTAAATAAAGCGACCTTTCGTGGCAGACCCGTTTGTCCTATACACTGTGGATATGAATAAATAAGAAAATAGATTGTACGTACGTTTGTACCTACATTTACTAAATAGACTTTTTTGTTGTAGAACAATACATTAAGATTTGTAAAAGTGCAACTTAAATACGAGTATGTAGTTTAATAATGTGAATGCAATAGTAACCATTATTTAACTGCATGTTAATATATATACAAATATATTATATAATTAATAAAAAGATGGAAGTTTGATATTTTTATGCAAAATGAATTGTTTAATAGTGAAATGAAAAATTCAAATTCTATATATGTATGTACAAGAGAAAGAAAAGCAAAAAATATTCAAACGCTCAAATACGCACATTTTCCTATTTCAATCAAAGATTATCTATTATAAGAGATAAACCACTCCAAGCATGTGACCGATTTTTTTTTTGCTACTCAAAAAAAAGAAAAAACAAAATTTAAATTTTATTATTTAAAAATGATTCGGTTCGGATTAACAATACAGTATTTAAAAAATTATTTTTTTCGCCGAGCGGCCATCATGTGTTGGGCCCTTTCACTAGTTATTATATAATAGAAGATATGTTTATTTAAAAATATTTTCAATAATTTTAATTCCTGGTAGAACTTATTTTTATACCCGTACGATAAGGTTCTGGTATATTAAAATTGCTCCTCCGTTTGTAACACCTCGAAATAAGCTAGCTAGATATACGTTCAAAGGTATGGATCGGATCAGAATCAAATTCTAAGTCGATTAAGCCATGTCCAACCGTCCGTCCGTCAGCACGCTAACTCAAAAACTAAGAAAGCTAGAATCTTGAAATTAACTCAAAATATTCTTACAACAATTTGCAGGTTCCCTATTTTTTTTGGTTGAGATCCGACCAAGACTTCGGGTAGCTCTCGAACACCTAACTTTTAGATCCCCACATTTTTTTTGAAATAGAGACATGTAAATTACATATCTATCTACAGCTGATAGATATTATAAAAATATTAATTTTATTATTTGCAATTTGTTTTTTGTAGCCCCACCCGTTACGGAGCTACCCTCTCACACTTTTAAAAAGCCCTATTTTTAAATGCATATGTCTAATGTTCTGCTTAAGATTTTTTCAATTAGATTTAATTAAGATTTTTCATTCGACAGGTATTTTTTTTTAAATTTGTAAATTAGTATCAATATTACACAATTCTTTTAAATTTAGTATTTAAATTTACCGTTATGAGAAAACCAAATTTTGCATGATTTTTCTACCCTCATAACTCCGGAACCCTTTCAAACTGGGACTTAAAATTTTGAGGGCAGTAAGAACTTTTAGTATAAGTTTGCTCAGAATTTTTTTTTGGACCACCCCCTGTTTATGAGCTATTAGGCCTCAAAAATTGAAAATTTGCTATTTTTAAACACTTTTAACTTAGGCATTTGTACACATTTTTCTTCGGCAAGACAAAAAAATTAAAGCTCCAGTAATATATTTTTATGTGTGGTAATGGTTTCTTTTAATTGTATAGGATTCCTAAGTTATAGCGGCCCAAAATTGAAAAATCTCAAAGCTCTGCGTAGTAGTTTTACAATCTAAAAACACTAGAAGACCAGAAATTTTCTTGCCTCTATAAAACAATAACAAAATTATGCAATAGTTTGTAATTTACTATTTAAATTTATCGTTATGTTTAAACCAAATTTTGCATAATATTTCTTTTTTCATAACTTCGACACGCTTTGAGATAGAAACCTGAAATTTTGAGACAAGGCAGAACTTTTAGAATTAGTATAAGTTTTTTAAGAAAATTTTTTGGTAACAGCCCCTCTTTAAGAGTTATTACGCCTCAAATATTGAAAATTTCCTATTTTTAGACGCTTGTAACTTAGCTACCTGTAAAAATTTTTCTTCGGCAAGACATGAAAATTAAAGGCTAAATAATATATTTTTACGTGTGTTAACGGGTTTTCTTAATTATATAGGGTTTCGGACTTACAGCTCCCCAAAATTACCAGTTATCCCCCCAGTTATTTAAATATCGTATATGTCACTGATGAATGAATGATATATAATACAAATGTATAGTATAAATTATTATACATTTGCCGCTTAGTATTAAATGGTACTATAGCTTATTTGGAAAAGTTAGATGGATAATCGTTATGTGGAAGCTTAGAATCTGATTTTGAAGAATGTATAAACATATAGTTTGAATATATGTCAAAATCATAGTTCTAGAAAATATAAAATTCACCCAAATTATTTGAAAATACTAAAAAATTAAAAAAAACAATATTATAAGCAGAGTGGCACGCTATGAAAATACTAACGGGTCGTATGGGTATCTAAGAGCTGACAAAGGCAACTGTATTCTTCCTGGTTTTCAATGGTTTTAGTCTTTGCAATTAATATATCAAAGTCAGTTTTTTTTCTTTAAATTTTTGATAAATTGATCAATTCAATCCACATATTGTTATTCACGGATATCTTGAATAATAAAAATAGTAAATTTTAAAATAAAATAAAATTTATTAAGTTTGTAATAATTACTTTATTAATCTTCGCTAACGAGTAAAAAAGAATTCTAAATTACCAACTTTTATAAGCTAAGTGTAAACGGTTACCATTATATACATAGTTCAATGACCTTAACATTTATTTTCATTGTAATAAATTCTGAAGTACATACATATGTTTTAACGGAATTTTATTTTACAGATTTAATTAATTTACAGGATTAGTTTGGAAAAAAGTAATGAATGAACATTTTTGTTATACTACAAATTAAAGTAAAATATATAACAAATTACAATATGCACTTAAATTAATTGATAGACTGAATATTTTTAAATTAGCTTTGATAAGATTTCTTATGCACAATGAACTAAATATAAGGATAAATAATGAATTAATGAATTAAAAATCAATCTAAATATTTTATGTATTATATTTTATTTTGTTTTTTGTATTTTTATTTTAATAATATTTTTCCTACCTTTTGTTCTTTTATTATTGATATTGAATTTTCTTAATCTTAAATTTTGATTTTGAAATTAGTTAAATTTTTGTTTTATTATTTTTATATCTTATGTTACTTTAATTTTAATTTTTGGTTTTTTTTTATAAAGTTACTTCTTGAAGTAAAAATGAATTGTATTTAATAGTTAATAAACTAATAAATAAATTTAAAAAAAAAAAGTAATGAATTCACATTTTTTGTTATATAACAAATTAAAATAACATTATAATAAAAAATAGTTTGTATAATAATTTTGAATTAAAGAAATGTGAAATGTGAAATTTTTAATTTGACAATTAATCATTTGACAGCATTAGTAATTCAATATTAGAAATTAGAAAACAACATTCGTAAGTACGAATAAAATATTCTTTCTAGTTTAAAATTATATTAATGTTATTTTATATGTATAAAAAATATTTTAATATTATTTTAGTTTAATGTTGAACGATGAACAATGTCTTTTTGATGCTGGCTAGCTGCTTTTATGACACCAATGTTTTTTTTTGTAAAAAGTGATGCTTTGTGAGCGTATAAAATACGCAGTAAACACCGGGAGAGTCCTTGGTGTTTACTGCGTATTTTATACGCTCTTACACATTAGGACACCGACGCCTCCACTTAACAAATATGATAACAAAATTTCTTAACAGTAAGACCTTATTTTTAAATTTCGCCATTTGCTTTTTGGGTTCCCTCAGACATATTATTGAAAAATAAAACAAAGCGCACGAATAAATTAGAAAAATTAGAAAAATCGGTTTTCAGAAGAACGTCAGTAATATCCTTCACGAAATACATTTTAACATAGAATGCATACTTTCTGTAAACTTCTAATAGCATTTAAAAAACGAAAAACAGCATACTTCAATCACATTATGCGGGATCCTACTATGAATAATCTCGATAGAAATGTAAGAAACTGCACAGAAATTTGAACAATAGGACAATTGATTCACAAAGCCAAAGAGTTAATAACATCATATAATTGCGTTTGAATTGCACAAACAATATGCTAATTAATGATATCCTGTATTCCTGAAAGTTAAAATTCAAGTTGGAATATTTTAAGAAAAGCTTTATCAATGTATCTAATTTACTCTCTTTACTATCCATTTGGATACTTAAAAGAGTACGGTTGCACCCTTTTTTTGCGGATGGTGTTAAATTTCATAAATTAATTAAATAATTTAACTTAAATAACTTAATTTGATTAACAATCGTAATTAGTAAACATTCTTTTTTTTTTGTGTGCTGTAATTTAATTTCAATCAAGTGCGGAATTTTGGCTTTGACGTAATATTTCAAGTACATAATAACAATAATAAAAAAATAATAATAAACAAATAAATAAAATTAACTTAAATTCAATTTTCTGACCTACAATAATTTAAAGAAAAAAAATTAAGTAACAATGGAAAATAAATGTTACGTTGAAAATTGTTTTAATTTTGGTAATAAGGCAAAACTGGTGCAATTTAGGAGCTTTTGTAATGGAAAATTATGGTGCATGCATTAATGCAGGGAGAGATTTACCATCCCTCATTGGAATAGTTTAATATAATGTTTTATCTGTTGAGATTTATCTTGTTCAGCCAAATTATGAATCACTTTTACGTCCAATGTATGACAAATTAACTTTTAAAGTTACGAGCCTTGATGATTCAAAGAGTAGCGTAATTCAAAAAGTTTTAGAAGTCATTGATTCAAATACAAATAGTTTTGATGACATGGCGAAATCATTTGAATCAACAATAACGTGAACAATTAAAGCATTTGAACAAATCTAAGAAGCCTAAGTTGCATAATTAATCAGCTTGATAACGTACAACAGGTCATTTTAAATCGGTCTGGTCAATAAATTCCTAAAAGGGAAGTTGAACACACTAATAGGCAAAAGGGAAAAACTTGACGAGGTTATGTGTTCCAGACTGAATGACATTGAAAATTTAAGTGAAAAATCATGTAATTTGTCTAAGGTAGTTAACACTGAACTACCAGAATTAAAGAAAGCTGAATAGAATAGTTCTAATTCTAGCTTCTTAGAGCGAAGAATCCGCTGCCCGTAATGTGATACACGGTTCCAAGCTCCCTCCCCAGCCATCAATACTTCCATAGCGACATCGGGTGAGAAATGGACTCCCACCTCTCGCTTCAGTTCCGTCCTCTCCAGAGCCCACCTTTCACATACGAAAAAGGTGTGCTCAGCGTCATCTTGCACACCTGGATAGTACAGACACTCCGCCGAGTCCACCCTTCCCATTCTGTTCATGTAGGATCTGAAGTGGCCGTGCCCGGAAAGAAACTGCGTGAGGTAATAGTCCACCTCCCCGTGCACCTCGCCGCTTCATCCATTGCCCGATCGCTGCTATCAACGTTTTCGTCCACCGGTCCCGCGCCTCCTGCTCCCACTGAGCTTGCCACCTTGCCAACGTGCGTGATCTCTCCTCTGCCTTGATTACTGCGAGGTCACCTTCCCCCCGCCTGATGTACACCGTTTAACGCTCCAGCGCCAGTACCGCAATCGGTCTATCCCCAGCAATCACCATGACAGCCGGCTCGGAGACTGTCCTATAGACAAACGCCACCCACAGGGACCCTCCTATGTACCTGGCCCAGCCTCTTCCTGTACATTTCCTTGGCTAGAGCATGTACCCACATCTCGTATCTGTACAGCAAGACTGACTGGATGATATAAGGAGCCTCCTCTTCCCGACCCGGGTCGTCCCACGTTGGGCATCAGCCGGCTTAGCCGAATGTTACGGCCGCTGCCGCCTTATCCACCATCGCCCGAATCTGCTCGAAGAACCTGGAACTACAGTCCACCAGCACTCCGAGGTATTTCACCGCCGGCATCGACATGACGTTCACCTCCCAACCTGAGGCGGAAGGACAGTGGCTATCCTCCACCTAGTGAGGACCACGATCTCCGTTTTTCTTAGAGCCAGAGACAGCCCTCGCTGTGCCATCATCAGCCCAGCTGTGCATGGCTTGGTTGAGATTGAGCTGCGCCAGCTGCACCCTCCTTGCTTCAACAAGTAGTGCCACGTTGTCGGCATATTCTATTCGAGACAATTCTATCCAATCTATCCAATATCCAAACGCAGTATGCTGTCATAGGCAGCGTTCCAGAGATCTGGTCCGAGGACAGACCCCGGCGCCGCCACTGCAGTAACCGCCATTCTCCTTGCTCCCTGCGAAGTATCGTGCACCAGAGCCAGGTAATCATCCAGCATCTGGAAGCGGTATTCCGGAACCCGGAAGTCGTCATCCAGTGCTTTGATGACGTCCATTAATCTGAGAGAGTTAAAAGCATTGCTCACATTCAGCTTCATCAAGAGGACCAGTCGACTTGAGAAATTGTTGTAACTCTCCGCCCGCTTTACGGCATTCATCACCTCGGCAATGGCACCCACCGTTGACCTACCAGATCTGAAGCCGTACTGCCGCGGAGAAAGCCTACCAAAGACAGCCGTACGGAGCGGGCGAACTTAGCCTCGTCAACCATACTCATGGCCCAGGGAGAGCGACCAGCAAGTACCACTTGCCGCTGCTGGCTTCGCGCAACACGAAGACGATATACTGATGGTCACTGACCGTATAATCCTCGATCACATGCCAGTTCCGAAAAAAAGGGGCAAGCTGCTTTGAAGCTAAGCATCAAAAGCGTAGGGATACTCTATCCACCATTCCAAAGTTTTCGCATTGAAATCGCCGCCCACCACCAAGCCCCCAGAAGCACCAAGGATCATGTCTTCAAGATCGGCACTTTCACCATGCATTCGCCAATGGATTCGTTGGGGGTGAGGTACACCCTAACGAAAGTTGCCTCCCTAAACCTATCGCAGACGAAATCGTGCCCACGTCCGTGCTCCTTCATCGGAAGTTTTCCCGGGTACGGGATCCATATCGCTGCTATCGCCAGGTCATCTGGGTACCATGAAGAAGGGTGGTTATGACTACACTGCTCACTAATGAGCAGTAGATCAATACCCTTCCTTGAAACCTTGAATCGCCAATACCCTGAAAACCTTGAATCGCCATGTTTCTGCTGTTTGGGTCAACTCTTCAGCCTTACAGTCCGGATCGAAACAGAGCACACAGTGCTCCTTCTCGCTGCAGTCCTTTGCTGGAAGACCCTCTCCGCCACACCTGCGACAGAGGCGACTCCTGGTTGGACCCTTGCACGTCCGCGCTATATGGCCAAAAGCAAGACAGCTGATGCAACGCTCCAAGGTCGACTCTTCTCCGGACTCTGCAGCTAACCCAGCCGATTTTGATCTTACCCAGACCAATGAACTGACGGGCTACTCGCTTGCCGATATCTATAATGGCGTATTTCTAACTCCTGCCATTCTGTTTAGTCAGCCCTAACCGGACGTCATGTGCTCCCGGGATGTCCCACCTTATTGCTGCTTCCGCCTTTGCCTCTGTAGTAAGGCAGTCCAGTCCCCGAATCTCCATGGAGCATCTAGGGTGAATCACCCAAGACTCTCTGAACCCCTTTCCGGAAGGCTTCTCCATTCTGGGTTACAGGACCAAGCTCCATGAGAACCCCTCCAATCTTCGTCTGCCGTATCGCCTTGAGATTTGTATCCGAAACCTCTGGCTTCACAGTGGCCCGTATATCCGCCAGGACGTCGGCATATGAGCGAACGTCGCTGGACCTACCAACCACAGCCTCGGGCTTAATCTTTGGCCCCTGATTCCAAACTCTTCTCTGCCCCGCCGCCTTAATACCCTCCACAGCCTTAGCACGGGTCACGGTTTCGGTGTCCCCTGCCTTTTTGGCGCTGACCGCAGTCTTGGCCTTCGCCGACTGCAGTCTTTTCCGCTTCTTTTTGCTGTGGATGTGCTTCCAGTCCCCACCTTTGTCCTCGGTTTCGCCCGGGGTCTGCCCGGCAGCCCTCTGCTGCTTGTCATCCGCCCGCTCTACTGGACTAGAAGCCGGGCGCTTCGCATTCGCCGAGCTGGCCAGTATTTTGCCCGTTGCCTCGGCTTCAGTAACTTCGGCATTCACCTTCTTCCATCTTGATGTACAATGCGCGCTAACATGCAGCCGCTCCTCAAGCTCAGGTATTCCTAATTTTATTTTGTGGAGGATGTTTTTTTGGATATCAAATGCACCCTTCATCGCCTGAACTATCTCCATACATCGCTGTACCGAACTTTCTTCGTCCGCCCTCATTTAATTCTTTAAAGCCCGTCGAAGCGAGCTTTCTAAGGCGGGTCTTCCTCCACATCTGACTCCACCGTAGTCGTCTTTCTTGGATCAAAGTATATCTCCACCGGCAGCCGTCTTGGTGTCTGAATTCCTGGTTTCATCACCAGCGGCCTTGGCGTCTTCCCACTACTTGTGAATGGGTGCATGCCCAATCCCCCTCTCTCCTCTTCTCTCCTGCCACTGACTTCTGTATTTTTGTTTTTTTGTTCCATTTTTTGGTCCCACGGGTATCGCGGCAAAGGAAGGTCCACCACAGCAGAGACCCGATACTGTGGTAAGGTCAAAATACTTCCTGATGTGACCTGACATTAGGAGGGCTCCGTTTGCGATAGCTAGGTATTATACGCCCTTGCTAACAACTAGTCCACTGGGCACAGGTCGCATGACACCTTTGGATTAAGGAGTTGGATTTTAGTCGACTTTTATGACAAGCATACCTTACTGCGGGAATATTTTATACCCTTTTCCAATAATAATAACGATAATAATAATAATAATATTAAAAGTAATAATAATAATAATAACGATATTAATAATAATAATAATAATAATAATAATAATAATAATAATAATAATAATAATAATAATAATAATAATAATAATAATAATAATAATAATAATAAGAATAATAATAATAATACTAATGATAATAATAATAATAATAATAATAATAATAATAATAACAATAATAACAATAATAATAATAATCATAATAATAATAATTGTTTTGTTTGTTGATAAACTGTTTATTTTATTCTGTCTAATTATTATAAATTTACATATTTTTATATATAACTTAAATACTAAAATCAGCATTAATTACACCTTGAATATCGTTACAAATTTAGTACAATTATTTTCCGTATTATAAACTTGAAATATTTTTATACTGACCTACATTACTTTAAATCTGCATTAAAATTTTACAACAACAGTTTACATTACATACATTTGATTTAACATAAGTTAATTTACTTAATACAATA
The DNA here is from genome assembly GCA_947095535.1 of Poecilobothrus nobilitatus. Lineage (NCBI taxonomy): Eukaryota > Metazoa > Arthropoda > Insecta > Diptera > Dolichopodidae > Poecilobothrus > Poecilobothrus nobilitatus. Next base: position 109,401,857 of record OX352772.1, read on the forward strand.
TTGTATTTCATTCAAACATTTAATTTTAATGCATAAAAATTCAGCGTCACCGAAAACCATTGCATAACGTTTAATTGTTAAAGAAATTTTTATTTATTACTAAAAATGGTAAATTTTAAATCGTAACTTAAATTGACTAAAATAATTTGAACATTCCGCCCACCAAGAACCTATAAGACCGTACCTTGACTTGCTGATGGTATAGGTTCTTCAGTAAACCTTGGCCAATGTATTGAACGTCTTAATCTTTGGTGGAATGAAAACTCTGGTTTGGGGCTTGCTGATGAATTGCACTTAAAAATCTTAGTCCAAATTTTGCTATATACAGTGATACCCGTCATGTACGTCCGCCCGATTTATTGACAACAGTCTTGCTTGTATCATCATGTGGTTCCTCATTTGGTAGTGGGCATATTTTAGTTATATTTCTCTGTGTAATTCCTTTGTTCGTATTAATTGAAACTACCCTTACAATACCGTCTTCTCCTGGATGTATTTCCACGATTCCTCCTAATGGCGATTTGTTTGATGAAAATCTTTCATCCTTTATCAGAACTAATTGATCTAGTTTTATGTTTTCCTTTGATTGTTTCCATTTATTTCGTTCCTGTAATGAACTTATGTACTCCTTAGTCCAACGCTCCCAAAAGGAATTTTTTAGTTGTTGTAATAATTTCCATTTCCCTCCTTGTAACCCAAGTGTTTCAGGAGCAGCATGCAAATGTTGGCCTATAAGGAAATGCCCTGGTGTAAGTGCTTCTAAATCGTTGCAATCATACTCGATGAGCAAAGTGGTCTAGAGTTCAAACAGGATTCTATTTATCCAGAAAGATATGAGGAGACCAATTAGAAAGTCGATACCATGAATTACATATCGATTGATGGTTCGTGAGAACCAAGACAATCACATTTTGAAATGTCGGCAATTGTTCCATCAATACATTGTAGATATGTATGCAAAAATCGTGACCAAACTACTTCTCTTTAGTCGATTGCATCAAACCAAACTGCACTGAGAAGAATATATTAATTTACGCGATGTAATTTTATCCAGATTTTTTCATAACATTCACGTGCGATCCCACGTGGTATGAAATTAAAGAATTTCAGTTACCTGAACAATCGTCTTCGGATCGCCATGACATCATCGCATGTATGTTGAAATAAATTTTGAATGAATTGAATGAATGAATTAATTAAATTGAAATTTATGATGGATTTCATTTTCAAACGTCATGTTTATGGGAGACACGCTGTTGGATGTAATAAAATGAATAGCAGCAAAAGAGATTACCGCATGCACACATTTTGATTTGTTTGATAGAAAAATTATAGCAGACAAAATTGTTGAAGTCATCTCAGCAGAAATATATGTCGACATTGATCCAGACTTATTCGAAGTCGTTACATAATTCATGATCCATGTGGCGTGATTAACAATCGATCGAAACAGCGAAATCGATCAAATACATTTGCAAATATGTCAACAAAGGAAGCGATATGGCAGTTTTTGGTGTGGAAAATGCATTTGCATCAATCGATGAAATCGAACGATTAGTTGAGACGCTACATTAATAGCAATGAAGCTGTTTGGCGTATTTTCTCATTTCCAATTCATGAACGTCATCCAATAGTTGGTCATTTGGTAGTGTATCTTGAAAATAGACAGCGCGTGTATTTTACAACGGAAAATGTACACGCAAGAGGATTTTCGCCACCGCAAACAACGTTAACCGCCTTCTTCTCATTGTGCACGGCTGATTTGTTCGCAAGAACGTTGATTTATTCAGAAGTGCCAAAGTACTACACATGGAATGTCACACAGTTCCAACGTCATAAACAGGGCAAGCCAGTTGAAGAACAACCGAATTTATATTTGTCCGACCCATTAGGCCGTCTGTATAGAATTAAATAAAGCAGCCAAGAATATTTTTATTTGCAATTACTATTAAGTAATGTACATGGACCGAAATCCTTCCAAGAACTGAGAAAAGTAAGTGGTAAAGTATTTGCGACCTATCGAGAAGCTTCCCAAGAATTAAATATTCTTAAAACCGATGCCCATTGGGACACAACACTCGCTGAATATTGCTCAACCACAGCAAATACGGTTAACGATGATCTAACTAAAGTCGCTAGTTGGGGCTCTAAAAACAGAGTGGAGTTTAATTCTTCCAAAACGCATTGCTGTCAGATAGATTCAAAAAACGAATTATAATCCTAATCTGAGGGGGAAATCGTGCACCGATCGGAAAACTTGAACATTTTGGGCATGTAGCTAAATTAAAAAATGATGTGGAATGGTCATATTTTTGATGTAGCGAAAAGTGCTTTGAGTCTTCTCTTTTTGTGTAAATCGTATTTCTCTTCAAGGGACCTGTCCAAAATCTATAAAGCGTATCTACGACCTAAGATGGAATATAACTCACATATTTAAGCTGGCGCCTCATCCACTTCCTTAAACTTTCTCGATCGAGCTCAAAAACGCGCCATTCGTCTAATTAATAACCCGTTTAATTATGAATAGTGAATAATTCGTTTAATTATGAATAGTGAGTAATACTATAGCCTCGCTTGACATCCGTCGTAATATTGGAGATCTTTCTCTTTTTTGTATATATTTTATAGGTAATGACATTTGCTCAGTTGAAATAAAATCACTGATGTCTCCTTTTAAACAATGCCAACGCACCACAAGAGGGACAGCAAATGCGCATTCCTACTATGGGGGACTACCGTAGTGGTACTCTATTGATTATTATAGCAATTCGTTTGTTGTTAGAAGTGCAAAAATATGGTATTCCATATAAAAAAGTTGTCGATTTTGATATTTACAATTTGCCCATATTTAAGAAGGATCTCAACGTATCCTTTTCAAATTTACCCTTTATCCTCACCTGTTCTCCTCATTTTATCCTCATTTATTCTATCCATATCCCATCCTATATAATTACAACTACTTCAAGTAAAAATGAATCATATTCCTAGCTTATGGTTTTAGAATAAACAAAAAAGAAAAATACGCATCTTATTTACGATAATATTGACAACGTGTTTCCTATCCAATCTGAAAGATCTTTGGGAAAAATACAAAGATTACATGAGTGAAGACATCCTACGTCGTTTGCGAGCAACGATTCTGGACAAAAAACGGGCAATGGGAAAAGTTTTCCAGGAATGTGGACTTATCATATGCGACGAATGCATAATGGCTCACAAAAGGACATTGGAAGCGCTTGATCGTACACTGCAAGATTTGAAGAAAATGGACCGCCCTTCGAAGGGCGCCATTCATTTTATTGTCTGATAATTTTTTACAAATTCTGATAGTTATACCAAGTTCAACACCCGCTGATGACCTTAATGCATGTGAGAAATCATCAGTTCTGTGGCGATATATAAAAAAATTGACTTTGAAAACCAAAATGCGTGTTCAACTACAAAATAATTCATCCGCTGAATGATTCGTAAAGTGTTTGCTTGATATTGAAATGGAAAGATGGCAATCTACAGATCTACACAATGTATCACGTTGCAACAAACTTTTGTAAGATGATATGCCATTTGAACTTAAACGTTTACAGTATCCGGTGCAATCGCCTTTGCTGCAAGTGTATGAACTAGATTTGGAGAATCCATTATTCTTATATGGACAACTGTATGTGACCAGCTCACGCATCGGAAAACCTTCTGATATATTCGTGTACGCACCAGAGGGGAAAAAGAAAATATCGTGTATCCACAAGCACTCGAACAAATAAATAGAATTAAAACGACACTTTGAAATGTTATCCATATTAAAATGAATAAGTTTCAGTAAAAACGACACAATAAAATCGAATGTTATCATAATAAGTTTCCTTGAATTTCTTTTCTTTTGAGATCGCAGCAACGCGCGATGGGTAAGCTAATTAATTTTAACAGCTAGCAAAGAGGTGATATAATAAAAAATTTCATATACATTTCTATCACTATTCTTTCTTAGAGAAATCTTCTTACACATACAAAAACACTTCTTCTGAATAGCTTTGCTGTTCCTCTTCAATTAGCATTTGGAAATTCCACACCTTTTTTTTAGGGACAACTTTGAAGTCAGTATCTAAAATTGATATAGATTTACGGATTAACAATAATACGGATAATAATACTAACAACACTAAAAATAAATTAGTAAATAATTTATAGTTAATATATATTATATAAAAGTTATGTAAAAGTAAAAATAATAATAATAATATTAATAACAACAATAATAATAATAATAATGACAATAATAATAATAATAATAATAATAATAATAATAATGACAATAATAATAATAATAATATTAATAAATAATAATAATAATAAATAATAATAATAATAAAAATTATAGTAACAATAATAATACTAATAATAAATAATAACAAAAATAATAGTAAAATTATATTAAAAATAATAATAATAAGAGTAAAAAAAATATTAAAAATAATAATAATAATTTTAATAATAATAAATAATAATAAAAATAATAGTAATAATAATATTAAAAATAATAAGAGTAATAATAATATTTAAAAAAATAATAATAATAACAATAATAATAATAATAAAAATAATAATAATAATAATTATAATAATAATAATAATAATAATATTAATAATAATATGATAATAATAATAATAATTATAATAATAAAAATAATAATAATAATAATTATAATAATAACAATAATAATAAAAATGAGAGTAATAATAATAATAAATAATAATAATAAATAATAATAAAAATAATAATTATAATAATAATAATATTAATAATAATAATATGATAATAATAATAATAATAATAATTATAATAATAACAATATTAATTATAATAATAACAATAATAATAATAATAATAAGAGTAATAATAATAATAATAATAAATAATAATAATAATAAAAATAATAATAATAATAATAATAATAAATAATAATAATAATAATAATTATAATAATAACAATAATAATAAAAATTTTTTAATAATAACAATAATAAAATAAGAGTAATAATAATAATAATAATAAATAATAATAATCATAATAAATAAGAATTATCAAAATATTAATAATGATAAAAATAATAATAATAATAATAATAATAATAATAAATAATAATAATGATAACAATAAAATTAATAGAGTAATTATAATATTAAAAATAATAATAATAATAAGAGTAATAATAATAATGATAATAAATAATAAAAATAATAATAATAATAATAATAATGATAATAATAATAATAATAAAAACAATAATAATAATAAGGATAATAATAATAATAATAATAATAATAATAATATTAATAATAATAATATTAATAATAATAATAATAATAATAATATTAATAATAATAATAACAATTATAATAATAATATTAATAATAATAATAATATTAATTATAATAATAATAAAAAAATGATAATAATAATAATAATAATAAATAATAATAGTGATAATAATAGTAGTAGTGAGTCATAACGCCACAATCGATTTTGATGGCATTATGATCCACTTAAAAAATCTAAGTAGGTAAATTGAAAACGCTTTTCGTTACTTATTTTTTTTAATGAATTTGGTACACATTACAAAGCAACTTACAAAATGTTTACCTCCTACTAGAAAAACACATCTGAATTTTATCAATGAACAAAATCAGTATGTTTATTGGGGTAATTTTAATTAGTTGGTTGATAGATTAATAGTTTTAATTGGATCACAATCAGTAAGTAATAACAATCATCATAATGAAATTATATGTATAACTGAAGAGTTACGAGAAGCAAATATAATTGAATAATATTATTGCAATATCAATTAGTAAAAATCTAAATGTCACTTGACAAGTTTGGGTATAACACAGCTTCACCTTTTTCACCTTCAGCTTTTTTTAGAAAGGTCAATACTAGTGGATAGGTTTCAAACTAATTTTTAAGGTAATTAAGAAGGTAATTAAGATTTAGATAAAAATATATGAAATGAAAATTTTTTTAAATGTTCAAGATCAAATTGGTGGAATTGACGCAGCAACACAAACATTTTTGAATAACCAATTGTTTTTCAAAAAGAACTAATAAGAAACTATATAGAAAAATATTTGAAAGATTTGACTAGTGAACTTAAATTAACAGAAGAAAAATTAGTGGGAGTGATAATGGGACTTATATCATAGTTTTATGATAGTGATATGGGACTGATATGATAGTGGGACTTATAATTGGCATAAGGCGTTAATCCACGAAATGATAAGTTACAGATTTTATAGATGGTACAACATTTTTGGTTCAAATCTGAACAAGACAAGAACAAGACAAGACAAGGACAAGAAAAGAATCAGCGCAGGAGTACCTCAAGGCTTCACACTATCACCAGTTCTTTATAACATTTACATTTTAGACATTCCAAGACCTTCAAATTGTGAAATTGCTCTGTATGCAGACGGCACACCGATATTAACATCCTCAACAAACTCTATCAAAATTATTAGGTATTTAGAGAATGGGTTCTCCAATATCAGAGTCTATTACTAGAAGTGGAATATTAAAATTAATGGTGAGAAAACAAAAACGATCTTCTTTAGCAGAAAAAGAAAACGAAGTCACTTACCAAAGAAAAACTTAATACTAGATAATAACGAAACCAATTGAAAATGAATCTATCAAATATCTTCGTATTAATTTAGATAAGAAATTACTCTTCAAATGTCACATACTTAAGGTGTCGAAGCGCTGTGTCAAAGTGCTTTATACAATTATTAATATATAAAATAATATTTATCAGCATTCTTTTCTATCGTTTCACCGCATGGAAGAATAAAATCAAATCTAATAAAAACGAGGAAGAATACAGTTGTCTTTGTCAACTCTAGAATACCTGTATGAATCCGTTATTATGTCTGTCACTCTGTTTATAATATTATCTTTTTAATTTTTCATTATTTTAAAATTATTTATTTATTTATTTATATTAATATTACATACATAAATGTAATGCAATATTATTAAACCATCGGCTACTAAGGCCATTATAGGTTTTTATACTATTATTATTATGTACTAATATTATTTATTTTGTTTGTATTATATACTATATATTTACATTATATTTGGTCATAAGGGGGGTATGTAAAGATAAAACACTTACGACCTGTGCAGTGATCGAACCCACACTCCTTCGGTTAATAAGCCACACGCCTACCAACTAGCCTACCGAAGCCCCATTATTTTAAAATAATTTGATAAAATATACAAAAGTCATAAAATTTATTTTTGTTTTTATAAATAAGTTTAATAAATATATTACTTAACATTTACGAAAAATAAATAAAATATGCATGTATATAACGGTAATAGATACATATACCAAATAAAAAATTGATCTATCAATTTAAATTGAAATTCGACATATGTACATCTAAACAAAACTTTACCATCTTTACTACAAATTAATACTAAACTTGTATTTTATACTTACTACAATGCTAAATGTAGCAAATTTTTATTATATTATAATATTAATACATTGTATAATCCATTATGATATATATTATTATTACATGCATATATACATATTATTATGTGCATAATCATACTGTACATCGCATTGTTTTTAAATATTTCATTCATTCATTTTTTTTCTAAATAAACAAAATCCGTACAACCATATACGCAGCTATATTTATATCTATATACAGTATGCCATACAAATTTCATACACATGACACAATAATATAATTATATATTATTGTAGCTATATACATAATACAATACGTACTAATAAAATATGCATATACACTAATATCATAATATAAATAAGTTTTTATGCAAATGTTATATTGTTAATTTACTTAATTTTCTTCAACAATTTTTATTATTGATAGACACAAAAGCACAAAAGAAAAAACAAAACAAACGAGAAAGAATACAGTTGCATTTGTCAACTCTTAGATACCCGTACGAACCGTTAGTATGCTCACAGCCCGTCACTCTGCTTACAATATTATTTTTTTAATATTTTAGTATTTTGAAATAATTTCGGTGAATTTTATAATTTCTGGAACTATGGGTTGTACATATATTCAAATTATATGTTTATATGTACATTCTTCAAAAGCAGATTCTAATTTTCAACATAACGATTATCAATCCAAAACTTTTTCAAATATTGTATAGTACCATTTAATTCTAAGCGGTAAATGTATATTAAATTACAAAATAGTAAATATAATTTTAAATATTATATTATATTAATGCGCTCATAGTATATTTATATTGTTATAAGTATATCGCCATACATTGCAATATTTCTTTAAAAATATTTCCATTCATAGAATAATTTCTTATAAGTGCAATAAAATACATATATGTATGTAAATACGGCGCTATATGATATACATCTATACTCTTATCATTCATTCATCAGTGACATATACGATATGTAAATCAACATGTTATTATATAAGTATGTATGTATATCAATATCATATAAATAAAAATTCTTCAAGCAACCGTTATGTTGTTTATTTATTTACATTTTTTTGTACTTAGCATTATATCCTTAACAATTTCAAATTATCGAGTAAAACAAAATGCAAAAAATTCGTTAAAGAAATTTGTTAGAAAATTTGAAAAAATCAAGTAACACTTTCGTCAATTATAAAGTAACCCTATATTATTAAAAAAAGTTGTTAACAGAAATAAGAGTATAATGTTGAAGCTTTAACTTTTGTGTATTACTTCAAAAAAATTTTAACAGGTGTTCAAGTTACAGGTCTTTAAAAATAGAACATTTTCAGTTTTTGACCCTTTACAGCTCCTAAATAGTGGGTGATACAAAAAAAATTTCTGAAATAACTCATACTTAAGATCTAACTTCTGTCAAAATTTCAAGTTTCCAACTTAAACCGTTTAGAAGATAGAAGGGTTAAAAGATTTTGCAAAATTTGAGTTTCACGTAACGGTAAATTAGGACACCGTATGTCACAAGTATATATTTATGGTATATATACTGTTAAAGCTAATAAAGGCAGTAATCTCTTGGCGTTTTCAAAATGAAGATATACCTTATACAACTTGTGCTATAACAATTTAAATATAGAGCTTTTTTGAACCTTTGGGGAGCTGCAGCTCCGTAACGGATTGGGCTATAAAAAAAACTTACTTACTTATCGTATGTTTATAAACAGATGCTTTTCAACTGCTAGGCTACATGAAATCGCTCAAGTGCCTACAATTCGATACAAAATTGATAGACTTTTTCCAATTTTTCAAGAGAACTGCTTTAATAATCTAAATTCTCTAATAAACAATATTTTGAGTATAATCTAAGTTAACTATATGTAAATTGTAAATTTAATAATTAGTCTATAGCTTAGTTTTAAGTATCTAGTTATAAGTCGTTAAAAAATTTGTCAGTAGGTTTTTAGCCATTTTTTTCCTACACCAACTAAATTGTGTATTATAAATATTAATCTAATAAATAAGCAAGAAATTCTGTTTGTTTGTTTGTTTGTTTGTGCCCTTTTCACGTAAAAACCACCAGTCCGATTGCAACCAAATTTTGCAGGAACATTCCTACTACCCCGGAAAGTGTTATAGGCTATATCGCGTTTCGGTTCATTAACCCATTGTGGCCGGAGAGCCATTTAAAGCCGTTTCGTTTTTTCGTTGTCCTGCCTAAACGGTCTTATCGATTGAGTTGAAAATTTAGACAAATATTCTTCCTATCATTGGACGGGTACCGAAGAAATTTGGATTCAATATGTTACCCGGATTCGGCCCGGCGGGCTTCCAAAAAATTTTTTGTTTTCGATTTATGTCCAATTTTGTATGTTGGTTTTATGGTAAGCCTGTGACAAATTTTTATGAAGATCCGGTAACCCGTTTGGGCACGAGAGCTGAACGAAATTCATTAAATGTTTTTGTTGTCCTGCTTAAACGGTTCAATCAATTGATTTGAAAACTTGCAAAACTGTTGCTCTGTAGCCTAAAAGTCCACTAAGTTAATTTGGTTATGATCCATTAACCCGTTTCGGCACCAGGTCTCAATGAAGTTTTTTAATTTCTTTGTTGTCGCGCCTAAACGGCTTGACTAATTTAGTTGTAAATTTATAGAAGTGTGACTCTTTACCATGGAATCTCACTAAGTTAATTTGGTTATGATTCATTAATCCGTTTCGGCACCAGAGCTCAATGAAGTTTTTTAATTTCTTTATTGTCGCGCCTAAACGGCTTGACTAATTTAGTTGAAAATTTACAGAAGTGTAGCTCTTTACCATGGAATCTCACTAAGTTGATTTGGTTATGATTCATTAACCCATTTCGGCAGCAGGGTTCAATGAAATTTTTTAATTTCTTTGTTGTCGCGCCTAAACCACTTGACTAATTTAGTTGCAAATTTACAGAAGTGTAGCTCTTTACCACAAAAGCTCACTGGGTTGATTTGGTTAAGATCCATTAACCCATTTCAGCAGCAGGGTTCAATGAAATTTTTTAATTTCTTTGTTGTCGCGCCTAAACGGCTTGACTAATTTAGTTGAAAATTTACAGAAGTGTAACTGTTTATCACAGAAACTCACTAAGTTGATTTGGTTATGATTCATTAATCCGTTTTGGCACCAGAGCTCAATGAAGTTTTTTAATTTCTTTGTTGTCGCGCCTAAACGGCTTGACTAATTTAGTTGAAAATTTACAGAAGTGTAACTCTTTATCACAAAAGCTCACTGGGTTGATTTGGTTAAGATCTATTAACCCATTTCAGCAGCAGGGTTCAATGAAGTTTTTTAATTTCTTTGTTGTCGCGCCTAAACGGCTTGACTAATTTAGTTGAAAATTTACAAAAGTGTAGCTCTTTACCACAAAAGCTCACTGAGTTGATTTGGTTACAACCCACTAACCCGTTTCGGCACTAGGACTCAATGAAGTTTTTTAATTTCTTTGTTGTCGCGCTTAAGTGGTTCGACCAATTGAGTTGAAAATTTACAAAAGCCCTGCGACCAATTTTTCTTTAGTTTTGTTAATCCATTTCGAGTGTCTAAAGTCTAAACTATTATTTTTTCAATACCTAATTTTTGGTAAGTATTGAGTGGTTAATTTTTTGAAATGTTATTATTATTAATGATATTTTCAAAATTCTTTACTTTTATCTATGTATATTTTTTTGTTATTTCATAAAAAGCTTTCAATGTAAATTTCTAAATTCTAATAGTGATCAAAATAACCTAATTAAGTAGGTACCTATCTTAAGAATAATGCTTTTGAGCTTTAATAACATAACATTTTGGGCAGTTATTAAAAAACTGCAATATAATCTCCTCTCATAAGATTATTAAATTATCATCATATCCATCAGTCAATAATGCAATTTAAACATGAGGTATACTTATGTGGTATGTGTATAATGTACTTCAGAAAAAATATCATTAATATAAGTGCATAGGTACTATATCTATAATCTAACGTATATTATTCTCCATTCAATACAGTATACCTATTTAATCAAAAATCAGTACATATTACACACATATTTAAAGAACAGAAAAGCTTACAGCTGTTGTTACAACTACATATTTTTAGTCTTATTCAATATCCATTTCAGAGCATTAATATGTATTACTAAAGTGAAAGTAAAAAAATAATCACTGTATTACGCAGATTATCATTGATTATCATTGATAATATTAATTTATCAATGAAAAATATAATAGAAAAATTGCCTAGGTATTAAAACCACAATAGAATAATATGTATGTAATTACTCATTATGAATCTGAAAAATCAAATAAAAATTCCAATTACATTATTTTCTTAATCTTTATTTTTTAGGAATCTATTTTGCAAACTTTATTTTTGATATTAATTTTTATTATTCAAATAATCAGATTTTTTATGAATTTATGAAAAATTAGTACCTATTATGTAAAACATTTTATCAAAAAAGCTAAACAAAAAAACTCCTAAACCAAAATTTTTATTAAAAAATTTCTTTGTTGTCGCGCTCAAACGGTTTTGCTAATTGAATTGAAAATGTACAAAAGTGTAGCTCTTTACCACAGGAGCTCACTGAGTTGATTTGGTTACGATCCATTAATCCGTTTCGGCACCAGGACTCAATGAAATTATTCAATTTCTTTGTTGTCGCGCTTAAACGGTTTTGCCAATTGAAGTGAAAATTTACAAAAGTGTAGCTCTTTACCACAGGAGCTCACTGAGGTGATTTGGTTACGATCCATTCACCCGTTTCGGCACCAGGGCTCAATAACATTTTTTAATTTCTTCGCTGTCGCACTTGAGCGGTTTTACCAATTGAGTTGGAAATTTACAAAAGTGTAGGTCTTTGTAACAAAAGCTTTCTGAGTTGATTTGGTTACGATACATTAACCCATCAGGCTTCAGGCCATGAAATTCTCATTTTTTGTTGTTGTGCTTAAACGATTTGACCAATTGAAAATTTGAACAAGTATTGCACTTTGGCAGACAAACTCATTCAATAAATTTTGTTGTGATACATTAACACGATAGACTGTCAAAAAAAAATTTTTGTTTCTAATTTCTGTCTAATTTGGCAGGATGAATTTATGGTTCTAAATTAAGCCTGTGACAAAATGTTTGTTAACGTTTGTTAACACATTTCCGCACGAGCACTTATTAATAATATTTTGCCTAATTTTGTGTATTGTTATTATTATTAAAAAGATATTTCCAACACTCTTTACTTTTATCTATACTGTTTCTAATATTCCATAAAAACCTTTCAATGCAAATTTCTAATATAGAACAGAAATTAAAGTAACCTTATTAAGTATCTTAAGAATACTGTGTTTAAGTCTTAACAATATAACATTTTCGGCCGTTGTTAAAAAACAGAACAATCTTCAAAAAACATTAGATAATCATCATGCCATCATTCAGAAATGCATTACTTACATGTGGTCTTTACATGTGGTCTACCTATATAAGATGCATGTGTATAACATGTTTCCCATAAAATATCATTGAAATATGTACATATAGTATGTATAATATCCGTATATTTAAAAATACTATAAACTTAATCAATTAAATTAGAAAACATATTCACATTTCTGTACATCATTTAATCAAAAATGAGTACATACATATTTAAAGAACAGAAAACCTTACATTCTTATCCATATACAATTTTTACACATATTTTTAGCCAATCAATTTGGAAACATAATTAGAAAAACTAAACGAAAAAAAAATTCTAAACGAAAAAAAAATTTATAAATCAAGGTAAAAAACAATCATGTATTTTTTATATTGAAAATATGTAAACAGAACCTGAAATGTAGGCATTTAAAAAGAAGTTTTTTCAAAATTTGAAGAGCTGTCGGTGCTGTAGGATCTCCATCGGTGAGGGTATATAAAAACGTTATTCTACAACATTACTCTTTTAAGAGACTTATGCATAGTTAATATTTCATTGCTCTTTATTAAACAGTATATAAGTTTTAACAGACGGAGGGACAGAGCGAACTAAAAACATGAAGTGACATTACTTACAACAAATGTACTACATTATGGTCATAATTGAAATTCACTTCACCGTCATTGTGTACTCAATAGATTATTGATTCTTTTACAAAATTTTTGTAGAAGAATTCTTTCTAATTCTTGGCTCTGTTTATTCAATTTAACTAAATCTAATAAAAAATAGAATATAAACTACCATAAATGCATAAATACAAATATAAATGCATATAAACTACCATAAATCTGTAAATGCATATAAATAAGTTAACTATATTAATTAAATTATATTAACGCAGAAACAAAAGTTAGTAATTTTTATTTCATAAAGCCAATAAGGTACTCCAGGCAACGCCGGGTACTCTGCTAGTCTAATAAATAAGGAAGAAATTCTGTTAGTTTGTTTGTTTATTTGTTTGTTTGTGCCCTTTACACGTAAAAACGAGCAGTCCGATTGCAACCAAATTTTGCAGGAACATTTCCACGACCCCGGAAAATGTTATAGGCTATATCGCTTTTCGGTTCATTAACCCATTGTGGCCCGAGAGCGATTTAAAGCTTTTTTGGTTTTTCGTAATCCTGCCTAAACGGTTTGACCGCTTGAATTGAAAATTTGGACGAATGTTCTTCTTAGAATTAGGCGGGCGAAGAAATTTGGATGTAATAATAAATTACCCGGATTCGGCCCGGCGGGCTTCCAAAAAATTTTTTGATTCTGATTTATGTCCCATTTTGTGCGGTGATTTTTTGGTCTGAAAAAAAACATGTGAAAAATTTTTATGAAGATCCAGTAACCCGTTTGGGCACGAGAGTCGAACGAAGCTCATTAAATTTTTTTGTTGTCCTGCTTAAACGGTTTAACCAATTAATTCGAAAATTTGCAAAAATCTTACTCTTTAGCAGAAAAGCTCACTAAGTTAATTTGTTTATGATCCATTACCCCGTTTCGGCCCCAGGGGTCAGCGAAATTTTGTAATTTATTTTGTTGTCGCGCTTAATCGGTTTGACCAACTGAGTTGAATCGAATTAAATTTATCAAAGTGTAGCTCTTTACCACAGAAGCTCACTGAGTTGATTTGGTCACGATCCATTAATCCGTTTCGGCACCAGAGCCCAAAGATGTTTTTAAATTTCTGTGTTGTCGCACTTAAACGGATTTACCAATTGAGTTGAAAATTTACGAAAGTGTTGCTCTTCAGCTCAGAACAACACTCAGTTGATTTGGTTACGTTCCGTTAATCCGTTTTGGCAGCAGGGCCTAATGAAATTTTTTAATTTCTTTATTGTCGCGCTTAAACGGTTTGCCCAAATGAAAACTAGTTCAAGTATTCACTTGTACACACAAACTTATTCAATAAATTTTGTCGTGATACATTAAAACATTTCGGCACGATTGACTGTCAAAAAAAATTAAATTTTGTGTCTACTTTGTGTCTAATTTGGCAGTACGAATTTATGGCTCTAAATAAAGCCTGTAACAAAATGTTTATTAACATTTGTTAACCAATTTCCGTACGAGCACTCATTAAAAATATTCTGGCCGATTTTTCGATTGTTACTATTATTAAAAAGATATTTCCAACACTCTTTACTTTTATCTATACTGTTTTTAATATTCTATAAAAACTTTACAATGCAAATTTCTAATATATAAAATAATTTTTTCTAATATTTATAGTAAATAAAATAACCTTATTAAGTATCTTAATACTGTAAGATTTAAATAACAACATAACATTTTCGACCGTTATTAAAGAACAGAAATAATCTCCTCCATACAACAACCATCATGTCATCATTCAGGAATGCATTACTAACATGCGGTCTACCAACATAACATGCATGTGTATAATATATTTCTCAAAAAATATCATTGAAATATGTACATACAGGGTATGTATAATGTACGTATATTTAAAAATACTATAAACATAATCATTTAAATTAGAAAACATATTCCCAACAGAAAACTTTACATTATATCCATATACAATTTTTACACATATTTTTAGCGAATCAATTTGAAAACATAATTAGAAAAAAAGAGCTGCAGTAGGTGCTGTAGGATCTCCAACAGTGAGGGTACATAAAAATGTTGTTCTAAAACATTGCTCTTTTAAGAGACCTGTGCATTGTTAATATTTCATTGCTCTTTATTAAACAGTATATAAGTTTTGTAAACAGACGGAGGGACAGAGCGAACCTAATAGCAAATTTTTCAAAATGTACTTAAAAGGATAATTAATAAAAACATGAAATATGTATTACATTAAAAAATGTATTACATTATGGTATTTTATAATTAAAATGCGATTTTATGTTTCGGTGTCAGCGAATAAAATATTGTGAAAACTCAGTTCGCCCTAATAGTATACTCAATAGATTACTGATTCCTTTAAAGATTTTTGGTAAACGAATTGTCTCTAATTCTTCGCTCTGTTTATTGAATTTGCTAAAAAAAATTGAATTAAATGTAATTAAATGTAATAAAAATTAAAATATTAGCTATGAGCATAGTAATAAATGAGCTATATTAGTTAAATTATGTTAACGCTGAAATAAAAGTGAATTATTTTTAATGTTACCCAGATATATTACCCGGATTCGGTCCGGCGGGCTCCCAAAAAATTTTTGTTTCCGATTTATGTCCAATTTTATATGGTGGTTTTATGGCCTGAGAAAAAGCCTGTGACAAATTTTTATGAAGTTCCATTAACCCGTTGCGGCACCAGGGGTCAGTGAAGGCTTTTAATTTACTTTGTTGTCGGGCTTAAACGGTTTGACCAATTGAGTTGAAAATTTATCAAAATGTAGCTCTTTACCACAGAAGCTCACTGAGTTGATTTGGTTAGTTGATTGAACTCATTCAATAAATTTTATAGTGATACATTAACACCTTTCTGCACGATAGACTGTCAAAAAACATTTTTGTTTCTAATTTGTGTCTAATTTGTGTCTAATTAGCAGGATGAATTTATGATTCTATATAAAGCCTGTTACAAAAGATTTGTTAAATGTTTCTTAACCCATTTGCGCACGAGCACCTATTAAAAATATTCTGCCTATTTTTTTGTATTGTTACTATTATTAAAAATATATTTCCAACACTCTTTACTTTTATATATACTGTTTTCAATATTCCACAAAAACCTTTCAATGCAAATTTCTAATATATAACAGTAATTAAAATAACCTTATTAAGTATCTTAAGAATACTGTGTTTAAGTTTTAAGAACATAACATTTTGGGCCGTTGTTAAAAAACAGAAACAATCTCCTACATACGACAATCATCATGTCATAATTCAGAAATGCATTACTTATATGTGGTCTACCTATATAAGATGCATGTGTATAATATATTTCTGAAAAAATATTATTGAAATATGTACATACTATATGTATAATGTATGTATATTTAAAAATTCTATAAACAATAATCAATTAAATTAGAAAACATATTCACATTTCTGTAATTTTCATATTAACATTTCTGTAACATTTCTGTAATAAAGTGTAACATTTCTAATCAAAAATGAGTACATATCTACATATTTAAAGAACAGAAAACCTTACATTCTTATCCATATACAATTTTTACACATATATTTAGCCAATCACTTTGAAAACATAATTAGAAAAAGTAAACGTAAAAAAATTCTGGTTGATTTATAAAGGTAAAAAACAATGATGTATTTTTTATATTGAAAATATGTTAAATAGAACCTGAGATGTATGCATTTAAAAAGAAGTTTTTTCAAAATTTGAAGAGCTGTCGGTGCTGAAGCATCTCCAACGGTGAGGGTACATAAAAAAGTTGTTCTACAATATTACTCTGTAAAGAGACCTATGCATAGTTAATATTTCATTGCTCTTTATTAAACAGTATATAAGTTTTATAAACAGACGGAGGCACAGAGCCTAATAGCAAATTTTTCAAAATGTGCTTAAAAGGATAATTCACAAAAACATGAAGTGACATTACTTACGTCTTTTATAATTGAAATGCGATTTTCTGTTTCGGTATTAACGAATATATTGTGAAAACTCACTTCGCGCTAATTGTGTACTCAATAGATTATTGATTCCTTTAAAGTTTTTTTGTAGACGAATTGTCTCTAATTCTTCGCTCTGTTTATTTACTTTAACTAAATATAATAAAAAATAGAATATTAACTAGCAGCATCTATAAATGTATAATAATAAGTTAACTATAGCAATTAAATTATATTAACTCAGAAACAAAAGTTAATAATATTTATTTTATAAAACCAACGGGCAACGCCGGGTACTCTGCTAGTAATTAATAATTATTAGTCCGATTTTAAAATAAATTTGTACTATTAATATAGTAATATAGTATTCGTAATTTAAAAACATTATTAATTATAAAAAACAATTTAGATAGATTGAATTTTTGAAATAAAAAGTTAATATAAATAAGAAAAAAGCAAAAATAGTGAAAAAGAAAAAATGGAATTAAAGTTCATAAAAGTTTTAAACAATCACTTAACAAAAAAATATAAAATAACTATTATAAAATTAATTTATCACATATTATATTATCAATTTCTTTAACTTTATCAACTTATTTTTGTTCAATTTAATCAATCAATATCAGCAGTTATAATAATATTAAAAAACACTTTTTATTATATGTATATAATTTATCACATAATACATATATCAAATTCTTTAACTTTATCAACTTCTTTTTGTTCAATTTAATTCGGCACGCTTTTAGATAGAGGCTTGAAATTTTGAGGCAAGAAATAACTTTTAGAATTAGTATAAGTTTGCTCAGAAAATTTTTTTGGACCACCCCCTGTTTATGAGCTATTAGGGCTCAAAAATTGAAAATTTGCTATTTTTAAACACCTGTAACTTAGGAACCTGTACATATTTTGCTTCTGCAAGATATAAAAATTATAGCTACAGTACTATATTTTTACGTGTGTTAAAGGTTTACTTTAGTTGTAAAGAGTTCCAAAGTTGCAGCTCTTCAAAATTGCGAAAAAGCCCCATTTTCAGATGTATATATCTCAGGCTCTGGGTAATAGTTTTGCAATCTAAAACCGCCAGAAGATCGAAAATTTTATTATCTATATAAAACAATATCAAAATTATGTAATATTTTGTAATTTACTATTTAAATTTACCGTTATGTGAAAACCACATTTTGCATGAAATTTCTTTTTTTATAACTCCGGCACGCCTTTAGATAGGAACCTAAAATTTTGAGACAAGAAAGAAATTTTAGAATTAGTATAAGTTTCCTCAGAAAATTTTTTGGTAGCGCCTCCTGTTTATGAGTTATTACGCCTAAAAATTGAAAATTTGCTATTTTTAGACACCTGTAAAAATTTTTCTTCTTCAAGACATGAAAATTAAAGGTGGTTTAATAATATATTTTTACGCGTGTTAACGGTTTTTCTTAGTTATATAGGATTCCGGACTTACGGCCCCTCAAAATTTCAAAAATGTCCTATTTTCACGTTTTTTCTTATTACATGAAATTTTCAAATTTTTGTGCAAGTCACAATTCTAAACAGTTTGTATTGAGTTTTGGAAATGTGCGCTTTTAAAAACCGTTGGTTTACATTCTACCTTGTTTATTTTTATTTTTAACTTATCATCATTTTCTTTTTTCTAAATAACTTCATTATTTTTTTTAATAATAAATTTATATAGCATCACATTAAATTAGGGGCCTCGGTGGCCTAGTGGGTAAGATCGTATAAAATACGCTGTACACACCGAGGGATTGTGAGTTCGAATCCCACTCATGTCGTAAGAGTTATTCCCCCTTACGACATTTACAGCTACGTCTAAAAAGGAATGACTGTGTAATTTCATGTTGACATTTGTGTGACAGAGAAATGTCATATGCAAAAAAAAAAATTAAATAAATTTTTAAAAAATTAAGACATTATTTTTCATCTAGAATTTTGCTTAATATCTATAAGGATTATATACGGCTCAAGATGGAGTATAACTCCCATATATGGGCTGGCGCCTCACTTACTTCAATGAATTACCTTAATCGAATTCAAAAACGCGACTTTTGTATATTTTAAAATTAATTATTAAATAAAAGTTGATGTTATTTTTATAAAAATGTTTTATTTACAAATTGTTTTTTTAAAATTAACTTATAACGTTACTATTTTTTATACCCTACACCTAAAGATTCCGGAGCAAACGAGATTATCCCCAAAACCAAGAAAGATAGAACCTTTAAATTTTGTACAATGATGTACCTTTTTATTCGATTTATGTCTCTGAAATTTAAGAGGTTTTGGTCCATGGGTTTGGATTTTGGAAGCTTCCGAACGAGGCCCAGAGCAAATGAGATTATCTCCAAAACCAAGATATAACCTTTAAATTTGGCAGAGTGGTGTTCTTTCATGTTTTATTTAAGTGTCTCAAATTTGAGAGGATTTGGTTCATGGGTTCGGATCTTGGAAGCTTCCGAACGAGCCCCAGAGCAAACGAGTATATCTTCACAACCAACAAAGATAGAACCTTTATTTTTAGTTCAAGAGTGTGCTGTTATGTTTCCTTTTCTATAAAATTGGAAACTGACATTTGAAAGAATTTGAACCATGGATTCGTATATTGGAAGCTTCCGAACGAGCCCCAGAGCAAACGAGATTATCTCCAGAACGAACAAAGATAGAACCTTCAAATTTTTTACAATGATGTTCCTTCCTGTTTGATTTATGTCTCTGAAATTTAAGAGGATGTGGTCCATGGGTTTGGATTTTGGAAGCTTCCGAACGAGCCCCAGAGCATATGAGATTATCTCCAAAAACAACAAAGATATAACCTTTAAATTTGGCAGAATGGTGTGCTTTCATGTTTGATTTAGGTCTCTGAAATTTGAGAGGATTTGGTCCTTTGGTTTGTATTTTGGAAGCTTCCGAACGAGCCCCAGAGCAAACGAGATTATCTCCAAAACCAACAAAGATAGAACCTTCAAATTTTTTACAATGATGTTGCTTCCCGTTCGATTTATGTCTCTGAAATTTAAAAAGATTTGGTCCATGATTTTGGATTTTGGAAGCTTCCGAACGAGCCTCAGAGCAAATGATATTATCTCCAAAACCAACTAAGATATAACCTTTAAATTAGGCAGAATGGTGTTCCTTCATGGTTAATTTATGTTTTTGAAATTTGTGAGGATTTGGTCCAGGGGTTCAAATCTTGGAAGCTTCCGGACGAGCCCCAGAGCAAAAGAGTATATCTCCACAACCAACAAAGATAGAACTCTTATTTTTAGTACAAAGGTGTTCTGTTATGTTTCCTTTTCTGTAAAATTGGAAATTGACATTTGAAAGAATTTGAACCATGGGTTCGTATTTTGGATACTTCAGGACGAGCACAAGAGCAACGAGCATATCTCCAAAACCTACAAAAGTAGAACCTTTAAATTTAGTACAATGGTGTTCTAGCTTGTTTTCTTTATGTTCCTGAGATGGATTCGATGAATTGAAGTGGCAATTCGGGTACCTGACACACACCTCCCAAGGACTAACAATCTTCGAAATTAATAAAGATAGAAACTTAAAATTTTTTACAAAAGTGTCAAGCATATCCCAAGAGGATGCCTCTTTTACGTTTCTGAAATTCGAGTTGAATAAGACAGAAAAGGGAAGAAGTTCAAGCTGCTGCCAAAAAAACTTATGTATTTTTAATTTAATTCGAATTATTCAGGTGTAGGGTATTAATAAATCGGTTGCATCGACTTACTATTACATTTACTTGTTTTTTTTTTATTTTATTTCAAGAAAATATTTATTTAATACAAAAATTGGATATTATGACTTTCCAATTTAAAATCAAACTTAACACTGAAATTTCTAAAGAAAGGAAAAATTAAACAACCCTTAAATTTTTCCTAATTTCTACAAAAAAAATAATAAAATAATATAATAATAAAACTTAAATTGTAAAAAAACAATTACTGACAAATTTATTTATTTTAACGGAAATAAATTACTGATAAGGATTATTTTTATTTAGTTTTTCAACAGCTTTTTATTAACTTAGTTGGGTAAAGGATGGAATCTTAGAAGCCATTTTAAACACACTTCCCGTTGAGACTTGAAATTTTCTTCATTAGATCAGATCCCGATGACAATACATGATTTTAAAATAATAATATCGAAAAACATTAGAGAAATTAGCTTAATTTCAAAATTAAATTTTCATACACAGATATAACAGAATTTTTAACAGAATTATTACAGAACCAAAATAAAACATTTTATCTAAATTTACTAAACTCACCAGTCCCAATACCAATACGTATACGGAGTACATAAATGTTTATTTTTTCTATAAAAGACTATTGTTTTTTATGTAGGCCATTGCATTGTATGCGTACATGTACATAGGTACATACTTCAAAATATGTAATAATATGTGCTTCGAAAATATTTTTGGTTTGAAAGCGATGAATTTGAAAGATATGAATGTGTAAACAAATTAATGTGCTGCACTTGAGAACACAGTGTAAAATTTAATATGCATTTACTTAAAATTTAGTAAGCAAGTGTTAAATTTATGTTTTTTTTCATCAAATCAATTGATTTTTAGTATACATTTTTATTTATAAAAGCAATGTGTTTATTTATAATATTTATATAGGTATGTGTTTTTCCTTTCTTAATTATAATTAAAATAGGGCTTTTCTTTCGAAACTCTTAACATATTAAAATCGCATATTATGGCCCAAACATTGATATCTAAATTGGGAGCTGCCTTTAAATTAAGATCTATTAGGGAATGATGATGTCCCACTAATACCTTTTTCTGAAATATAAAAACTAAGAATATATTTCCAATTATGTAAAAACATTAAACAACAAAAAGAATATATTAAGAATAAGAAATCCAGTCTTTTTTAAAAATAGTAAATAACAACAATATTTTTCTTTTCAATAACAATAATTATGAATTAATCATAAAATATATGTTATGTACATACATACATATATATCTACATCGTCTAGAAAAAGCAAAATAATTTTTTTTTAATTCAAAAACATTAGCATTTAGAAGTAAGCAATATTCTCAATTACATACTTTTAAACCCAAATTTTTTTACTACATATGTAGGTACAAACATGTACAAAAATAGTATGCATATTTTTATGTGTGTTGTACTATTAAAAATCTGCTAACACAGTCACACCAAATTCCCAAATTCCCAACTATTATTATTTAGTTGATTTATCGATTTATTATTTTTTAATATGTAGGCAACAGTTATATTTACATGAATGGACGGTAAATATAAATGAACAAAAAAAAATTTTATGTATGCATATGAATGGACGGTTAACATAAACGAACAAAAAAAAAATTCAGAATGTTCTATAGCTAATAATTTCTATTTTTTAAATAGACTGTATGCATAAATTTAATATTAAAAAAAAAAATAAGTTCTTAGCGTACCTAAATAACAGAAAAAAACGAGGAAGAATACAGTTGCCTTTGTCAACTCTTAGATACCCGTACGAATCGTTAGTCTGTCTGTCACTCTGCTTACAATATTTTTTTTTAATATTTTAGTATTTTAAAATAATTTGGGTGAATTTTATAATTTCTAGTACTATGGGTTGTACATATATTCAAACTATATGTTTAAAAGTACATTCTTCAAAAGCAGATTCTAACCTTCCACATAACGATTATCAATCCAAAACTTTTTCAAATATTCTATAGTACCATTTAATACTAAGCGGTAAATGTATATTAAATTTACTAAGTACAAAATAATAAATATAATTTTAAATATTATATTATATTATATTTAAATATTCCATTGACAGAATAATTTCTAATAAGTACAATAAAATACATATATCTATGTATGTAAATACGACGCTATATAATATACATCCATACTCTTATCATTCATTCATCAGTGATATATACGATATGTAAATAAACATGATATTATATAAGTATGTATTTATATATATCAATATCATATAAATAAAAATTCTTCAAGCAACCGTTATGTTGTTTATTTATTTACATTTTTTTGTACTACGCATTATATCCTCAACAATTTCAAATTATCGAGTAAAACAAATGCAAAAAATTTGTTGAAGAAATTTGTTAGAAAATTTGAAAAAATCAAGTAACACTTTCGTCAATTATATAGTAACCCTATATTATTAAAAAAAGTTGTTAACAGAAATAAGAGTATAATGTTGAAGCTTTAATTTTTGTGTATTACTTCAAAAAAATTTTAACAGGTGTTCAAGTTACAGGTGTTTAAAAATGGGATATTTTCAGTTTTTGACCCCTTACAGCTTCTAAATGGGGAGTGATACAAAAAAAATTTCTGAAATGACTCATACTTATTTTCATCTAACTTCTGTCAAAATTTCAAGTTTCCAACTTAAACCGTTTAGAAGATAGAAGCGTTAAAGGATTTTGCAAAATTTGAGTTTCGCATAACGGTAAATTAAAACACCGTATGCCACAAATAAAAATTTATTGTTTATATACTTTTAAAGCTAATAAAAGTAGTAATCATTTGGCGTTTTCAAAATGAAGATATACCTTATACAACTTGTGCTATAACAATTTAAATATAGAGCTTTTTAGAACCTTTGGGAGCTGTAACTCCGTAACGGGTGGGGCTACAAAAAAAGTTATTAAAAATAAAATTAATATTTTTGAGAGATCTATCAGTAGTTAAAATTTCATAGCTCTATTTCAAAAAAAATGTGGGGATCTAAAAGTTAGGTGTTCGAGAGCTACCCTAAGTTTTGTTCCAAACTCAACCAAAAAAAATAGGGAGCCTACAAATTACTCCCAGAATATTTTGTGTAAATTTCAAGATTCTAGCTTTCTTAGTTTTTGAGTTAGCGTGCTGACGGACGGACGGACATGGCTCAAACGTCTTAGAATTTTTTTCTGATCCGATCCATAACTTTGAAGGTATATCTAGCTCGCTTATTTCTAGGTGTTACAAACAGTGGAGTAACTTTATTATACCCGATCCTATCGTACGGGTATAAAAAGTAAAATGAAATACTGGAAGAAAAATAAAAACGAATAGAAAAAAAAGAGAACAAAAAATGTTACTTTGTTACTTTTTATATTTTTAAAGTCTATTTCTTATGTATATGTGCAGATCTGATATTTACCCACACAACAAATAGAAAAAAAGAAATATTAAAATGTTATGCTATGAAAAAAAAGAAAAAACAAGGCAATGTACAAATCAAAGTTTTTAAAGGGTCGCATTTTAAGTGGAAATAAAGAACATTATAAAATTGCAATATTTTTATTTAAATTTTGAATTTAGCTATGCAACGTTTTCTTAATTTTTTAAAAATTTTGCCACATTATGATATAATGCAACACTGAGAAGTTCAGCTCATAATATAGATACATATGTATATGAATGAATTTTATTATTTTTGTATGTTGTTATAGATTTATTATTTTTTAATATGTAGGCAACAGTTATATTTATATGAATGGACGGTAAACATAAACGAATAAAAAAAAATTTTATATATGCATATGAATGGACGGTAAATATAAACGAACAAAAAAAATTCAGAATGTTCTATAGGTATAATTTATATTTTTTAATTAGAATGCATGTATTTAAAGAAAAAAAAAAAGAAATACTTAGCGTACCTAAATAACAGAAAACAAAAAAAAAAAAAATGTAATACTGGAAGACAAATAAAAACGAATAGACAAAAAGGAGAACAAAAAATGTTACTTTGATTGTTTTTAAATATTTTTAAAGTCTATTTTATATGCTTTTATATTAACTCGTCGGTGTCGGTGTCGGTTTATTTATTTATTTATTTGTCATTCTGTCACGCTTTTTATTATCTTCGTAATCTGTTAGCAACATTTATAAGTGTTGTATGGTGCAGAGGAAAGTGTACAGGTGGGGGTCATGTTGTTCGATTCCAGTTCACATGCAACTTTTTTTTTTTTAACTATCTATTCATCAACATTTTTTGAATAAAATATGTATATATTTTGTATATATGAATTTGAAATTTAAATTTTTATCTCTAAATTCATGCATACAATACACACGCAATATATTTTTGATCTTTTCTCCTATAATAGTATATTTTTATGTATGTTGCTAAAATATTTTGTTTACAACATTTGTTTAGTATTTAAATCAAAATATTTGCTGTCAACATTCTTTAATGCATATTGAATATGCATGGTTAAAAATTAAGATTTTATGTTCGTAATATGTTCATTAAATATTTAAGTGTTGTATAGTGCAGAGGAGAGCGTACAGGTTTTGAAAGTAAGAGTAATTTGGTTCGAATCCAATTCGTGTAGGTACATTTTTTTTTTTTTGTTAACTGTATTCATCAAAATTTTTTTAATAAAATTTTATGTATAATATACACATATTATTTGATCTTTCCTCCTCTAATAATTTAGTTCAATCAATCTTGACGTGCACATGTAATTTGTATTAGGATTTAGCAAAACACAAAATATATAGGTACAATATTTTTATGTTGCTAAATTATTTTGTTTTAAAACATTTGTTTAGGATTTAAATCAGAATATTTGTTGTCAACATTCTTTATTGCATATTGAATATGTATGGCGTTAAAAATTAATGTTTTATGTGTTTTATTTAGGAACATTTATTATGTCTATTGTGTACATAGATATACATATAAATAGCAAAACACAAAATATATAGGTACAATATTTTTATGTTGCTAAATTATTTTGTTTTAAAACATTTGTTTAGGATTTACATCAGAATATTTGTTGTCAACATTCTTTATTGCATATTGAATATGTATGGCGTTAAAAATTAATGTTTTATGTGTTTTATTTAGGAATATTTATTATGTCTATTGTGTATATAGATATACATATAAAATTTCATTCAAAATAATTCCAATTGCCAAATTAAAACTACATACATAATATTTTTTTTGTATATATATACATCGTAAAGAATATAAAAAGTAAAGATCATTTCAAAATTATGCTTTTGCGCATTACGCATTATGATTTACAAACAAAATGTCAACACAAAAAATTAAAACTACGTATGTAAATATGTACGTACGTATGTAAATAATATTATGTTAAACTAATTTCCTAAATTATTTTGTTCCGCTCCATTTGTTTATAATTTAAATCAAGATATTTGTCAACAATTTTTACTGCATGATCTTATTAAAGGATTAGGTAGGTACTAAGTGTTCAAGGTTAGATGTTTGTTTGGATATACGATATACTACTAATGCTATACTATAGAAATATACAGTAAAATACATTTATGTACAATATATATCATTTTCACACGTGTTAGAAATGTTACTTCAACTAAAATTGTATTGTAATATTTATAATCACAGTATTTTCGTACATATTTTACTCTTCGAGGTACTTTCATTAATTATGAATTACATACTGGAATAAAAAATTTTTACTCTTGCCATATAATAAAAATATCCAATATTTTTTAAATTTAAAATATATGCTTCATTTAAAACTAAAAAGTATAAAATAAAATAATAAGTAAAAAAAATAATTTTTAAAATACATATGCTTTTATCGAAACTGAATTCGCCCCCTAAAAAGTAGAAAATAAAATTAATTGCAAAACTTTAACTTTTTGGACTGTTATAATATAAAAGTGAGTTGCTAGTGCAAGCATTTTGGACTGTTATAATATAAAAGTAAATTGCTGGAATAAAAAAGAAACACGAACCTCAAATTTCGCAGATTTTATTTAACTTTATTGCAGCAATTTACTTTTATATTATAACAGTCCCAAATGATTGCACTAGCAACTCACTTTTATATTATAACAGTCCAAAAAGCTAAAGTTTTGCAATCAATTTTATTTTCTACTTTTTAGGGGGCGAATTCGGTTTCGATAAAAGCATATGTATTTTAAAAAATATTTTTTTTTACTTATTATTTTATCTTATGCATATATTGTGCACATCTGATATTTACCCACATAACAGATAGAAAAAAAGAACTATTAAAATGTTATGATTTTAAAAGAAAGAAACATACGTTTGATATTTCCGTACATAACAGATAAAAAAAAAATATTAAAATGTTATGTTGTGAAAAGAAAGAAAAAACAAGGCAGTGTATGAATCAAAGTTTTTAAAGGGTCGCATTTTAAGTGGAAATAAAGAACATTATAAAATTGCAATATTTTTATTTAAATTTTGAATTTAGCTATGCAACGTTTTCTTAATTTTTTAAAAATTTTGCCACAATAAATTAATAATAAAAAAATTCAATATATTCTATATTATAACAGGTAATAATATAATTATAGACTGTAAGGGCAACTGTAAAAATTCAAAATTAAACAAGGAAAAAAAAAAATCAATTTAATACTTATATTTGTCGTTACTAAAAAGAATAAAATAAAATAATAAAAAATTTTTTTTAAAAAACAGCTTTTTTGAACTAAAAAGTAGAAAATAAATTTATAATAGCAAATTTTTCTGTAATTTTCTAAACTATATTGTTACAATCGAGATTTCTTTGAAAAAGTTTATTTCAATATGTCAAATATATATATAAATATAAGTATATACAAGTTTTAAAGTCTGTGAAATTAAAATAAAAGCTGGAGGCAACAAACGCATAACTATAAACTTATATTTTTAAATGTTGCCTCCAGCTTTTATATTAATTTCACAGACTTTAAAACTTATTTATACTTATATTTATATATATATTTGACATATTGAAATAAAGTTTTTCAAAGAAATCTCGATTGTAAGTAACAATATAGTTTAGAAAATTACAGAAAAAATTGCTATTAAAAATGTATTTTCTACTTTTTAGTTCAAAAAAGCTGTTTTTTTAAAAATTTTTTTTATTTATTTTGTTATTTATTTATTTATTTCTTTATTATATTTATATGTTATGGTACTACAGTTATGATTTTACAATATACTAGACTTAGACAATAATTTAAAATTGGTATAAAAGTCTTAGCAATTATAATAATTATAAATGTACAAAAATACAAAACTTAAATATAAATAAAGTATAAATACAAAAATTAAATATATATGTTATTATTATATCCTAATTTAGTAGATATAATAATTTAGTTATAGTTTTAATTAATTTTAGTCATAATTCTAACAATCTTTTGAGTAGCATTGAATCATTTTTTAATTAACATTTAAATTTAAATGTGAAGCTGCGTATGTTACTGCATTTCTTTAATTTCTCAGGAAGATATTTATAAATTCTTATTGAAGAGCAAAAATTACCTTTTTTGACCAATTCAGTTCGAGTTTTTCATGACATAACATTCCCATATTTCTTGTGTATAGTTATGAATATTCCTTCTCTTTTGCAACAACGTTTTGCATTTAGTGACACCATTTTCTATTTTATGAATTATTTTGGCTTTTTCTAAAATTATTAATTCATCTTATTTGAGGAAACCAGTACTTTTGTATAGATTATCAAATGGAGTACGCCAATTCAGGCTGTAGAGTATCTTGATTGCTTTATTTATTAATATGTTAACTTTATTCTTTAATGTATTTGTACAACACGACCATGTCGTCACATTGTATCATAATGTGTGC
The DNA here is from genome assembly GCA_947095535.1 of Poecilobothrus nobilitatus. Taxonomy (NCBI): domain Eukaryota; kingdom Metazoa; phylum Arthropoda; class Insecta; order Diptera; family Dolichopodidae; genus Poecilobothrus; species Poecilobothrus nobilitatus. The sequence goes on from OX352772.1 coordinate 109,430,993, forward strand.
ATGAAATAATTATTTAGCTGATTTATCATCTAATATGATACCCCTTCTTCTAATAGCACCTAGTAATGGCATTATCTTTTTCAATATACAATTAATATGATCATTCCAGGATAATTTGTCATCTATTATAATACCGAGATATTTATAACATTGTTCTCTAATAATATCTCTACTATCAATACAAATTTGGGGATTGATATCCGATTTATTTGATCGTTTAAATATCTTCGTAATCTGTTAGCAACATTTATAAGTGTTGTATGGTGCAGAGGAAAGTGTACAGGTGGGGGTCATGTTGTTCGATTCCAGTTCACATGCAACTTTTTTTTTTTTAACTATCTATTCATCAACATTTTTTGAATAAAATATGTATATATTTTGTATATATGAATTTGAAATTTAAATTTTTATCTCTAAATTCATGCATACAATACACACGCAATATATTTTTGATCTTTTCTCCTATAATAGTATATTTTTATGTATGTTGCTAAAATATTTTGTTTACAACATTTGTTTAGTATTTAAATCAAAATATTTGCTGTCAACATTCTTTAATGCATATTGAATATGCATGGTTAAAAATTAAGATTTTATGTTCGTAATATGTTCATTAAATATTTAAGTGTTGTATAGTGCAGAGGAGAGCGTACAGGTTTTGAAAGTAAGAGTAATTTGGTTCGAATCCAATTCGTGTAGGTACATTTTTTTTTTTTTGTTAACTGTATTCATCAAAATTTTTTTAATAAAATTTTATGTATAATATACACATATTATTTGATCTTTCCTCCTCTAATAATTTAGTTCAATCAATCTTGACGTGCACATGTAATTTGTATTAGGATTTAGCAAAACACAAAATATATAGGTACAATATTTTTATGTTGCTAAATTATTTTGTTTTAAAACATTTGTTTAGGATTTAAATCAGAATATTTGTTGTCAACATTCTTTATTGCATATTGAATATGTATGGCGTTAAAAATTAATGTTTTATGTGTTTTATTTAGGAACATTTATTATGTCTATTGTGTACATAGATATACATATAAATAGCAAAACACAAAATATATAGGTACAATATTTTTATGTTGCTAAATTATTTTGTTTTAAAACATTTGTTTAGGATTTACATCAGAATATTTGTTGTCAACATTCTTTATTGCATATTGAATATGTATGGCGTTAAAAATTAATGTTTTATGTGTTTTATTTAGGAATATTTATTATGTCTATTGTGTATATAGATATACATATAAAATTTCATTCAAAATAATTCCAATTGCCAAATTAAAACTACATACATAATATTTTTTTTGTATATATATACATCGTAAAGAATATAAAAAGTAAAGATCATTTCAAAATTATGCTTTTGCGCATTACGCATTATGATTTACAAACAAAATGTCAACACAAAAAATTAAAACTACGTATGTAAATATGTACGTACGTATGTAAATAATATTATGTTAAACTAATTTCCTAAATTATTTTGTTCCGCTCCATTTGTTTATAATTTAAATCAAGATATTTGTCAACAATTTTTACTGCATGATCTTATTAAAGGATTAGGTAGGTACTAAGTGTTCAAGGTTAGATGTTTGTTTGGATATACGATATACTACTAATGCTATACTATAGAAATATACAGTAAAATACATTTATGTACAATATATATCATTTTCACACGTGTTAGAAATGTTACTTCAACTAAAATTGTATTGTAATATTTATAATCACAGTATTTTCGTACATATTTTACTCTTCGAGGTACTTTCATTAATTATGAATTACATACTGGAATAAAAAATTTTTACTCTTGCCATATAATAAAAATATCCAATATATTTTAAATTTAAAATATATGCTTCATTTAAAACTAAAAAGTATAAAATAAAATAATAAGTAAAAAAAATAATTTTTAAAATACATATGCTTTTATCGAAACTGAATTCGCCCCCTAAAAAGGAGGAACATTTCCACGACCCCGGAAAATGTTATAGGCTATATCGCTTTTCGGTTCATTAACCCATTGTGGCCCGAGAGCGATTTAAAGCTTTTTTGTTTTTTCGTAATCCTGCCTAAACGGTTTGACCGCTTGAATTGAAAATTTGGACGAATGTTCTTCTTAGAATTAGGCGGGCGAAGAAATTTGGATGTAATAATAAATTACCCGGATTCGGCCCGGCGGGCTTCCAAAAAATTTTTTGATTCTGATTTATGTCCCATTTTGTGCGGTGATTTTTTGGTCTGAAAAAAAACATGTGAAAAATTTTTATGAAGATCCAGTAACCCGTTTGGGCACGAGAGTCGAACGAAGCTCATTAAATTTTTTTGTTGTCCTGCTTAAACGGTTTAACCAATTAATTCGAAAATTTGCAAAAATCTTACTCTTTAGCAGAAAAGCTCACTAAGTTAATTTGTTTATGATCCATTACCCCGTTTCGGCCCCAGGGGTCAGCGAAATTTTGTAATTTATTTTGTTGTCGCGCTTAATCGGTTTGACCAACTGAGTTGAATCGAATTAAATTTATCAAAGTGTAGCTCTTTACCACAGAAGCTCACTGAGTTGATTTGGTCACGATCCATTAATCCGTTTCGGCACCAGAGCCCAAAGATGTTTTTAAATTTCTGTGTTGTCGCACTTAAACGGATTTACCAATTGAGTTGAAAATTTACGAAAGTGTTGCTCTTCAGCTCAGAACAACACTCAGTTGATTTGGTTACGTTCCGTTAATCCGTTTTGGCAGCAGGGCCTAATGAAATTTTTTAATTTCTTTATTGTCGCGCTTAAACGGTTTGCCCAAATGAAAACTAGTTCAAGTATTCACTTGTACACACAAACTTATTCAATAAATTTTGTCGTGATACATTAAAACATTTCGGCACGATTGACTGTCAAAAAAAATTAAATTTTGTGTCTACTTTGTGTCTAATTTGGCAGTACGAATTTATGGCTCTAAATAAAGCCTGTAACAAAATGTTTATTAACATTTGTTAACCAATTTCCGTACGAGCACTCATTAAAAATATTCTGGCCGATTTTTCGATTGTTACTATTATTAAAAAGATATTTCCAACACTCTTTACTTTTATCTATACTGTTTTTAATATTCTATAAAAACTTTACAATGCAAATTTCTAATATATAAAATAATTTTTTCTAATATTTATAGTAAATAAAATAACCTTATTAAGTATCTTAATACTGTAAGATTTAAATAACAACATAACATTTTCGACCGTTATTAAAGAACAGAAATAATCTCCTCCATACAACAACCATCATGTCATCATTCAGGAATGCATTACTAACATGCGGTCTACCAACATAACATGCATGTGTATAATATATTTCTCAAAAAATATCATTGAAATATGTACATACAGGGTATGTATAATGTACGTATATTTAAAAATACTATAAACATAATCATTTAAATTAGAAAACATATTCCCAACAGAAAACTTTACATTATATCCATATACAATTTTTACACATATTTTTAGCGAATCAATTTGAAAACATAATTAGAAAAAAAGAGCTGCAGTAGGTGCTGTAGGATCTCCAACAGTGAGGGTACATAAAAATGTTGTTCTAAAACATTGCTCTTTTAAGAGACCTGTGCATTGTTAATATTTCATTGCTCTTTATTAAACAGTATATAAGTTTTGTAAACAGACGGAGGGACAGAGCGAACCTAATAGCAAATTTTTCAAAATGTACTTAAAAGGATAATTAATAAAAACATGAAATATGTATTACATTAAAAAATGTATTACATTATGGTATTTTATAATTAAAATGCGATTTTATGTTTCGGTGTCAGCGAATAAAATATTGTGAAAACTCAGTTCGCCCTAATAGTATACTCAATAGATTACTGATTCCTTTAAAGATTTTTGGTAAACGAATTGTCTCTAATTCTTCGCTCTGTTTATTGAATTTGCTAAAAAAAATTGAATTAAATGTAATTAAATGTAATAAAAATTAAAATATTAGCTATGAGCATAGTAATAAATGAGCTATATTAGTTAAATTATGTTAACGCTGAAACAAAAGTGAATTATTTTTAATGTTACCCAGATATATTACCCGGATTCGGTCCGGCGGGCTCCCAAAAAATTTTTGTTTCCGATTTATGTCCAATTTTATATGGTGGTTTTATGGCCTGAGAAAAAGCCTGTGACAAATTTTTATGAAGTTCCATTAACCCGTTGCGGCACCAGGGGTCAGTGAAGGCTTTTAATTTACTTTGTTGTCGGGCTTAAACGGTTTGACCAATTGAGTTGAAAATTTATCAAAATGTAGCTCTTTACCACAGAAGCTCACTGAGTTGATTTGGTTAGTTGATTGAACTCATTCAATAAATTTTATAGTGATACATTAACACCTTTCTGCACGATAGACTGTCAAAAAACATTTTTGTTTCTAATTTGTGTCTAATTTGTGTCTAATTAGCAGGATGAATTTATGATTCTATATAAAGCCTGTTACAAAAGATTTGTTAAATGTTTCTTAACCCATTTGCGCACGAGCACCTATTAAAAATATTCTGCCTATTTTTTTGTATTGTTACTATTATTAAAAATATATTTCCAACACTCTTTACTTTTATATATACTGTTTTCAATATTCCACAAAAACCTTTCAATGCAAATTTCTAATATATAACAGTAATTAAAATAACCTTATTAAGTATCTTAAGAATACTGTGTTTAAGTTTTAAGAACATAACATTTTGGGCCGTTGTTAAAAAACAGAAACAATCTCCTACATACGACAATCATCATGTCATAATTCAGAAATGCATTACTTATATGTGGTCTACCTATATAAGATGCATGTATATAATATATTTCTGAAAAAATATTATTGAAATATGTACATACTATATGTATAATGTATGTATATTTAAAAATTATATAAACAATAATCAATTAAATTAGAAAACATATTCACATTTCTGTAATTTTCATATTCACATTTCTGTAACATTTCTGTAATAAAGTGTAACATTTCTAATCAAAAATGAGTACATATCTACATATTTAAAGAACAGAAAACCTTACATTCTTATCCATATACAATTTTTACACATATATTTAGCCAATCACTTTGAAAACATAATTAGAAAAAGTAAACGTAAAAAAATTCTGGTTGATTTATAAAGGTAAAAAACAATGATGTATTTTTTATATTGAAAATATGTTAAATAGAACCTGAGATGTATGCATTTAAAAAGAAGTTTTTTCAAAATTTGAAGAGCTGTCGGTGCTGAAGCATCTCCAACGGTGAGGGTACATAAAAAAGTTGTTCTACAATATTACTCTGTAAAGAGACCTATGCATAGTTAATATTTCATTGCTCTTTATTAAACAGTATATAAGTTTTATAAACAGACGGAGGCACAGAGCGAACCTAATAGCAAATTTTTCAAAATGTGCTTAAAAGGATAATTCACAAAAACATGAAGTGACATTACTTACGTCTTTTATAATTGAAATGCGATTTTCTGTTTCGGTATTAACGAATATATTGTGAAAACTCACTTCGCGCTAATTGTGTACTCAATAGATTATTGATTCCTTTAAAGTTTTTTTGTAGACGAATTGTCTCTAATTCTTCGCTCTGTTTATTTACTTTAACTAAATATAATAAAAAATAGAATATTAACTAGCAGCATCTATAAATGTATAATAATAAGTTAACTATAGTAATTAAATTATATTAACTCAGAAACAAAAGTTAATAATATTTATTTTATAAAACCAACGGGCAACGCCGGGTACTCTGCTAGTAATTAATAATTATTAGTCCGATTTTAAAATAAATTTGTACTATTAATATAGTAATATAGTATTCGTAATTTAAAAACATTATTAATTATAAAAAACAATTTAGATAGATTGAATTTTTGAAATAAAAAGTTAATATAAATAAGAAAAAAGCAAAAATAGTGAAAAAGAAAAAATGGAATTAAAGTTCATAAAAGTTTTAAACAATCACTTAACAAAAAAATATAAAATAACTATTATAAAATTAATTTATCACATATTATATTATCAATTTCTTTAACTTTATCAACTTATTTTTGTTCAATTTAATCAATCAATATCAGCAGTTATAATAATATTAAAAAACACTTTTTATTATATGTATATAATTTATCACATAATACATATATCAAATTCTTTAACTTTATCAACTTCTTTTTGTTCAATTTAATTCGGCACGCTTTTAGATAGAGGCTTGAAATTTTGAGGCAAGAAATAACTTTTAGAATTAGTATAAGTTTGCTCAGAAAATTTTTTTGGACCACCCCCTGTTTATGAGCTATTAGGGCTCAAAAATTGAAAATTTGCTATTTTTAAACACCTGTAACTTAGGAACCTGTACATATTTTGCTTCTGCAAGATATAAAAATTATAGCTACAGTACTATATTTTTACGTGTGTTAAAGGTTTACTTTAGTTGTAAAGAGTTCCAAAGTTGCAGCTCTTCAAAATTGCGAAAAAGCCCCATTTTCAGATGTATATATCTCAGGCTCTGGGTAATAGTTTTGCAATCTAAAACCGCCAGAAGATCGAAAATTTTATTATCTATATAAAACAATATCAAAATTATGTAATATTTTGTAATTTACTATTTAAATTTACCGTTATGTGAAAACCACATTTTGCATGAAATTTCTTTTTTTATAACTCCGGCACGCCTTTAGATAGGAACCTAAAATTTTGAGACAAGAAAGAAATTTTAGAATTAGTATAAGTTTCCTCAGAAAATTTTTTGGTAGCGCCTCCTGTTTATGAGTTATTACGCCTAAAAATTGAAAATTTGCTATTTTTAGACACCTGTAAAAATTTTTCTTCTTCAAGACATGAAAATTAAAGGTGGTTTAATAATATATTTTTACGCGTGTTAACGGTTTTTCTTAGTTATATAGGATTCCGGACTTACGGCCCCTCAAAATTTCAAAAATGTCCTATTTTCACGTTTTTTCTTATTACATGAAATTTTCAAATTTTTGTGCAAGTCACAATTCTAAACAGTTTGTATTGAGTTTTGAAAATGTGCGCTTTTAAAAACCGTTGGTTTACATTCTACCTTGTTTATTTTTATTTTTAACTTATCATCATTTTCTTTTTTCTAAATAACTTCATTATTTTTTTTAATAATAAATTTATATAGCATCACATTAAATTAGGGGCCTCGGTGGCCTAGTGGGTAAGATCGTATAAAATACGCTGTACACACCGAGGGATTGTGAGTTCGAATCCCACTCATGTCGTAAGAGTTATTCCCCCTTACGACATTTACAGCTACGTCTAAAAAGGAATGACTGTGTAATTTCATGTTGACATTTGTGTGACAGAGAAATGTCATATGCAAAAAAAAAAATTAAATAAATTTTTAAAAAATTAAGACATTATTTTTCATCTAGAATTTTGCTTAATATCTATAAGGATTATATACGGCTCAAGATGGAGTATAACTCCCATATATGGCTGGCGCCTCACTTACTTCAATGAATTACCTTAATCGAATTCAAAAACGCGACTTTTGTATATTTTAAAATTAATTATTAAATAAAAGTTGATGTTATTTTTATAAAAATGTTTTATTTACAAATTGTTTTTTTAAAATTAACTTATAACGTTACTATTTTTTATACCCTACACCTAAAGATTCCGGAGCAAACGAGATTATCCCCAAAACCAAGAAAGATAGAACCTTTAAATTTTGTACAATGATGTACCTTTTTATTCGATTTATGTCTCTGAAATTTAAGAGGTTTTGGTCCATGGGTTTGGATTTTGGAAACTTCCGAACGAGGCCCAGAGCAAATGAGATTATCTCCAAAACCAAGATATAACCTTTAAATTTGGCAGAGTGGTGTTCTTTCATGTTTTATTTAAGTGTCTCAAATTTGAGAGGATTTGGTTCATGGGTTCGGATCTTGGAAGCTTCCGAACGAGCCCCAGAGCAAACGAGTATATCTTCACAACCAACAAAGATAGAACCTTTATTTTTAGTTCAAGAGTGTGCTGTTATGTTTCCTTTTCTATAAAATTGGAAACTGACATTTGAAAGAATTTGAACCATGGATTCGTATATTGGAAGCTTCCGAACGAGCCCCAGAGCAAACGAGATTATCTCCAGAACGAACAAAGATAGAACCTTCAAATTTTTTACAATGATGTTCCTTCCTGTTTGATTTATGTCTCTGAAATTTAAGAGGATGTGGTCCATGGGTTTGGATTTTGGAAGCTTCCGAACGAGCCCCAGAGCATATGAGATTATCACCAAAAACAACAAAGATATAACCTTTAAATTTGGCAGAATGGTGTGCTTTCATGTTTGATTTAGGTCTCTGAAATTTGAGAGGATTTGGTCCTTTGGTTTGTATTTTGGAAGCTTCCGAACGAGCCCCAGAGCAAACGAGATTATCTCCAAAACCAACAAAGATAGAACCTTCAAATTTTTTACAATGATGTTGCTTCCCGTTCGATTTATGTCTCTGAAATTTAAAAAGATTTGGTCCATGATTTTGGATTTTGGAAGCTTCCGAACGAGCCTCAGAGCAAATGATATTATCTCCAAAACCAACTAAGATATAACCTTTAAATTAGGCAGAATGGTGTTCCTTCATGGTTAATTTATGTTTCTGAAATTTGTGAGGATTTGGTCCAGGGGTTCAAATCTTGGAAGCTTCCGGACGAGCCCCAGAGCAAAAGAGTATATCTCCACAACCAACAAAGATAGAACTCTTATTTTTAGTACAAAGGTGTTCTGTTATGTTTCCTTTTCTGTAAAATTGGAAATTGACATTTGAAAGAATTTGAACCATGGGTTCGTATTTTGGATACTTCAGGACGAGCACAAGAGCAACGAGCATATCTCCAAAACCTACAAAAGTAGAACCTTTAAATTTAGTACAATGGTGTTCTAGCTTGTTTTCTTTATGTTCCTGAGATGGATTCGATGAATTGAAGTGGCAATTCGGGTACCTGACACACACCTCCCAAGGACTAACAATCTTCGAAATTAATAAAGATAGAAACTTAAAATTTTTTACAAAAGTGTCAAGCATATCCCAAGAGGATGCCTCTTTTACGTTTCTGAAATTCGAGTTGAATAAGACAGAAAAGGGAAGAAGTTCAAGCTGCTGCCAAAAAAACTTATGTATTTTTAATTTAATTCGAATTATTCAGGTGTAGGGTATTAATAAATCGGTTGCATCGACTTACTATTACATTTACTTGTTTTTTTTTAATTTTATTTCAAGAAAATATTTATTTAATACAAAAATTGGATATTATGACTTTCCAATTTAAAATCAAACTTAACACTGAAATTTCTAAAGAAAGGAAAAATTAAACAACCCTTAAATTTTTCCTAATTTCTACAAAAAAAATAATAAAATAATATAATAATAAAACTTAAATTGTAAAAAAACAATTACTGACAAATTTATTTATTTTAACGGAAATAAATTACTGATAAGGATTATTTTTATTTAGTTTTTCAACAGCTTTTTATTAACTTAGTTGGGTAAAGGATGGAATCTTAGAAGCCATTTTAAACACACTTCCCGTTGAGACTTGAAATTTTCTTCATTAGATCAGATCCCGATGACAATACATGATTTTAAAATAATAATATCGAAAAACATTAGAGAAATTAGCTTAATTTCAAAATTAAATTTTCATACACAGATATAACAGAATTTTTAACAGAATTATTACAGAACCAAAATAAAACATTTTATCTAAATTTACTAAACTCACCAGTCCCAATACCAATACGTATACGGAGTACATAAATGTTTATTTTTTCTATAAAAGACTATTGTTTTTTATGTAGGCCATTGCATTGTATGCGTACATGTACATAGGTACATACTTCAAAATATGTAATAATATGTGCTTCGAAAATATTTTTGGTTTGAAAGCGATGAATTTGAAAGATATGAATGTGTAAACAAATTAATGTGCTGCACTTGAGAACACAGTGTAAAATTTAATATGCATTTACTTAAAATTTAGTAAGCAAGTGTTAAATTTATGTTTTTTTTCATCAAATCAATTGATTTTTAGTATACATTTTTATTTATAAAAGCAATGTGTTTATTTATAATATTTATATAGGTATGTGTTTTTCCTTTCTTAATTATAATTAAAATAGGGCTTTTCTTTCGAAACTCTTAACATATTAAAATCGCATATTATGGCCCAAACATTGATATCTAAATTGGGAGCTGCCTTTAAATTGAGATCTATTAGGGAATGATGATGTCCCACTAATACCTTTTTCTGAAATATAAAAACTAAGAATATATTTCCAATTATGTAAAAACATTAAACAACAAAAAGAATATATTAAGAATAAGAAATCCAGTCTTTTTTAAAAATAGTAAATAACAACAATATTTTTCTTTTCAATAACAATAATTATGAATTAATCATAAAATATATGTTATGTACATACATACATATATACCTACATCGTCTAGAAAAAGCAAAATAATTTTTTTTTAATTCAAAAACATTAGCAGTTAGAAGTAAGCAATATTCTCAATTACATACTTTTAAACCCAAATTTTTTTACTACATATGTAGGTACAAACATGTACAAAAATAGTATGCATATTTTTATGTGTGTTGTACTATTAAAAATCTGCTAACACAGTCACACCAAATTCCCAAATTCCCAACTATTATTATTTAGTTGATTTATCGATTTATTATTTTTTAATATGTAGGCAACAGTTATATTTACATGAATGGACGGTAAATATAAATGAACAAAAAAAAATTTTATGTATGCATATGAATGGACGGTTAACATAAACGAACAAAAAAAAAATTCAGAATGTTCTATAGCTAATAATTTCTATTTTTTAAATAGACTGTATGCATAAATTTAATATTAAAAAAAAAAAAAAGTTCTTAGCGTACCTAAATAACAGAAAAAAACGAGGAAGAATACAGTTGCCTTTGTCAACTCTTAGATACCCGTACGAATCGTTAGTATGTTCACAGTCTGTCACTCTGCTTACAATATTTTTTTTTAATATTTTAGTATTTTAAAATAATTTGGGTGAATTTTATAATTTCTAGTACTATGGGTTGTACATATATTCAAACTATATGTTTAAAAGTACATTCTTCAAAAGCAGATTCTAACCTTCCACATAACGATTATCAATCCAAAACTTTTTCAAATATTCTATAGTACCATTTAATACTAAGCGGTAAATGTATATTAAATTTACTAAGTACAAAATAATAAATATAATTTTAAATATTATATTATATTATATTTAAATATTCCATTGACAGAATAATTTCTAAAAAGTACAATAAAATACATATATCTATGTATGTAAATACGACGCTATATAATATACATCCATACTCTTATCATTCATTCATCAGTGACATATACGATATGTAAATAAACATGATATTATATAAGTATGTATTTATATATATCAATATCATATAAATAAAAATTCTTCAAGCAACCGTTATGTTGTTTATTTATTTACATTTTTTTGTACTACGCATTATATCCTCAACAATTTCAAATTATCGAGTAAAACAAATGCAAAAAATTTGTTGAAGAAATTTGTTAGAAAATTTGAAAAAATCAAGTAACACTTTCGTCAATTATATAGTAACCCTATATTATTAAAAAAAGTTGTTAACAGAAATAAGAGTATAATGTTGAAGCTTTAATTTTTGTGTATTACTTCAAAAAAATTTTAACAGGTGTTCAAGTTACAGGTGTTTAAAAATGGGATATTTTCAGTTTTGGACCCCTTACAGCTTCTAAATGGGGAGTGATACAAAAAATTTCTGAAATGACTCATACTTATTTTCATCTAACTTCTGTCAAAATTTCAAGTTTCCAACTTAAACCGTTTAGAAGATAGAAGCGTTAAAGGATTTTGCAAAATTTGAGTTTCGCATAACGGTAAATTAAAACACCGTATGCCACAAATATAAATTTATTGTTTATATACTTTTAAAGCTAATAAAAGTAGTAATCATTTGGCGTTTTCAAAATGAAGATATACCTTATACAACTTGTGCTATAACAATTTAAATATAGAGCTTTTTAGAACCTTTGGGAGCTGTAACTCCGTAACGGGTGGGGCTACAAAAAAAGTTATTAAAAATAAAATTAATATTTTTGAGAGATCTATCAGTAGTTAAAATTTCATAGCTCTATTTCAAAAAAAATGTGGGGATCTAAAAGTTAGGTGTTCGAGAGCTACCCTAAGTTTTGTTCCAAACTCAACCAAAAAAAATAGGGAGCCTACAAATTACTCCCAGAATATTTTGTGTAAATTTCAAGATTCTAGCTTTCTTAGTTTTTGAGTTAGCGTGCTGACGGACGGACGGACATGGCTCAAACGTCTTAGAATTTTTTTCTGATCCGATCCATAACTTTGAAGGTATATCTAGCTCGCTTATTTCTAGGTGTTACAAACAGTGGAGTAACTTTATTATACCCGATCCTATCGTACGGGTATAAAAAGTAAAATGAAATACTGGAAGAAAAATAAAAACGAATAGAAAAAAAAGAGAACAAAAAATGTTACTTTGTTACTTTTTATATTTTTAAAGTCTATTTCTTATGTATATGTGCAGATCTGATATTTACCCACACAACAAATAGAAAAAAAGAAATATTAAAATGTTATGCTATGAAAAAAAAGAAAAAACAAGGCAATGTACAAATCAAAGTTTTTAAAGGGTCGCATTTTAAGTGGAAATAAAGAACATTATAAAATTGCAATATTTTTATTTAAATTTTGAATTTAGCTATGCAACGTTTTCTTAATTTTTTAAAAATTTTGCCACATTATGATATAATGCAACACTGAGAAGTTCAGCTCATAATATAGATACATATGTATATGAATGAATTTTATTATTTTTGTATGTTGTTATAGATTTATTATTTTTTAATATGTAGGCAACAGTTATATTTATATGAATGGACGGTAAACATAAACGAATAAAAAAAAATTTTATATATGCATATGAATGGACGGTAAATATAAACGAACAAAAAAAAATTCAGAATGTTCTATAGGTATAATTTATATTTTTTAATTAGAATGCATGTATTTAAAGAAAAAAAAAAAAGAAATACTTAGCGTACCTAAATAACAGAAAACAAAAAAAAAAAAAATGTAATACTGGAAGACAAATAAAAACGAATAGAAAAAAAAGAGAACAAAAAATGTTACTTTGATTGTTTTTAAATATTTTTAAAGTCTATTTTATATGCTTTTATATTAACTCGTCGGTGTCGGTGTCGGTTTATTTATTTATTTATTTGTCATTCTGTCACGCTTTTTATTATCTTCGTAATCTGTTAGCAACATTTATAAGTGTTGTATGGTGCAGAGGAAAGTGTACAGGTGGGGGTCATGTTGTTCGATTCCAGTTCACATGCAACTTTTTTTTTTTTAACTATCTATTCATCAACATTTTTTGAATAAAATATGTATATATTTTGTATATATGAATTTGAAATTTAAATTTTTATCTCTAAATTCATGCATACAATACACACGCAATATATTTTTGATCTTTTCTCCTATAATAGTATATTTTTATGTATGTTGCTAAAATATTTTGTTTACAACATTTGTTTAGTATTTAAATCAAAATATTTGCTGTCAACATTCTTTAATGCATATTGAATATGCATGGTTAAAAATTAAGATTTTATGTTCGTAATATGTTCATTAAATATTTAAGTGTTGTATAGTGCAGAGGAGAGCGTACAGGTTTTGAAAGTAAGAGTAATTTGGTTCGAATCCAATTCGTGTAGGTACATTTTTTTTTTTTTGTTAACTGTATTCATCAAAATTTTTTTAATAAAATTTTATGTATAATATACACATATTATTTGATCTTTCCTCCTCTAATAATTTAGTTCAATCAATCTTGACGTGCACATGTAATTTGTATTAGGATTTAGCAAAACACAAAATATATAGGTACAATATTTTTATGTTGCTAAATTATTTTGTTTTAAAACATTTGTTTAGGATTTAAATCAGAATATTTGTTGTCAACATTCTTTATTGCATATTGAATATGTATGGCGTTAAAAATTAATGTTTTATGTGTTTTATTTAGGAACATTTATTATGTCTATTGTGTACATAGATATACATATAAATAGCAAAACACAAAATATATAGGTACAATATTTTTATGTTGCTAAATTATTTTGTTTTAAAACATTTGTTTAGGATTTACATCAGAATATTTGTTGTCAACATTCTTTATTGCATATTGAATATGTATGGCGTTAAAAATTAATGTTTTATGTGTTTTATTTAGGAATATTTATTATGTCTATTGTGTATATAGATATACATATAAAATTTCATTCAAAATAATTCCAATTGCCAAATTAAAACTACATACATAATATTTTTTTTGTATATATATACATCGTAAAGAATATAAAAAGTAAAGATCATTTCAAAATTATGCTTTTGCACATTACGCATTATGATTTACAAACAAAATGTCAACACAAAAAATTAAAACTACGTATGTAAATATGTACGTACGTATGTAAATAATATTATGTTAAACTAATTTCCTAAATTATTTTGTTCCGCTCCATTTGTTTATAATTTAAATCAAGATATTTGTCAACAATTTTTACTGCATGATCTTATTAAAGGATTAGGTAGGTACTAAGTGTTCAAGGTTAGATGTTTGTTTGGATATACGATATACTACTAATGCTATACTATAGAAATATACAGTAAAATACATTTATGTACAATATATATCATTTTCACACGTGTTAGAAATGTTACTTCAACTAAAATTGTATTGTAATATTTATAATCACAGTATTTTCGTACATATTCTTCGAGGTACTTTCATTAATTATGAATTACATACTGGAATAAAAAATTTTTACTCTTGCCATATAATAAAAATATCCAATATTTTTTAAATTTAAAATATATGCTTCATTTAAAACTAAAAAGTATAAAATAAAATAATAAGTAAAAAAAATAATTTTTAAAATACATATGCTTTTATCGAAACTGAATTCGCCCCCTAAAAAGTAGAAAATAAAATTAATTGCAAAACTTTAACTTTTTGGACTGTTATAATATAAAAGTGAGTTGCTAGTGCAAGCATTTTGGACTGTTATAATATAAAAGTAAATTGCTGGAATAAAAAAGAAACACGAACCTCAAATTTCGCAGATTTTATTTAACTTTATTCCAGCAATTTACTTTTATATTATAACAGTCCCAAATGATTGCACTAGCAACTCACTTTTATATTATAACAGTCCAAAAAGCTAAAGTTTTGCAATCAATTTTATTTTCTACTTTTTAGGGGACGAATTCGGTTTCGATAAAAGCATATGTATTTTAAAAAATATTTTTTTTTACTTATTATTTTATCTTATGCATATATTGTGCACATCTGATATTTACCCACATAACAGATAGAAAAAAAGAACTATTAAAATGTTATGATTTTAAAAGAAAGAAACATACGTTTGATATTTCCGTACATAACAGATAAAAAAAAAATATTAAAATGTTATGTTGTGAAAAGAAAGAAAAAACAAGGCAGTGTATGAATCAAAGTTTTTAAAGGGTCGCATTTTAAGTGGAAATAAAGAACATTATAAAATTGCAATATTTTTATTTAAATTTTGAATTTAGCTATGCAACGTTTTCTTAATTTTTTAAAAATTTTGCCACAATAAATTAATAATAAAAAAATTCAATATATTCTATATTATAACAGGTAATAATATAATTATAGACTGTAAGGGCAACTGTAAAAATTCAAAATTAAACAAGGAAAAAAAAAAATCAATTTAATACTTATATTTGTCGTTACTAAAAAGAATAAAATAAAATAATAAAAAATTTTTTTTAAAAAACAGCTTTTTTGAACTAAAAAGTAGAAAATAAATTTATAATAGCAAATTTTTCTGTAATTTTCTAAACTATATTGTTATAATCGAGATTACTTTGAAAAAGTTTATTTCAATATGTCAAATATATATATAAATATAAGTATATACAAGTTTTAAAGTCTGTGAAATTAAAATAAAAGCTGGAGGCAACAAACGCATAACTATAAACTTATATTTTTAAATGTTGCCTCCAGCTTTTATATTAATTTCACAGACTTTAAAACTTATTTATACTTATATTTATATATATATTTGACATATTGAAATAAAGTTTTTCAAAGAAATCTCGATTGTAAGTAACAATATAGTTTAGAAAATTACAGAAAAAATTGCTATTAAAAATGTATTTTCTACTTTTTAGTTCAAAAAAGCTGTTTTTTTAAAAATTTTTTTTATTTATTTTGTTATTTATTTATTTATTTCTTTATTATATTTATATGTTATGGTACTACAGTTATGATTTTACAATATACTAGACTTAGACAATAATTTAAAATTGGTATAAAAGTCTTAGCAATTATAATAATTATAAATGTACAAAAATACAAAACTTAAATATAAATAAAGTATAAATACAAAAATTAAATATATATGTTATTATTATATCCTAATTTAGTAGATATAATAATTTAGTTATAGTTTTAATTAATTTTAGTCATAATTCTAACAATCTTTTGAGTAGCATTGAATCATTTTTTAATTAACATTTAAATTTAAATGTGAAGCTGCGTATGTTACTGCATTTCTTTAATTTCTCAGGAAGATATTTATAAATTCTTATTGAAGAGCAAAAATTACCTTTTTTGACCAATTCAGTTCGAGTTTTTCATGACATAACATTCCCATATTTCTTGTGTATAGTTATGAATATTCCTTCTCTTTTGCAACAACGTTTTGCATTTAGTGACACCATTTTCTATTTTATGAATTATTTTGGCTTTTTCTAAAATTATTAATTCATCTTATTTGAGGAAACCAGTACTTTTGTATAGATTATCAAATGGAGTACGCCAATTCAGGCTGTAGAGTATCTTGATTGCTTTATTTATTAATATGTTAACTTTATTCTTTAATGTATTTGTACAACACGACCATGTCGTCACATTGTATCATAATGTGTGCATGAAATAATTATTTAGCTGATTTATCATCTAATATGATACCCCTTCTTCTAATAGCACCTAGTAATGGCATTATCTTTTTCAATATACAATTAATATGATCATTCCAGGATAATTTGTCATCTATTATAATACCGAGATATTTATAACATTGTTCTCTAATAATATCTCTACTATCAATACAAATTTGGGGATTGATATCCGATTTATTTGATCGTTTAAATATCTTCGTAATCTGTTAGCAACATTTATAAGTGTTGTATGGTGCAGAGGAAAGTGTACAGGTGGGGGTCATGTTGTTCGATTCCAGTTCACATGCAACTTTTTTTTTTTTAACTATCTATTCATCAACATTTTTTGAATAAAATATGTATATATTTTGTATATATGAATTTGAAATTTAAATTTTTATCTCTAAATTCATGCATACAATACACACGCAATATATTTTTGATCTTTTCTCCTATAATAGTATATTTTTATGTATGTTGCTAAAATATTTTGTTTACAACATTTGTTTAGTATTTAAATCAAAATATTTGCTGTCAACATTCTTTAATGCATATTGAATATGCATGGTTAAAAATTAAGATTTTATGTTCGTAATATGTTCATTAAATATTTAAGTGTTGTATAGTGCAGAGGAGAGCGTACAGGTTTTGAAAGTAAGAGTAATTTGGTTCGAATCCAATTCGTGTAGGTACATTTTTTTTTTTTTGTTAACTGTATTCATCAAAATTTTTTTAATAAAATTTTATGTATAATATACACATATTATTTGATCTTTCCTCCTCTAATAATTTAGTTCAATCAATCTTGACGTGCACATGTAATTTGTATTAGGATTTAGCAAAACACAAAATATATAGGTACAATATTTTTATGTTGCTAAATTATTTTGTTTTAAAACATTTGTTTAGGATTTAAATCAGAATATTTGTTGTCAACATTCTTTATTGCATATTGAATATGTATGGCGTTAAAAATTAATGTTTTATGTGTTTTATTTAGGAACATTTATTATGTCTATTGTGTACATAGATATACATATAAATAGCAAAACACAAAATATATAGGTACAATATTTTTATGTTGCTAAATTATTTTGTTTTAAAACATTTGTTTAGGATTTACATCAGAATATTTGTTGTCAACATTCTTTATTGCATATTGAATATGTATGGCGTTAAAAATTAATGTTTTATGTGTTTTATTTAGGAATATTTATTATGTCTATTGTGTATATAGATATACATATAAAATTTCATTCAAAATAATTCCAATTGCCAAATTAAAACTACATACATAATATTTTTTTTGTATATATATACATCGTAAAGAATATAAAAAGTAAAGATCATTTCAAAATTATGCTTTTGCGCATTACGCATTATGATTTACAAACAAAATGTCAACACAAAAAATTAAAACTACGTATGTAAATATGTACGTACGTATGTAAATAATATTATGTTAAACTAATTTCCTAAATTATTTTGTTCCGCTCCATTTGTTTATAATTTAAATCAAGATATTTGTCAACAATTTTTACTGCATGATCTTATTAAAGGATTAGGTAGGTACTAAGTGTTCAAGGTTAGATGTTTGTTTGGATATACGATATACTACTAATGCTATACTATAGAAATATACAGTAAAATACATTTATGTACAATATATATCATTTTCACACGTGTTAGAAATGTTACTTCAACTAAAATTGTATTGTAATATTTATAATCACAGTATTTTCGTACATATTTTACTCTTCGAGGTACTTTCATTAATTATGAATTACATACTGGAATAAAAAATTTTTACTCTTGCCATATAATAAAAATATCCAATATATTTTAAATTTAAAATATATGCTTCATTTAAAACTAAAAAGTATAAAATAAAATAATAAGTAAAAAAAATAATTTTTAAAATACATATGCTTTTATCGAAACTGAATTCGCCCCCTAAAAAGTAGAAAATAAAATTAATTGCAAAACTTTAACTTTTTGGACTGTTATAATATAAAAGTGAGTTGCTAGTGCAAGCATTTTGGACTGTTATAATATAAAAGTAAATTGCTGGAATAAAAAAGAAACACGAACCTCAAATTTCGCAGATTTTTATTTAACTTTATTCCAGCAATTTACTTTTATATTATAACAGTCCCAAATGCTTGCACTAGCAACTCACTTTTATATTATAACAGTCCAAAAAGCTAAAGTTTTGCAATCAATTTTATTTTCTACTTTTTAGGGGGCGAATTCGGTTTCGATAAAAGCATATGTATTTTAAAAATTATTTTTTTTACTTATTATTTTATCTTATGCATATATTGTGCACATCTGATATTTACCCACATAACAGATAGAAAAAAAGAACTATTAAAATGTTATGATTTTAAAAGAAAGAAACATACGTTTGATATTTCCGTACATAACAGATAAAAAAAAAATATTAAAATGTTATGTTGTGAAAAGAAAGAAAAAACAAGGCAGTGTATGAATCAAAGTTTTTAAAGGGTCGCATTTTAAGTGGAAATAAAGAACATTATAAAATTGCAATATTTTTATTTAAATTTTGAATTTAGCTATGCAACGTTTTCTTAATTTTTTAAAAATTTTGCCACAATAAATTAATAATAAAAAAATTCAATATATTCTATATTATAACAGGTAATAATATAATTATAGACTGTAAGGGCAACTGTAAAAATTCAAAATTAAACAAGGAAAAAAAAAAATCAATTTAATACTTATATTTGTCGTTACTAAAAAGAATAAAATAAAATAATAAAAAAATTTTTTTAAAAAACAGCTTTTTTGAACTAAAAAGTAGAAAATAAATTTATAATAGCAAATTTTTCTGTAATTTTCTAAACTATATTGTTACAATCGAGATTTCTTTGAAAAAGTTTATTTCAATATGTCAAATATATATATAAATATAAGTATATATAAGTTTTAAAGTCTGTAAATTAAAATAAAAGCTGGAGGCAACAAACGCATAACTATAAACTTGTATTTTTAAATTTTGCCTCCAGCTTTTATATTAATTTCACAGACTTTAAAACTTATTTATACTTATATTTATATATATATTTGACATATTGAAATAAAGTTTTTCAAAGAAATCTCGATTGTAAGTAACAATATAGTTTAGAAAATTACAGAAAAAATTGCTATTAAAAATTTATTTTCTACTTTTTAGTTCAAAAAAGCTGTTTTTTTAAAAATTTATTTTATTTATTTTGTTATTTATTTATTTATTTCTTTATTATATTTATATGTTATGGTACTACAGTTATGATTTTACAATATACTAGACTTAGACAATAATTTAAAATTGGTATAAAAGTCTTAGCAATTATAATAATTATAAATGTACAAAAATACAAAAATTAAATATAAATAAAGTATAAATACAAAAATTAAATATATATATTATTATTATATCCTAATTTAGTAGATATAATAATTTAGTTATAGTTTTAATTAATTTTAGTCATAATTCCAACAATCTTTTGAGTAGCATTGAATCATTTTTTAATTAACATTTAAATTTAAATGTGAAGCTGCGTATGTTACTGCATTTCTTTAATTTCTCAGGAAGATATTTATAAATTCTTATTGAAGAGCAAAAATTACCTTTTTTGACCAATTCAGTTCGAGTTTTTCATGACATAACATTCCCATATTTCTTGTGTATAGTTGTGAATATTCCTTCTCTTTTGCAACAACGTTTTGCATTTAGTGACACCATTTTCTATTTTATGAATTATTTTGGCTTTTTCTAAAATTATTAATTCATCTTATTTGAGGAAACCAGTACTTTTGTATAGATTATCAAATGGAGTACGCCAATTCAGGCTGTAGAGTATCTTGATTGCTTTATTTATTAATATGTTAACTTTATTCTTTAATGTATTTGTACAACACGACCATGTCGTCACATTGTATCATAATGTGTGCATGAAATAATTATTTAGCTGATTTATCATCTAATATGATACCCCTTCTTCTAATAGCACCTAGTAATGGCATTATCTTTTTCAATATACAATTAATATGATCATTCCAGGATAATTTGTCATCTATTATAATACCGAGATATTTATAACATTGTTCTCTAATAATATCTCTACTATCAATACAAATTTGGGGATTGATATCCGATTTATTTGATCGTTTAAAAATCATGTACTTTGTTTTTTCAATGTTCTCTGTTAATTTATTTCCATTTACCCATTTCATATTTTTTCAAATCCGAATTGTTCTAATAACTCAGCATTTTTTGCTGAATAGATAAGCAATATATCATCAGCAAATATTTTATAATCAACTTTTATATTAGCAAATTGCATATTATGTACATAATAGATCTGTATCAATAATAGATCTTACAGAATCGTTGATAGCTACATCAACGCCATGCGATTTTTGGAATCCAAATTGGTTGATATCAATTCCCCTTAACATTTGATAAATTTACATATTCTTTTATAAATTATTTTTTCAAATATTTTACTCATGCAGCTAGTAAGTGTTATAGGCCGATAATTATATGTATCCAAAGGAGAACCACTTTTGCATATTGGAATTCCAGTACTACATTTTAATGAATTAGAATAATCTCCTGTGCGAAAACTATCATTACTATATGATACTATATTAGCAATAGCTTTTAAATCCTTTGCTGCTGTGTTATCAGACCCAGGTGAATTATCTTTTAGATTCATAATAACATTATACACTTCTTAATCATTAGTAGGTACCAAAAACATGAAACGTTCATTTATTGTGTTTTCTATTATATTTACTTCTTTAGTTTGAATTTTATCTGCCAATTTTTTACCAGCATTACTAAAATACTCATTAAAGCTGTTGGCTATGTCTTTATTATTATTTAACATTTCATTATTGGTAGTATATGTGGCACTTGACCGTGGGAGTTTTGTGCCAGAAAGAGATAGTAATAGTTATGCAAATGAGTTCACGGCAAAGGTGTTTGAACTTTTAAGGAATGTTGTTTGTAGAAATATTTATGCAAATTAGGTGTAAATAAATTGTGCAAATAAATTGTATTAGGTGCAAATAAATTGTACGGTGATATGTTGAATTACATATATTTCTTAATAAGTGAGGGTAAAATAGATATCGAGTTATAATTACCCTGAAAACTGAACTATTTCCACTATGAATTTTGTAGAGTACGGTTAAAACGTTCTACTATGCATGCTTTCATTTCAGAATATGTATGATAATTTTTTAATATCTTTTTATTTTCTTTCCATAAGTTTTCTAAATTCCTTATTAAAAAATTTTTTCCCTTGATCGGATTGAATATTTTTTGGGTGTGTTCCAGCACGTTTGAAAATGTTTTGCATGCCAAGTAAAACGTTATTAGCATTTTTAGTTTTAATTGGTTCAGCATAAGCATATTTCGAAAAGATATCTATTATAGTTAATAAATATTTATTTCCTTTGTTATACTTTGCATATGGAATCATTTCTACTAAATCGATTTGCCATGTATCGTATAAACCTTTTTGAATAAATTTTCTTCGATGAAAGTTTCGTCTAGCTGGTCTATGTATTTCCGTTATTTGTTCCCTTGACATTATGCTTGTACCATTGAATCAGATTTTTCAATTCTATTTTATAATTTTCTATAGAGCAACAGTTACATGTATCTGGCCCAGATGACGAGTTGTCGTA
This sequence comes from Poecilobothrus nobilitatus, assembly GCA_947095535.1. Classification (NCBI taxonomy): domain Eukaryota; kingdom Metazoa; phylum Arthropoda; class Insecta; order Diptera; family Dolichopodidae; genus Poecilobothrus; species Poecilobothrus nobilitatus. The sequence goes on from OX352772.1 coordinate 109,453,831, forward strand.
AGCTCAAGGACAAGGAGCAAAATGAGTTCCGTATATTGATGTAAATTTTTCTGTTGTTGAAAATTCATTAATGAATTTATACATGTGAAAAATACGTTGCTTATGCTCATTTAATAACACAGAGGAATATGATTTTAAAAACTCTTCCACTTCTTTCACTTCCATCATTTAAAATGAGAATAATTATACATCTTTCACCTTCATTGAGAGATAAGCTGAGAATAAGCTATAATACACTTTTGTGCTTATATATATATATTTCAAGGCGAAACTATTTTACCTCTTAATCATTTTTAAAACACGAACTGATAATGATATATTTTAATCATCCATTTACGGTGATGGTAGCGGGACCATCTGGATGTGGGAAAACAACATTTGTATGCAACTTAATCAAATATATTACTAGATTGATACATCCCAAAATTGAAAACATTAAATGGTGTAGCCCAATAATTTCTACTGTTCCAAGAAATAAAGATTTCCCTGATATAGATTTGTATACCGGCATTTCGGAAGAGCTTAGTGTAAATGACAATAAACCTACGTTAATTGTTTTAGATGATTTAATATTAGATTCAGCAAATAAGTATTTGCACTTTTTACTAAAGGTTCGCACACCGGAATTTGTCTATTATATTATTAACGCAAAACATTTTTCATCAGGAAAAATTCTCACGAGATATTTCATTAAATTGTAAATATTTGGTACTTTTTAAAACCCTCGAGATAAATCACAGATTTTTCCTCTAGCTAAACAACTATATCCGGAAAATATAACAGGCTTCCTGGGGGTATATAATGAATCAACATCAAGCCCACATGGTTATATTGTATTAGATTTAACACAAGACATTAACGATTTGTTGCGAATTAGAACCAACATATTGTCAGAGGAATATTGCGTTTGTTTTTGTGCTACCAAAGATTTAAACATTTGCTTAAAATATGAAACAGTTGAAGAAAAACCGACATATGTTACATGTACTAGAAAAATGCAACAACAAAAATTTTCATAAAAATATTCAAAAATATTGTGATGATGATATAATCAAAACTATTGCTGAAATTGCAATTAATGTGTTAAACGGGAACATTAAAATATCACCATCACAAAAAACAAAACTAGAAAAATATAAAAAACAATTGAGACTCTTAGCGTGTTCACAAAAAGGTAAAAAACCTAAACGAAAAATGTTAATTCAACATGGAGGATTTTTACCTACATTAATTCGTACTATATTATCTGGTGTAATAGGAAAACTTCTCAGTAAGAAATAATGCAGCTAATGATTGTTATGTGACTAGAAATATTTTCAAAATTTAGCAAATTATTTCAAAAAACTTGGATTTATTGGATCAAAAAATGAAAAAAGTTTTATATGATAAAAAATTAAAACCATTGCAAAAATTGTACTTATATTGTCAAAACCTTCTCAAATTATTTTCTAAACGAAATGAATATACGGAAACTGAATTACCTAAAACAAATCAACAACCGCACAGATCGATTTTGTACCATTAGTAACTGATGATGTGTTTGAATATGATCCTAAAAACGAACATTCAAATATGGATATCGATTTAACACATTACGATTAGGATGATGAAAATTCATTTAAAAAATTAGCTCAAACTGAAATGTTGAAAGATTAGTAGAAAAAATTAGTAGAAAGACCATCTCTAAGCTCTGATTATCGAATATTTCAAACACAAAGTGGTGATATAATTACCGTTGCTGTACCATCTCCTGAAAAGAAGAAGACACTAAGATCGTCCGGTAGTGCAATTTCCTCCACTATATTTTCACAGAATCCTGTAACAAAAAAAACAAAAACTAAAACCAAAACTTAGAAGTCCAAAACTAAGAACTTCATTAACACTGGAATGGAGAACATATAAGTAGTACAACATTTTATGTTTTGAAAGAAGTTAACAAATATGGATAGTCAAGATGACTTCTATGCAACATTGTTTAGTAATGATAATGTAAAACTATTTTCAGACAACACTTTAGTTTCATTCGAAAATAAATTACCTAATCACTTTGATTTAAGAAATGGAAATTGGAAAGTTGGTCTTTCAGAAATATATCTGAACGATTTCCTACAAACAGGAGAATTTAACAAAGAGAAATGTGCTTTTGTCAATATTGGGCAGTGTAATGTTTATGTAAGAAACATTGCAAAACCTCTTAAAAAAATTAAAATAACCAAATCTATAGGCTACCACATATTATTCTTATGACGATTCGGAATTACATTTGGATGATTGAAAGTTTAATTTTTTGCCAACGCTTATTAAAAATTATGATGATGTAATATTTAAAAAAGTGTCAGAATCTAGCCGAGGCGATTTAATTCGAACATCACAGACTTTTGATGAAGATAGTTTCTATATAAAAGTTAGTCAAAGTTATAATGTAAAAACATTACTAACTGAACTATTTCAACAGAAAAAAAAATATAAAAAATTTCAAAACAAAATTACCGGAACTATTCAAATTAGCTGTTGCTAATAATAAAGATGAATTGAATGGAATGGTGATGATTTATTCATATATAGTTCAGTCATCTGTTTTTGGAAGTAGGAAAGTGCGGGCTTTGCGAGCTATCAACATAGAAAATTGTAGAATACCTACAAATATTGAATTTGAAAATGTTCGTTACATAGCTATAGAAAAAAATTGTTTTGAAACAATAGCGATTAAAATTTGTAACCAATACGGTGATGGAAAAAATTTTGTTTCCAGTTACTATTCAACAAAAATTGTATTACACTTTGAAAAGCATGGATTGCCCAAAAACAATATAAATACTACTACTCAAATATGGTATCCCATCAAACATGGAAAGAGCTTAAGTGAGATATTATTCCTCTCAAGTATGAGGAAGAATCAACGATATGTGACCTTTATTACAATTTTATCCAGCTATACAAAGAGGTCCTGGTTTTGGAAATATATTTGGAAGTTTAATTCGTTACTTAAAGCCAGGTTTTACATCAGGTTGGGACTTAATTGAAAAAGAGGCTGTACACACAAGTAAAAATATTTTTTATGATATAGCATCTGATGCAAACATAAAAGAAGCCATAATTGATCAAAGCAAAGGCGGCATAAAAAATTTACGGAAATCAGTAGTTAACCAGCTACATTCGATGTATGATTGAAGACGAAGAGCTATAAAAAGACAAAGAGCTATAAAAAGACGAGCAGTTTTTAAAAAGACACATTTGAAGTCTAAAGTAGTACACATTTGAAGCGACGAAGAAAGCAAAGCAAAATCTCCGATATATTCAATTAAAATTGGAATGTATGAAATCTGAACTTGATCTTTTTGCGTCATTACCCGTACAAACAAGTATTCTGTGTACAGAAAAGGTAGCATACAAAAATTTATCTTCTTTAGAGGCATCGCCGTCAACCATTGAATTTGTTTCGCTTGAGAATGGAGATACATATCGAGATTTATCCAGTACCTATATTAAGTTTAAAGTTCAAATGTTAAAAAAAGATGGATCACTTTGGATTGAAACCGATAAAATAGGAACCGGAATTGAAGCAAGGGCAGCTCCACAGCTCAGTGTTGTAAATAATTTATTACACTATTTAATTGAGCAATGTAATGGAACTCTAAACGGAAAAAACATCACTCCTTCAAATTATTTATACCATTATAAAGCATACATATCTACTTTACTAAATTATGGTACTGATTCCAGTCAAACACATCTGGAAGCATTTGGTTGGGAAATGGATAAGCCAAATGTCAATGATTTCTACAATTCTGGTTCTAAATCAAGACAAAAATCATACAACAATTCTGCAATAATAGAATTAATGGGAAAATTACATTTAGATTTCTTCAATACTTCCAAATTACTTTTAAATAATGTTGACATTCGCATTTCTTTAGCATTAGAAAAACAATATTTTTATATTTTCTTTAACGATAACAATGAAAGTTATTTAAAAATTATACATGAAACATTTAACAATTACAATTATTTATACCAGAAGTGAAATCAAAACATTTACAATTCCAGCTAACACTTTCAAAATATCATTGGATAATATATTTATCGGGCATTTTGTATGGTTAATAATGAAAATTTTAATGGTAAAAGATTGAAAAATCCATACCAGTTCGATCATCAAAATCTCACACAATTTCAATTATATGTAAATGGAGTGCCTACATAAAACTTTACGATTAAAACAAGTTTTACATCGAATAATCTTTGTAATTCTCGTGCACATTTAACATTATTCAGTGGAACTGGCATACACCACTCTGATAGAGGACATCAAATTTCAAAAGAACTTTTTTCAAAAGGTTATACAATACTAGCTTTTGATTTATCACCAAACGGCTCGGGAACTGATATATGTTTAAGATAATAGTTTATTCAACCAGGGAGTAGTAAAGATTGAAGCAAGACTCAGTGCACCATTAACTTCAACATTAACATGCACTGTATTTGCAGAATTCGATGCCAATATCGAAATTGATAAAAATCGTAAACATATAAAATGAAGTTTGATGGACCATTTTATTAGATTTATCGTTCTGTACAATATACAATATTTGCAATACAATATTTTGTAAGAAATATTGCTATGGCTGACATAAAAGAGTTAAAGTATAAATTTCCTGTCAGAGATTTAAAAAGAACAAGCATTAAGAATTACTCTTTTGGACATATCGATAACAAAAAATAACTAATAACTTAATAAATTTGCTTCAAAAATTCGATATAGTTTTAACAAATGGAAAACTTAAAGCAGAATTTTTAACAACATTTTGACTAATTGATATTTCCCGTTTGCAAGAAAATCAATACACTTCAGATTTCAAAGGTGCTGAAATGTAATAACTTAACACATAAAATATTTACAGGTGTTTATGCTCTTGATCAATTGCCAAACAAGTTTCAAAACCTAGTATTTTGGTGGTAAATATTGATACTTCTAATGAAAAGGGAACATATTGGCTAGTAATATTTGTTCCAGTAGAAGGGTGTGCAGAATATTTTGATTCATTTGGAAATCCACCATTTCACAATGAGATTATAAAATTTCTACAAAACCAATCGAAATGTTTCGTTTTCAACAATATGCGTTTACAAAGTAATTTAACATCTGTCTGCGGAGATTATTGTTGTGTATATCTATGGATGCGAAGTTCCTGTAAAAGTATGAAATATTTTCTTAATTTATTCGACACATCATTCCCACTTTAAAACGATAAAAAAAAACAAAGAATATGTCGAAAAATTTTTTAAAACTGTGGGAGAAAAACTATAAATAGAAAATTCGAAAATAAAATGCATCAGTTAAAACAAAAAAGATGTCAACAAATTCAATCAACAAATTCAAAGTATTTTAAACACAAAAAGGTGAGCCAGCGCAGAACCTTTTATTAAGCTATATTTATTTTATGGATAAAAAACTAACCATAAAAATTCAAATTGGATTTAATATGGAAAATCTTACTGCTTCAATAATTTTCCAACTACAAAACAAAGTCATAAGCGAAATGAATTATTTGGAGTGGTGTACATTTTATCACGATTTTAAAACAGTGAACCAAAATAAAATTCAAAAGGATTTTCGCTTACATTTTATCATGCAGAGCGCACAAAAAAACTTATATTGCAACTAGGTGAGTACCCTCGTTTTTGCCCCATGCTAGGCTTTATACAAGCAGTGATGTCATATAACAATGGAGCTGAACCAAATATACGAGAATATATGTTCTAATATTTTGAGAGATGTATCGCAAAGAATAAATTAAGATTGGAACAAGAAGATTTCTACATTCCAATGAATTTACACATAGCTCAGTGTAACTATTCCAGACTTTTTTATGAAATACCTATGTTTTTGTCAGAACAATGATCTTGGTCAACAATAAATAAAACAAATATTTTTTAAAACCAATTATTTTCTTTTATTAAATACATACATATTCCTACAATTTTTTGCAGCACATCGTTGTAAAATTTCCGTAATGTGATGGTGAGGGCAAATGGTGTTGAAACTCCTTAGTTTCTGAATAAATGGAATGTCTTCAGAAAGAATTGATAACTTCTACTGAAATCGAAACAAATTTATCTAAAAATTCCTTTTTCTGGTACCCCTTTACATAAACGACATCAAATGAATTTAAATGTTCCTTTAAAATATTTTTAATTTCTAAATATTCTATAAATCCATCATCACAGTCAAGACCATTTATTTGCATTTTATTGAATTTATTTTGCTGTTTAATATCGCTATTTAACTCTTCGAACGAATAAGGTGCTTTAAACATATACAGCATCGGTATCAGTGACCCATCAGCTATCAAAGGAAATTCTTTCAAGAAATATTGCTTATTATTTCCAACAATAAATTGTAGATCTGCTACTGCCTTGCTGTTCATTTTGTGCCTTATTATATTAAAATAACTTGAAAACCCCTAATTTATACCTAATACGATTCAAAAAGACAGGAAAAAAAGAGAGATCCCCTAGGGCCCCTTGGCCGTTGCCCCTAGAGAAGGGAGCCTTAAGCAGTAGCATAGACCGATACCGGACCTTCAAGAACCGATACCGGACTCTCAAGGACCGAAAACCGTATTTTGAGGACCGCATTTCGGACATTCGGGGACCCCATCCAGTATCAAGAGAGGGGGATCCCCAGAATAAGGCCCCATTTTTAAGGGGACCGCACGTTAGGGGACCGATATTGAGCTTTTGAGGACCAGATATTAATATAGGATAATTTGAAAAAATTTGAAAAAAAGATTATTAAATTTATTTTAAATTTCAAAATTACTTACCATTATTTCTTCTGGTACTGCTACTAGTACTGTAATTTAAATTAAGTTTTGTGTAGAACTCAATTGATGGAAATAAAAGTTTTGTCTTTTCTTTTATACGTTTTCTACCATAGTTTAAATTACTTTAATAAATACCATAAATTATTTAACAAGGAACTAAACATATGAGAAATTAGAACACTCCTAAATTCCTTTGTTAGAATAATAAATCTTTTTTATCAACTCAAAAGCCATTGCAATAATAAATACTATTAATTATTTAACAAGGAACTAAACATATGAGGAAATTTAAACACTCCTAAATTCCTTTGTTAAATCATAATTTTTTCTAATAATTTCTAAATTCATATTGTTGCAATCTTATAAATACATCTATTGAACATGACTTTTGGCATGATGGAATTTAATTTCAATCTTATTAAATTTCCTTATTCTATAGAACTATTAGAATTTCTCGTGCTTAATGCTTGATTCAATTAAAAAGTCTTTGTTCTTTGTTATTATATATAAAAATGCTGTGAACTTGAAGTAAAAAATTTAAACAGTAAAACACTTTTGATCGGAAAAAAATACGTGCTTGTTAAAACTTATTAAAATGTCGAAAAAACTTCTTTTAAAAAAATTCCTAGAGGAAAGTCAAGTAAGTCAAGTAGAACAAGTAAGTGCAATGATCTTGTTGTGATAGTATAGTAACATAAATTATTGTGAATAATAAGAATTTATTGTATTTTTTTTTTAATAATTTTATATTTTTTTTTAATTCTTTTTTTACAGTCAACCAGATATTGTAATATAATGTTAAGGCAAAAATGCAATTGTTATATATGATATAAATAAAATGAGGATATTGACCTTTTTATTTATTGTATCTTAGTTTTAAATTAATTTAAAATAAAGGTTGTGTGTATAAATAAAATCGCGACGAAAAAAAAGTTTAATTTAGTGATTAATCTTTATCAAAACTTAACCATTTAACAAAAACCTGATGTCCTTTTCTTTTCAATATTTTTTCAACAAGAAAAGTGTCAGGATTTTTGACTCGAGTAAGTTCAGGCTCGTAAAAAGAACCTCAAATCGGTGTTTTTGTATAATCAAGTAAGCTGTATCAAGTAAGCTGTAAGTAATTGGATCTGTGCGTTTTACTTCTTTAATTGTAAAAATTTCTGTTGACCAGTTAGGTTGATAACCTTTCGCAAAGTTTCCTTTGTATTTACTTATGCGTATAAATAATCTCCAACCTTATATTTTGCCTTCTGATAAAACTTCGGTTGCATGTAAATGTTTTTCAAAATATATTTCTCGTTTGTAACTTTTTTTGGCTGAAGTTTTATTGCACGGTGATATGTTGAATTATATTTCTCAATAAGTAAGGGTAAAATAGATATCCAGTTATAATTACGCTGAAAACTGAACTATTACATAAAATATAATAAATTTTTTAAAATACGGTTAAAACGTTCTACTATGGGTGCTTTCATTTCAGAATATGTATGATAATGATTAATTTTTTTTCTTTCCATAAGTTTTCTAAATTCCTTATTAAAAAATTCTTTCCCTTGATCGGATTGAATATTTTTTGGATATGTTCCAGCACGTTTGAAAATGTTTTGCATGCTAAGTAAAACGTTATTAGCATTTTTAGTTTTAATTGGTTCAGCATAAGCATATTTCGAAAAGATATATATTACAGTTAATAAATATTTATTTCCTTTGTTATACTTTGCATATGAAATCAATTCTACTAAATCGATTTGCCATGTATCGTATAAACCTTTTTGAATAAATTTTCTTCGACGAAAGTTTCGTCTAGCTGGTCTATGTATTTCCGTCAATATTTGTTCCCTTGACATTATGCTTGTACCATTGAATCACATTTTTCAATTCTATTTTATAATTTTCTATAGAGGTTATATATAAGGTTCTATATAATGGTTACATATATCTGGCCCAGAAGACGAGTTGTCGTAAGCTCAAGAACAAAGAGCAAAATGAGTTACGTATATTAATGTAAATTTTTCTGTTGTTGAAAATTTTTTAATGAATTTATACATGTGAAAAATACGTTGCTTATGCTCATTTAATAACACAGAGGAATATGATTTTAAAAACTCTTCCATTTCTTTCACTTCCATCATTTGAAATGAGAATAATTATACATCTTTCAACTTCATTGAGAGATAAGCTGAGAATAAGCTATAATACACTTTTGCTGCTTATATATATATATATTTCAAGACGAAACTATTTTACCTCTTAATCATTTTTAAAACACGAACTGATAATGATATATTTTAATCATCCATTTACGATGATGGTAGCGGGACCATCTGGATGTGGGAAAACATGTATGCAACTTAACCAAATATATTACTAGATTTATACATCCCAAAATTGAAAAAATTAAATGGCGTAACCCAGTAATTTCTACTGTTCCAAGAAATATAGATTTTTATACCGGCATTCCGGAAGAGCTTAGTGTAAATGACAATAAACCTACGTTAATTGTTTTAGATGATTTAATATTAGATTCAGCAAACAAACAGGTATGTGCAAACCTTTTTACTAAAGGTGCGCACACCATAATTTGTCTATTATATTATTAACGCAAAACATTTTTCATCAGGGGAAATCCTCACGAGATATTTCATTAAATTGTAAATATTTGTTACATTTTAAAACCCTCGAGATAAATCACAGATTTTTCTTCTAGCTAAACAACTATATCCGGAATATATAACAGGCTTCCTGGGGGTATATAATGAATCAACATCAAGCCCACATGGTTATATTTTATTAAATTTAACACAAGACATTAACGATTTGTTGCGAATTAGAACCAACATATTCTCAGAGGAACATTGCGTTTGTTTTTATGTTAACAAAGATTTAAACATTTGCTTAAAATATGAAACGGTTGAAGAAAAACCGACATATATTACATGTACTAGAAAAATGCAGCAACAGGAATTTTCGTAAAAATATTCTAAAATATTGTGACGATGATATAATCAAAACTATTGCTGAAATTGCAATTAATGTGTTAAACGGGAACAATAAAACATCACCATCACAAAAAACAAAACTAGAAAAATATAAAAAACAATTTAGACTCTTAGCGTGTCCACAAAAAAGTATAAAAGAAATATTGCAGTGAATGATTGTTATGTCACCAGAAATATTTTCAAAATTTATCAAATTATTTCAAAAAACTTGGATTTATTGGATCAAAAAATGAAAAAAGTTTTATATGATAAAAAATTAAAACCATTGCGAAAATGATACAAAATATTGTCAAAACCTTCTCAAATTATTTTCTAAACGAAATGAATATACAGAAACTGAATTACCTAAATACAAATCAACATCAGCACAGACCGATTTTGTACCATTAGTAACTGATGATGTGTTTAAATATGATCCTAAAAAAGAACATTCAAAAATGGATATCGATTTAACACATTACGATTTGGATGATGAAAATTCATTTAAAAAATTAGCTCAAACTGAAATGTTGAAAGATTAGTAGAAAAAATTAGTAGAAAGACCATCTCTAAGCTCTGATTATCGAATGTTTGAAACACCAAGTGGGGATGTAATTACCGTTGCTGTACCATCTCCTGAAAAGGAGAAGACACTAAGATCGTCAGGTAGTGTAATTTCCTCCACTATCCTTTCACAGATTCCTGTAACAGAGAGACAAAAACTAAAACCAAAACTTAGAAGTCCAAAACTAAGAACTTCATTAACACTGGAACTGACAACATATAAGTAGTACAACATTTAAAGAAGTTGACAAAGATGGATAGTCAAGATGACTTCTATGTAACATTGTTTAGTAATGATAATGTAAAATTATTTCCAGACAACACTTTAGTTTCATTCGAAAGAAATGAAGTTGGAAAGTTGGTCTTTCAGAAATATATCTGAACGATTTCCTACAAACAGAAGAATTTAACAAAAATAATTGTGCTTTTGTCAATATTGGGCAGTATAATGTTTATGTAAGAGACATTGCAAAACCTCTCAAAAAAATTAAAATAACCAAATCTATAGGCTACACATATTATTCTTATGACGATTCGGAATTACATTTGGATGATTGGAAGTTTAATTTTTTGCCAACGTTTATTAAAAATTATGATGATGTAATATTTAAAAAATTGTCAGAATGTAACCGAGGGGATTTAATTCGAATAGCGCAACCTTTTGATGAAGATAGTTTCTATATAAAAATTAATCAAAGTTATAATGTAAAAACATTGCTAACTGAACTATTTCAACAGAAAAAAAATATAAAAAATTTCAAAACAAAATTACCGGAACTATTCAAATTAGCTGTTGCTAATAATAAAGATGAATTGAATGGAATGGTGATGATTTATTCATATATAGTTCAGTCATCTGTTTTTGGAAGTAGGAAAGTGCGGGCTTTGAGAGCTATCAACATAGAAAATTGTATAATACCTACAAATATTGAATTTAAAAAAGGTCCTTACATACCTATAGAAAAAAATTGTTTTGAAACAATAGCGATTAAAATTTGTAACCAATACGGTGATGGAATAAATTTTGTTTCCAGTTACTATCCAACATGGATTGCCCAAAAACAATATAAATACTACTACTCAAATATGGTATCCTATCAAACATGGAAAGAGCTTACGTGAGATATTATTCCTCTCAAGTATGAGGAAGAATCAACGATATGTGACCTTTATTACAATTTTATCCAGCTATACAAAGAGGAAATCAGTAGTTAACCATCTGCATTAGATGTATGGTACAAGACGAAAAAAATACAAAGAGCTATAAAAAGACGAGTAGTTTTTAAAAAGACACATCTGAAGTCGAAAAAGCGACGAAGAAAGCAAAGTAAAATCTCCGATATATTCAATTAAAATTGGAATGTATGAAATCTGAACTTGATCTTTATGCTTCATTACCCGTACAAACAAGTACTCTGCGTTCATAAGATGTAGCATACAATCTTTTATCTTCTTTAGAGGCATCGCCGTCAACCATTGAATTTGTTTCGCTTGGGAATGGAGATACATATCGAGATTTATCCAGTACCTATATAAAGTTTAAAGTTCAAATATTAAAAAATGATGGATCACTTTGGATTGAAACCGATAAAATAGAAACCGGAACTGAAGCAAGGGCAGCTCCACAGCTCAGTGTTGTAAATAATTTATTACGCTATTTAATTGAACAATGTAATGTAACTCTAAACGGAAAAAACATCACTCCTTCAAATTCCTTATACCATTATAAAGCATACATAACTACTTTACTAAATTATGGTACTGATTCCAGTCAAACACATTTGGATGCATCTGGTAGTAGAATTAGTGGGAAAATTTCATGTAGATTTCTTCAATACTTCCAAATTACTTTTAAATAATGTTGACATTCGCATTTCTTTAGCATTAGAGAAACAATGTTTTTATATTTTCTTTAACGATAACGATGAAAGTTATTTAAAAATTCTCGAAGCTACATTATACATGAAACATTTAACAATTACAATTATTTATACGAGAAGTGAAATCAAAACATTTACAATTCCAGCTAACACTTTCAACATATCATTGGATAATATATTTATAGGGCAAATACCAAAAACTCTTGTATTTTGTATGGTTAATAATGAACATTTTAATGGTTAAAGATCGAAAAATGCATACCAGTTCGATCATCAAAATCTCACACAATTTCAATTATGTGTAAATGGAGTGCCTACATAAAACTTTACGATTGAAACAAGTTTTACATCGAATAATCTTTGTAATTCTCGTGCATATTTAACATTATTCAGTGGAACTGGCATACACCACTCTGATAGAGGACATCAAATTTCAAAAGAACTTTTTTCAAAAGGTTATACAATACTAGCTTTTGATTTATCACCAGACGGCTCGGGAACTGATACATGTTTAAGATAAGAGTTTATTCAACCAGGCAGTAGTAAAGATTGAAGCCAGACTCAGTGTACCATTAACTTCAACATTAACATGCACTGTATTTGCAGAATTCGATGCCAATATCGAAATTGATAAAAATCGTAAACATATAAAATGAAGTTTGATGGACCATTTTATTAGATTTATCGTTCTGTACAATATACAATATTTGCAATACAATATTTTGTAAGAAATATTGCTATGGCTGACATAAAAGACTTAAAGTATAAATTTCCTGTCAGAGATTTAAAAAGAACAGACATTGAGAATTACTCTTTTGGACATATCGATAACAAAAAATAACTAATAACTTAATAAATTTGCTTCAAAAATTCGATATAGTTTTAACAAATGGAAAACTTAAAGGAGAATTTTTAACAACATTTTGACTAATTGATATTTCCTGTTTGCAAGAGAATGAATACACTTCAGTTTTCAAAGGTGTTGAAATGTAATAACTTAACACATAAAATATTTACAGGTGTTTATGCTCTTGATCAATTGCCAAAACAAGTTTCAAAACCTAGTATTTTGGTGGTAAATACTGATACTTCTAATGAAAAGGGAACACATTGACTAGTAATATTTGTTCCAGTTCAAGGGTGTGCAGAATATTTTGATTCATTTGGAAATCCACCATTTCACAATGAGATTATAAAATTTTTACAAAACCAATCGAAATGTTTCGTTTTCAACAATATGCGTTTACAAAGTAATTTAACATCTGTCTGCGGAGATTATTGTTGTGTATATCTATGGATGCGAAGTTCCTGTAAAAGCATGAAATATTTTCTTAATTTATTCGACACATCATCCCCACTTTAAAACGATAAAGAAATACAAAGAATATGTCGAAAAATTTTTTAAAAATGTGGGAGAAAAACTATAAATAGAAAATTCGAAAATAAAATGCATCAGTTAAAACAAAAAAGATGGAGCAATCAATAAATTCAAAGTCTTTTAAACACTAAAAGATGAGCCAGCGCAGAACCTTTTATTAAGCTATATTTATTTTATGGATAAAAAACTAACCATAAAAATTCAAATTGGATTTAACATGGAAAATTTTACTGCTTCAATAATTTTCCAACGACAAAACAAAGTCATAAGCGAAATGAATTATTTGGAGTGGTGTACATTTTATCACGATTTTAACAGTGAACCAAAAAATATTCAAAAGGTTTTTCGCTGACATTTAATCATGCAGAGCGCACAAAAAAACTTACATTGCAGCTAGGTGAGTACCCTCGTTTTTGCCTCATGCTAGACTTTATACAAGCAGTGATGTCATATAACAATGGAGCTGAACCAAATATACGAGAATATATATTCTAATATTTTGACAGATGTATCGCAAAGAATAAATGAAGATTGGAACAAGAAGATTTCTACATTCTAATCAATTTACACATAGCTCAGTGTAACTATTCCAGACTTTTTTATGAAATACCTATGTTTTTGTCAGAACAATGATCTTGGTCAACAATAAATAAAACAAATATTTTTTAAAACCAATTATTTTCTTTTATTAAATACATATATATTCATTCAATTTTTTGCAGCACATCGTTGTAAAATTTCCATAATGTGATGGTGAGGGCAAATGGTGAAACTCCTTAGTTTCTTAATAAATGGAATGTCTTCAGAAATAATTGATAACTTCTACTGAAATCGAAACAAATTTATCTAAAAATTCCTTTTTCTGGTACCCCTTTACATAAACGACATCGAATGAATTTAAATGTTCCTTTAAAATACTTTTAATTTCTAAATATTCTATAAATCCATCATCCCAGTCAAGACCATTTATTTGCATTTTATTGCATTTATTTTGCTGTTTAATATCGCTATTTAACTCTTCGAACGAATAAGGTGCTTTAAATATATACAGCATCGGTATCAGTGACCCATCATCTATCAAAGGAAATTCTTTCAAGAAATATTGCTTATTATTTCCAACAATAAATTGTAGATCTGCTACTGCCTTGCGGTTCATTTTGTGCCTTATTATATTAAAATAACTTGAAAACCCCTAATTTATACCTAATACGATTCAAAAAGACAGGGAAAAAAAGAGAGATACCCTAGGGCCCCTTGGCCTTTGCCCCTAGGGGAAGGGAGCCTTAAGCAGTAGCATAGACCGATACCGGACCTTCAAAAACCGATACCGGACCTTCAAGAACCGATACCGGACTCTCAAGGACCGAAACCGTATTTTGAGGACCGCATTTCGGACATTCGGGGACCCCATCCAGTATCAAGAGAGGGGGCTCGCTAGAATAAGGCCTCACTTTTAAGGGGACCGCACCTAAGGGACCGATATTGAGCTTTTGAGGACCAGATATTAATATAGGATAATTTGAAAAAATTTGAAAAAAAGATTTTTAAATTTTTTTTAAATTTAAAATTACTTACCATTATTTCTTCTGGTACTGCTACTAGTACTGTAATTTAAATTAAGTTTTGTGTAGAACTCAATTGATGGAAATAAAAGTTTTGTCTTTTCTTTTATACGTTTTCTACCATAGTTTAAATTACTTTAATAAATACCATAAATTATTTAACAAGGAACTAAACATATGAGAAATTAGAACACTCCTAAATTCCTCTGTTAGAATAATAAATCTTTTTTATCAACTCAAAAGCCATTTCAATAATAAATACTATTAATTATTTAACAAGGAACTAAACATATGAGGAAATTTAAACACTCCTAAATTCCTTTGTTAAATCATAATTTTTTCTAATAATTTCTAAATTCATATTGTTGCAATCTTATAAACACACCTATTGAACATGACTTTTGGCATGATGTAATTTAATTTCAATCGTATTAAATTTCTTTATTCTATAGAACTATTAGAATTTCTCGTGCTTAATCCTTGATTCAATTAAAAAGTCTTTGTTCTTTGTTATTATATATAAAAATGCTGTGAACTTGAAGTAAAAAATTTAAACAGTAAAACACTTTTGATCGGAAAAAAATACGTGCTTGATAAAACTTATTAAAATGTCGAAAAAACTTCTTTTAAAAAAATTCCTAGAGGAAGGTCAAGTAAGTCAAGTAGAACAAGTAAGTGCAATGATCTTGTTGTGATAGTGTAGTAACATAAATTATTGTGAATAATAAGAATTTATTTTATCTTTTTTAATTCTTTTTTTACGACCAACCAGATATTGTAATATAATGTTAAGGCAAAAATGCAATTGTTATATATGATATAAATAAAATGAGGATATTGACCTTTTTATTTATTGTATCTTAGTTTTAAATTAATTTAAAATAAAGGTTGTGTGTATAAATAAAATCGCGACGAAAAAAAAGTTTAATTTAGTGATTAATCTTTATAAAAACCTAACCATTTAACAAAAACCTGATGTCCTTTTCTTTTCAATATTTTTTCAACAAGAAAAGTGTCAGGATTTTTGACTCGAGTAAGTTCAGGCTCGTAAAAAGAACCTCAAATCGGTGTTTTTGTATAATCAAGTAAGCTGTATCAAGTAAGCTGTAAGTAATTGGATCTGTGCGTTTTACTTCTTTAATTGTAAATATTTCTGTTGACCAGATAGGTTGATAACCTTTCGCAAAGTTTCCTTTGTATTTACTTATGCGTATAAATAATCTCCAACTTTATATTTTGCCTTCTGATAAAACTTCGGTTGCATGTAAATGTTTTTCAAAATATATTTCTCGTTTGTAACTTTTTTTGGCTGAAGTTTTATTGCACGGTGATATGTTGAATTATATTTCTCAATAAGTAAGGGTAAAATATATATCCAGTTATAATTACGCTGAAAACTGAACTATTACATAAAATATAATAAATTTTTAAAATACGGTTAAAACGATCTACTATGGATGCTTTCATTTCAGAATATGTATGATAATGATTAATTTTTTTTTCTTTCCATAAGTTTTCTAAATTCCTTATTAAAAAATTCTTTCCCTTGATCGGATTGAATATTTTTTGGGTATGTTCCAGCACGTTTGTTTTGCATGCTAAGTAAAATGTTATTAGCATTTTTAGTTTTAATTGGTTCAGCATAAGCATATTTCGAAAAGATATCTATTACAGTTAATAAATATTTATTTCCTTTGTTATACTTTGCATATGGAATCAATTCTACTAAATCGATTTGCCATGTATCGTATAAACCTTTTTGAATAAATTTTCTTCGACGAAAGTTTCGTCTAGCTGGTCTATGTATTTCCGTCAATATTTGTTCTCTTGACATTATGCTTGTACCATTGAATCACATTTTTCAATTCTATTATATATAAGGTTCTATATAATGGTTACATGTATCTGGCCCAGAAGACGAGTTGTCGTAAGCTTAAGGACAAAGAGCAAAATGAGTTACGTATATTAATATAAATTTTTCTGTTGTTGAAAATTCTTTAATGAATTTATACATGTGAAAAATACATTGCTTATGCTCATTTAATAACACAGAGGAATATGATTTTAAAAAACTCTTCCATTTCTTTCACTTCCATCATTTGAAATGAGAATAATTATACATCTTTCACCTTCATTGAGAGATAAGCTGAGAATAAGCTATAATACACTTTTGCTGCTTATATATATATATATTTCAAGACGAAACTATTTTACCTCTTAATGATTTTTAAAACACGAACCGATAATGATATATTTTAATCATCCATTTACAATGATGGTAGCGGGACCATCTCGATGTGGGAAAACAACATTTGTATGCAACTTAATCAAACATATTACTAGATTGATACATCCCAAAATTAAAAAAATTAAATGGTGTAACCCAGTAATTTCTACTGTTTCAAGAAATATAGATTTTTATACCGGCATTCCGGAAGAGCTTAGTGTAAATGACAATAAACCTACGTTAATTGTTTTAGATGATTTAATATTAGATTCAGCAAACAAACAAGTATGTGCACTTTTTACTAAAGGTTCGCACACCGGAATTTGTCTATTATATTATTAACGCAAAACATTTTTCATCAGGGGAAATCTTCACGAGATATTTCGTTAAATTATAAATATTTGTTACATTTTAGAATCCTCGAGATAAATCACAGATTTTTCCTCTAGCTAAACAACTATGTCCGGAAAATATAACAGGCTTCCTGGGGGTATATAATGAATCAACATCAAGCCCACATGGTTATATTGTATTAGATTTAACACAAGACATTAACGATTTGTTGCGAATTAGAACCAACATATTGTCAGAGGAATATTGCGTTTGTTTTTATGCTACCAAAGATTTAAACAATTGCTTAAAATATGAAACGGTTGAAGAAAAACCGACATATATTACATGTACTAGAAAAATGCAGCAACAGGAATTTTCGTAAAAATATTCTAAAATATTGTGATGATGATATAATCAAAACTATTGCTGAAATTGCAATTAATGTGTTAAACGGGAACAATAAAATATCACCATCACAAAAAACAAAACTAGAAAAATATAAAAACAATTGAGACTCTTAGCGTATCCACAAAAAAGTATGAAAGCTAAACGAAAAATGTTAATTGAACATGGAGAATTTTTACCTACATTAATTGGTACTATATTATCTGGTGTAATAGGAAAACTTCTCAGTAAGAAATAATGCAGCTAATGATTGTTATGTCACCAGAAATATTTTCAAAATTTAGCAAATTATTTCAAAAAGCTTGGATTTATTGGATCAAAAAATGAAAAAAGTTTTATATGATAAAAAATTAAAACCATTGCAAAAATGGTACTTATATTGTCAAAACCTTCTCAAATTATTTTCTAAACGAAATGAATATACGGAAACTGAATTACCTAAAACAAATCAACAACCGCACAGACCGATTTTGTACCATTAGTAACGGATTATGTGTTTGAATATGATCCTAAAAAGGAATATTCAAAAATGGATATCGATTTAACACATTACGATTAGGATGATGAAAATTCATTTAAAAAATTAGCTCAAACTGTAATGTTGAAAGATTAGTAGAAAAAATTAGTAGAAAGACCATCTCTAAGCTCTGATTAACTAATGTTTGAAACACCAAGTGGGTATGTAATTACCGTTGCTGTACCATCTCCTGAAAAGAAGAAGACACTAAGATCGTCAGGTAGTGCAATTTCCTCCACTATATTTTCACAGAATCCTGTAAGAAAGAGACTAAAACTAAAACCAAAACGTAGAACTCCAAAACTAAGAGCTTCATTAACACTGGAATGAACAACATATAAGTAGTACAACATTTAAAGAAGTTGACAAAGATGGATAGTCAAGATGACTTCTATGTAACATTGTTTAGTAATGATAATGTAAAACTATTTCCAGACAACACTTTAGTTTCATTCGAAAATAAATTACCTAATCACTTTGATTTAAGAAATGGAAATTGGAAAGTTGGTCTTTCAGAAATATATCTGAACGATCTGAACAGGAGAATTTAACAAAGAGAAATGTGCTTTTGTCAATATTGGGCAGTATAATGTTTATGTAAGAAACATTGCAAAATCTCTCAAAAAAATTAAAGTAGCCAAATCTATAGGCTACATATATTATTCTTATGACCATTCGGAATTACATTTGGATGATTGAAAGTTTAATTTTTTGCCAACGCTTATTAAAAATTATGATGATGTAATATTTAAAAAAGTGTCAGAATCTAGCCGAGGCGATTTAATTCGAACATCACAGACTTTTGATGAAGATAGTTTCTATATAAAAGTTAATCAAAGTTATAATGTAAAAACATTACTAACTGAATTATTTCAACAGAAAAAAAATATAAAAAATTTCAAAACAAAATTACCGCAACTATTCAAATTAGCTGTTGCTAATAATAAAGATGAATTGAATGGAATGGTGATAATATATTCACATATAGTTCAGTCTTCTGTTTTTGGAAGTAGGAAAGTGCGGGCTTTGAGAGCTATCAACATAGAAAATTGTAGAATACCTACAAATATTGAATTTAAAAAAGGTCCTTACATACCTATAGAAAAAAATTGTTTTGAAACAATAGCGATTAAAATTTGTAACAAATACGGTGATGGAATAAATTTTGTTTCCAGTTACTATCCAACAAAAAATGTATTACACTTTGAAAAGCATGGATTGCCCAAAAACAATATAAATACTATTACTCAAATATGGTATCCTATCAAACATGGAAAGAGCTTACGTGAGATATTATTCCTCTCAAGTATGAGGAAGAATCAACGATATGTGACCTTTATTACAATAAATCAGTAGTTAACCAGCTGCATTAGATGAATGGTGGAAGACGAAAAAAAGACAAAGAGCTATAAAAAGACGAGTAGTTTTTAAAAAGACACATCTGAAGTCGAAAAAGCGACGAAGAAAGCAAAGTAAAATCTCCGATATATTCAATTAAAACTGGAATGTATGAAATCTGAACTTGATCTTTATGCTTCATTACCCGTACAAACAAGTACTCTGCGTTCATAAGATGTAGCATACAATCTTTTATCTTCTTTAGAGGCATCGCCGTCAACCATTGAATTTGTTTCGCTTGTGAATGGAAATACATATCGAGATTTATCCAGTACCTATATAAAGTTTAAAGTTCAAATATAAAAAAATGATGGATCACTTTGGAGTGCAACCGATAAAATAGAAACCGGAACTGAAGCAAGGGCAGCTCCACAGCTCAGTGTTGTAAATAATTTATTACACTATTTAATTGAACAATGTAATGTAACTCTAAACGGAAAAAACATCACTCCTTCAAATTCCTTATACCATTATAAAGCATACATAACTACTTTACTAAATTATGGTACTGATTCCAGTCAAACACATCTGGAAGCATTTGGTTGGGAAATGGATAAGCCAAATGTCAATGATTTCTACAATTCTTGTTCTAAATCAAGACAAAAATCATACAACAATTCTGCAATAGTAGAATTAATGGGAAAATTACATTTAGATTTCTTCAATACTTCCAAATTACTTTTAAGTAATGTTGACATTCGCATTTCTTTAGCATTAGAGAAACAATATTTTTATATTTTCTTTAACGATAACGATGAAAGTTATTTAAAAATTCTCGAAGCTACATTATACATGAAACATTTAACAATTACAATTATTTATACGAGAAGTGAAATCAAAACATTTACAATTCCAGCTAACACTTTCAACATATCATTGGATAATATATTTATAGGGCAAATACCAAAAACTCTTGTATTTTGTATGGTTAATAATGAAAATTTTAATGGTTAAAGATCGCAAAATGCATACCAGTTCGATAATCGAAATCTCACACAATTTCAATTATATGTAAATGGAATGCCTACATAAAACTTTCCGATTGAAACCAGTTTAACATCGAATAATCTTTGTAATTCTCGTGCATATTTAACATTATTCAGTGGAACTGGCATACATCACTCTGACAGAGGTCATCAAATTTCAAAAGAACTTTTTTCAAAAGGTTATACAATACTAACTTTTGATTTATCACCAGACGACTCCGGAACTGATACATGTTTAAGATAAGAGTTTATTCAACCAGGGAGTAGTAAAGATTGAAGCAAGACTCAGTGCGCCATTAACTTCAACATTAACATGCATTGTATTTGCAGAATTCGATGCCAATATCGAAATTGATAAAAATCGTAACGTATATGTAAACATATAAAATGAAGTTTAATTGACCATTTCTATTCATTTGAAAATAGCATGTGCTCTAGTAAATTTATCGTTCTGTACAATATACAGTATCTTCAATACAATATTTTGTAAAAAATATTGCTGTGGCTGGCATAAAAGACTTAAAGTATAAATTTCCTGTCAGAGATTTAAAAAGAACAGACATTGAGAATTACTCTTTTGGACGTATCGATAACAAAAATTAACTAATAACTTAATAAATTTGCTTGAAAAATTCGATATAGTTTTAACAAATGGAAAACTTAAAGCAAAATTTTTAACAACATTTTGACTAAATGATATTTCCCGTTTGCAAGAAAATGAATACACTTCAGATTTCAAAGGTGTTGAAATGTAATAACTTAACACTTAAAATATTTACATGTGTTTATGTTCTTGATCAATTGCCAAAACAAGTTTCAAAACCTAGTATTTTGGTGGTAAATATTGATACTTCTAATGAAAAGGGAACACATTGGCTAGTAATATTTGTTCCAGTACAAGGGTGTGCAGAATATTTTGATTCATTTGGAAATCCACCATTTCACAATGAGATTATAAAATTTCTACAAAACCAATCTAAATGTTTCGTTTTCAACAATAAGGGTTTGCAAAGTAATTTAACATCTGTCTGCGGAGATTATTGTTGTGTATATTTATGGATGCGAAGTTCCTGCAAAAGCATGAAATATTTTCTTAATTCATTCGACACATCATCCCCACTTTAAAACAACAAAAAAATACAAAGAATATTTCAAAAAATTTTTTAAAAATGTGGGAGAAAAACTATAAATACAAAATTCGAAAACAAAATTCATCAGTTAAAACAAAAAAGATGGAGCAATCAACAAATTCAGAAGTATTTGAAACACAAAAAGGTGAGCCAGCGCAGAACCTTTTATTAAGCTGTATTTATTTTATGGATAAAAACTAACCATAAAAATTCAAATTGGATTTAATATGGAAAATTTTGCTGCTTCAATAATTTTCCAACGACAAAACAAAGTCATAAGCGAAATGAATTATTTGGAGTGGTGTACATTTTATCACGATTTTAAAACAGTGAACCAAAATTAAATTCAAAAGGATTGTCGCTTATATTTAATCATGCAGAGCGCACAAAAAAATTTACATTGCAGCTAGATGAGCACACTCATTTTTGCCTCATGCTAGACTTTATACAAGCAGTGATGTCATATAACAATGAAGCTGAACCAAATATACGAGAATATGTATTCAAATATTTTGAGAGATGTATCGCAAAGAATAAATTAAGATTGGAACAAGAAGATTTCTACATTCCAATGAATTTACACATAGCTCAGTGTAACTATTTCACACTTTTTTATGAAATACCTATGTTTTTGTCAGAACAATGATCTTGGTCAACAATAAATAAAACAAATATTTTTTAAAACCAATTATTTTCTTTTGTTAAATACATATATATTCATACAATTTTTTACAGCACATCTTTGTAAAATTTCCGTAATGTGATGGTGAGAGCAAATGGTGGTGAAACTCCTTAGTTTCTGAAGAAATGAAATGTCCTTATCTAAATTGGTAACTTCTACTGAACTCGAAACAAATTTATCTAAAAATTCCTTTTTCTGGTACCCCTTTACATAAACGACATCGAATGAATTTAAATGTTCCTTTAAAATATTTTTAATTTCTAAATATTCTATAAATCGATCATCCCAGTCAAGACCATTTATTTGAATTTGATTGAATTTATTTTGCTGTTTAACATCGCTGTTTAACTCTTCGAACGAATAAGGTGCTTTAAACATATACAGCATCGGTATCAGTGACCCATCAGCTATCAAAGGAAATTCTTTCAAGAAATATTGCTTATTATTTCCAACAATAAATTGTAGATCTGCTACTGCCTTGCTGCTCATTTTGTGCCTTATTATATTAAAATAACTTGAAAACCTCTAATTTATACCTAATACGATTCAAAAAGACAAAAAAAAAAAGAGAGATCCCCTAGAGCCCCTAGAGGAAGGGAGCCTTAAGTAGTAGCATAGATCGATCGGACCTTCAAGGACCGATACCGGACTCTCAAGGACCGAAACCTCATTTTGAGGACCGCATTTCGGACATCCGGGAACCCCACCCAGAATCAAGAGAGGAGGCTCGCCAGAATAAGACCCCACTTTAAAGGGGACCGCACCTCAGGGGACCGATATTGAACTTTTGAGGACCGGATATAAATATAGGATAATATGAAAAATTTTGAAAAAAAAGATTATTACATTTTTGTTAAATTTGAAAATTACTTACCATTATTTCTTTTGGTACTGCTACTAGTACTGTAATTTAAATTAAGTTTTGTGTAGAACTCAATTGATGGAAATAAAAGTTTTGTCTTTTCTTTTATACGTTTTCTACAATAGTTTAAATTACTTTAATAAATACCATAAATTATTTAACAAGGAACTAAACATATGAGAAATTAGAACACTCCTAAATTCCTTTGTTAGAATAATAAATCTTTTTTTAAGCAACTCAAAAGCTCTTTTCAATAATATATACCATTAATTATTTAACAAGGATCTAAACATATGAGGAAATTTAAACACTCCTAAATTCCTTTGTTAGAATAATAAATCATTTTTATCAACTCAAAAGCCATTTCAATAATAAATACTATTAATTATTTAACAAGGAACTAAACATATGAGGAAATTTAAACACTCCTAAATTCCTTTGTTAAATCATAATTTTTTCTAATAATTTCTAAATTCATATTGTTGCAATCTTATAAATACACCTATTGAACATGATTTTTGGCATGATGGAATTTAATTTCAATCTTATTAAATTTCCTTATTCTATAGAACTATTAGAATTTCTCGTGCTTAATCCTTGATTCAATTAAAAAGTCTTTGTTCTTTGTTATTATATATAAAAATGCTGTGAACTTGAAGTAAAAAATTTAAACAGTAAAACACTTTTGATCGGAAAACAATACGTGCTTGATAAAACTAATTAAAATGTCGAAAAAACTTCTTTTAAAAAAATTCCTAGAGGAAGGGCCGAAATTTGAAATAATTAGCGAGAGAAACCAGTCTTCTAATCGGTTTAGAACCACGTCGCCACGTCGCGTAAAATAACTTTTAAAATAAAATCGGTATCAAGTAATGAAGATTTGTTGGCGTGGTTTAAAGATGCAATAAACGAAATTGTAGAATATTCACTCCGGAACGTTAACGCAGATGATCTAGTTGGAATAACGTTTTTTGGACAAAATTTTGAAGAACGGACACCGGGTTGGATTAGCTACAAACCAGCAAGCATCCTGAAATTTGAAGATATATGGGAATAAATTTATAAAATATTTCAAAGTAATTCTGAGGGGTTGCACACTGTATCATTTGAGCTTCCTACTACTATTAATCTGCGCACAGGAACCGGCCGAGCTAAAAAATATTTTACGTTTGAAGAAGATAGTTTGAAACGAAAAGAAGTGGTGACTATTAAAAACAAGGACAATATATGTCTGTATCGGTCTGTAGTTGTTGGCAAAGCTTTTGCCGTCAAAGACGTCAATTACAAAAAAATAAGAGACAACAATCAAAAATTGCAAACGATCTTAGCAAATGAGCTAGTGGAGAAAACCCAAGCAGATATAACAAAGAGTTATTATCGGGAATTTCAGAATTAGAAAAAATACAGGATCATTTCGGGGATGAGTACAATGTTGTAGTGTACAATTATGGCGACAATAAAAGTATTATCTTTAAGGGACAAAAGAATGGCAAGAGAATTAATTTGTATTATTACAATAACCATTTTAACGTGATTACTTCACTTAAATCAGTTTTCTGCTCAAGTTATTATTGTAAAAAATGCAATGTGAGTTACATCAATAAAAATTCTCATAAATGTGGTGGTAAATGTCGTTGTTGTCAACAATCTTCCCTGTGTGACAAAATGCCTGTAGATGTATCGTGAAACAAATGTATGCGCTCTTTTAGAGGAGAAAACTGCTTTAGATACCACTCTAATATTATTTGTTCAGAAGTTCATAAATGCTTAAAATGCTTTAAATTATATTGAACTGGTTCTTTACACACATGCGATTCTGCTTTTTTGCAAACATTATTACAAACTTGCAAAAAGAAATCATTTATGTTTCATTAATGTTGATGCAAGAACGCCAAATGTCGAGAATTTTGTTTTTGTATTTTTTGATTTAGAAACAATGCAGGAAACAACACTGTACCAAAAGCAAGGTTACGATGTTAAATTACATAAACCAAACCCATGTGGTATATCAACAACATGGCATTGTTGAATAGATGAGTCTAAGTTGTACTTTTGCTTACAATGTGGTTATAGGACAACAATTTTAAAAACAAATGTAATTTCAAGTTTTGTTGATTATATTTTAAAATTGGCAAACAAATTCAAGAAAGTTACGGTTTTGGCTCATAACGGACAAAGTTTTAACCATCAATTCATTTTAAATGAATTATTGAATAAAAGTAATTTAGAACCAAAATTAATTATAAGAGGAACAAAAATCATTCAAATCAAAATAAATAACATCAAGTTTTTAAGATTTTTTAAATTATTTGCCAATGGCTCCGGTTCAACTGCCAAAAGCTTTTAAATTATCGGTTAACGTTAAAAAAAGGTCACTTTCCACATTTATTTAATACTAGAGAAAATGCTAATTACATTGGCATTTACCTGCACTACAGATTCAATGAAAGAAGTAGAACGTAAAGAATTTTTGGATTGGTATGAGCAAAACAAGCAAATTGAATTTAATATGCAACATGAAATAGAAGAATACTGTAAAAATGATGTATATATTTTAACAGAAGCTTGTATTCAAATTAGAAATCTTATGTTAAAAAACTAATGCCACTACTATAGCATCAGCCTGCATTTTAGTGTTTCGTAGAAACTTTTTAAAACCAGACACAATTGGGCTAATATCGAAAGGTGGTAACAGTGGCAAACAGACTTACAGATATTCAATCAAAAATTGCTCTCCAATGGTTGATTTGGGAAGAACATCAGAGAAGTATCAGTATTTATCACGTAGGTAAACAAAAAGAAGCAATTATATATGGTTTAAAAGTAGACGGAATTTGTTTCGAAACAAAACAAATATTTGAGTTTCATGGGTGTTACTATCATGGACACTCTAAATGTTTTCGATATAGAAGTAACAAACAACTTGGCACTTCCAAATTTGATACAATGGATGCTAGATTTGACTCTACTATTGCAAAATCAGAGCAATAAAGATCTTTCGGATATGAAGTTATTGAAATGTGGGAGTGCGATTTTAGACAGCAAATAGATGAAAATAAAGAAATGTCATATTTATTAACTCATCCGATATTAAAAAATATTCCTTTAAATGCTCGAGATGCTTTTTACGGTGGACGAACGGGAAACACAGTTTTACATTATAAAGCTAAAGAAGGAGAATAAATAAAATATATTGATATTTGTTCCTTATACCTTTTTGTGTGCAAGTATGGAAAATTTTCAATAGGACATCCAGAAGTTATAGTTGGGCACGGAAAATGCTCCAAACTTAATTTAGAAACAATTGAAAGCTTAATTAAGTGTGAAATTCTTCCACCTTGTGATTTATTTCATCCAGTTCTTCCAATAGCACAAAATAATAAATTGATGTTCACACTATATTTTACCTGTAGCTCAGAAAGCAATCAAAATGAGTGCAAAAAACATTATTAGGAACTTGGGTTATAGATGAGGTAATAAAAGCTGTCCAGAAAGTCTATAAAATAATTGAAATACATGAAATATGGAGTAATGAAATACAGCAAAATGATAAAATTTTAAACAAACCGGGATTATTTACTGAAATGATTGACAAATTTTTAAAAATAAAGCAAGAAGCTTCCGCCTGGCCTAAAAATTGTGTTGACGAACAATCAAAACAAAAATATGTGCAAGAGTTTTTTGAACAAGAAAATATTCAATTAAATGCTGAAAATATCGTGAAAAATTCAGGTTTGCGATCTTTTGCTAAAATTACACTAAATTCATTTTGGGGGAAATTTGGTCAGAAAGAAAACCAAACAAAACAATAATAATTAAAAATCCAACAGAATTTTATTCTTTGATAATAGATCCTAGTAAAGATGTAGTGCACATAATGATAATTAACTCTGAAACACTTTTGGTGAATTGGAAATATAAAAATGAAGGAGAGTTTCTGAACACAGTCAACGTTGGCATAGCCTTTTATACAATAGCACAAGCTCGTCTAAAATTATATAGCTTTCTTGAAAAATTAGAGGAACGTATTTTATATTACGATACCGACTCAGAAGGTGAATACGAGCCTCCTACTGGCAACTTTATAGGAGATATGACAGATGAGCTTGAGTCTTTTGGAGTAGGAAGCTATATTACGAAATTTGTTAGTGGAGGACCTAAAAATTACAGTTACAAGATATTTTCCACTAATACTCAAAATGAAACTGCTGTTTGTAAAGTAAAAGGAATAAAATTAAATTACAATTCTTCAAAAATAATTAATTTTGAAAAATTAAAGAAATGATTTTAACAAAAAACAAGGATGATATCTGTATATTTTCAAAAAATTTTTTTTGTACTTTACTTATATATAGTAATTCTAATTTTATATTTTGATCTTTCTAAGATGATTAATTTTGATAAAAATGACAATTCTTTCTAAATAAAACTATATTATATGAAAATTAATTTAATTTTTTTTTTTTTTTACAATTATTTCTCAAATTTTTTAAACATGCCTAATTTGCATAATACAAAGTAATTTGCACGAACATAAAAAAATATGTGGTTCTATATTAAAAATATTTTTTCAAAATATTTTCCGATTAAACATAACAATTAATCACTAAATAATTTTTTTCCTAACGCTTTTATATATACATTTTTTACTTTAAATTATTTTAAAACTAAGATACAATAACAAAGTCAATATCTGCATTTTGTTTATCTCACAAATAACAACTGCATTTTTGCGTAAATATTATGTTACAATAAGCGGTTGGCCGTGAAATCTTTTTATTAAAAATAAAATAAATTTAATATACTATAACAACATCATCAGTAGGAAATCAGGTTTTTGTTAAATGGTTAGGTTTTGATAAAGATCACAATTCTTAGGTAAATAAAAACGATATTATATGAAACTTTTTTTATATTATTTTATTTTTTTTATTATTTAAAAATGTTTTTTAAATTATTTTTCAATTAAACATAACGATTAATCATTAAATTGAACTTTTTTTTTATTTCGTCACGATTTTATTTATACACACAACCTTTATTTTAAATTAATTTAAAACTAAGATACAATAAATCAAAAGGTCAATATCTGCATTTTATTTATCTCATATATAACAATTGCATTTTTGCGTTAACATTATATTACAATATCTGGTTGACCGTAAAAAAAGAATTAAAAAAAAATATAAAATTATTAAAAAAAAATAAAATAAATTCTTATTATTCACAATGATCTATTTTTCTATACTATCACAACAAAATCATTGCACTTACTTGTTCTACATTTATCTTGTTTACGTTGTCTATTATTTACAAACACAGCTTTTGTAAAAGCTTTTTTTTTTTAAAAAATAAAATAAATTCTTGCATATTATCTACATAATCTATGTTATTATAGTACAACACCTGTTTTTAGAACAATATAAAACATAAAACACATCATTGCACTTACTTGTTATACATTATCTAGTTAACCTTCTATATTTTTACAAAAGCGTTTCCGGAAAAATATAAAACGTAAAACACATCATTGCACTTATTTGTTATACATCATCTAGTTAACCTTCTATACTATTTATTTTCCGGAAACTAATTATGCAAGCGCCAATCATGACATCTAATTTGCATAAATATTTCTACAAACAACATTCCTTACAAGTTCAAACACCTTTGTCGTGAACTCATTTGCATAACTATTGCTATCTCTTTCTAGCACAAAATTCCCACGGCCAAGTGCCCCATATACTACTATTATTATATCGTATTTCCTTAATTATTTTATTTCAATCGAACTTTTGGTTTACAATCTGAGAATTCAAGACATTCCATACCTTTCTAGTATTTAAGCCAGCTGCTTGCAATTTTCTATTAAAACGAGGAAGAGTGCAGTAGAGTAAACTGTGTCAACTCTGGGATACCCGTATGAACGTAATATATCCTGTTTCTATAAAACTTGATCATCTTTTAAAAACATTCAGATGTTTTAGTACCGAACTACAGAGATATATTTATGTAAATTGTGGAGTTGTATGACAACTACCCGAATCTATTGCTCCTAGCTTCATTAAGTTCCAACAAATACAAGAAGTCTGAATCGGCTGCTTTAGACCAATCAAATTTTACAAAAGTTTTGGCATGCAACTCGACTCTTTTTCACTAAATTTCAGATAGCTAGCTTCAATATACACTGAGTTATTTTCATTTAAAAAGAGAAGTTGTATGGCAACTACCCGAACCTGTCATATCATCACAACCAAATTTTACAGAAGTTATTGCCATAAAACTGGATCATCATTTGCAAAATTTCAGATACCTAGATTGAATAGACTCTGGGTTATTTCCATTTAATGAAAGAAGTTGTATGACAGCTACTCGAATCCGTCGCACCACCACAACCAAATTGTTCAGAAGTTGTTGCTATAAAATTCGATCATCATTTGTAGATTTCAGACGCCTAGCTTCATTAAGTTCCAAGAGGTACATGAAGCTTGAACCAACTGCTCTAGAACAACTAAAATTTACAAAAGTTTTTCACATGAAACTCGACACCTCTTCACAAAATTTCAGATACCTAGCTTCAATAGACACTGAGTTATTCTCATTTAAACAGAGAAGTTGTATGACAGCTACTCGAATCCGTCGCACCACTACAACCAAATTGTTCAGAAGTTGTTGCTATAAAATTCGATCATCATTTGCAAGATTTCAGACGCCTAGCTTCATCAAGTTCCAAGAGGTACAAGAAGCTTGAACCAACTGCTCTAGAACAACTAAAATTTACAAAAGTTTTTCACATGTAACTCGACACCTCTTCACAAAATTTCAGATACCTAGCTTCAATAGACACTGAGTTATTCTCATTTAAAGCCCTTACATATTTTGTAGCACCGTAAAACTCGCAAAACATCGAAAACTTTACAACGCTCCCATCCTATTAATACTTTTTCGTTTGCAATCACATTACGAAAAGATTCTTTATCAATTTCAATAACAGCATTATATTTTACATTATTAATATTTTTTGCTTGATAAATTTATTTATATTAAATATTTTAATAATAACTTTCACATGGAATAATTAGTTACGCAACAAAACAAAATTTTATTACAACATAAGTGTTGCACAACAAGCCAAAGTAACACAAACAAAAACAAATATAATAAGTTTAAAAAAAATTATAATTTATTCTTTGCAATATGAGAGTCTAGGTATAAAGAAAAAAAAACGTTTAAGGTTTTTTTTCTTTTTGGATATTTTTAGCACATTTCCAAAAAAAATTTGAAAAAATGTGCTTATTAGTTTCACTCTGTTCGTCCGTCCGTCCGTCTGTTTACAAAACTTCTACACCGTTAAAGATAGAGAAAAAAATTTTAACCATGGATAGGTCTCATAAAAAAAATAATTTTGAGGAACAACTTTTTCATGTAGCCCCATCCAATACGGAGCTACAACCCCTCAAACTTTGAAAAAGCTCTATTTTTAAATGCATATATCTAATGTTCTGCTTAAGATTTTTTCAATCTGAAAACGTCATGCGACAGGTATTTTTTTTTAACTTTGTAAATTAATATCAAAATTATACAATCTTTTTAAATTTAATATTTAAATTTACCGTTATGTGAAAACCAAATTTTGCATGATTTTTCTATCTTCATAACTCCGGCACGCTTTTAGATAGAGGCTTGAACTTTTGAGGCAAGGAAGAACTTTTAGAATTAGTATAAGTTTGCTCAGAAAATTTTTTTTAGGCCACCCCCTGTTTATGAGCTATTAGGGATCAAAAATTGAAAATTTGGTAAACACCTGTAACTAAGGAACCTGTACACATTTTACTTCGGAAAGATATAAAAATTAAAGCTACAGTAATATATTTTAACGTGTGTTAAAGGTTTATTTTAGTTATATAGGTTTCTAGAGTTACAGCTTTTTTGTACCACCTCCTGTTTAAAAGGTATTAGGCCTGAAATATTGAAAATTTGCTATTTTTAGGCACCTGTAACTTAAGCACCTGTACAAATTTTTCTTCTACAAGACATAAAAATTAAAGCTCCAGTAATATATTTTTCTGTGTGTTAACGGTTTTTCTTAGTTATAAAGGGTTCCGGAGTTACAGCCCCTCAAAATTCCAGAAATGTTTTATTTTCACATATTTTCTTATTACAAAAAATTTCTTAAATTTTATTTTTTAAATTTTTAAATTTTTGTACAAGTTATAATTCTAAACCGTTTGTATTCTGTTTTGGAAATGTGCGCTTTTAAAAACAGTTGGTTTACATTGTACCTTTTTTTTGTTTTAAACAAAATTTTAATTCCTCAAAAAATTCAAAAACGAAGAAATGCAATAAAAACAAGAAACAACAAGAAAGCAAATTTATAATTCATAATGACAAAATAAAATGAAACAAATCCAATAAAAAGTTGAAGTTGAATTCTTGTTACAGTTCTTGTTACAATACAATAATAATGAAAAAAGAAGAAAAAAGTAATATAAAACTATGTATATAATATATATTTTTATAATCAAAAAGTCTATGCAATGTTTCTGTAGTTATTAATCATATTATTAGTTAAGATATTTTTTAGTTTATGTTTATCAAGTAATTTTAAATTATCTTCTAAATTATTATACAGATTAGTT
This sequence comes from Poecilobothrus nobilitatus, assembly GCA_947095535.1. NCBI lineage: Eukaryota > Metazoa > Arthropoda > Insecta > Diptera > Dolichopodidae > Poecilobothrus > Poecilobothrus nobilitatus. The sequence goes on from OX352772.1 coordinate 109,486,202, forward strand.
CCTACATAAATCGACGTCAACGAGTCAAATATAGATGTTCTTTTTCTATCAATATGAATTAGATCTTTTCTTCTCGTATTTATTTGATGGTAAACTTTACGGTTGTTTAATTTTGTAGATAAGTGTATGTTGCAATTGAGTATGTAGTGTATGTAGATGTAGTGTATGTAGATGAGTGTGTGTTTAAATTGTTCAACATGTTTAAGTTTTACTTGTGATAATATGATCTCGATAGAGGAAGTTTTAGCACCGATCACCATTTATTTTGTTTTCAATCCATTTACTGTCAACTTATGTAATAACACTCATTGATGTAGTTTGGACAAATTTAGAAAGTATTTTGCATATTTCATTGTTCATTTTTATTTCTAGAACTCTGTAACTATTTGCATTCAAGATAATACAGCTATTATCAGCAAATAGGAAAATTTCAGCATCAATTCCAGTTTTGTTGATACTATCCATATATATTATTAGACCTAAAACACTTGTTGAGGTATCCCGTATGAAACCAACTATTTATTATTTTCATATAAACCAATTTTTGTAAATTGCTTACAGCTGGTTAAAAACGATTGAAACCAATTTTATGCTACTCCTTTGATACCAAAGCTGTGTAACTTCTTAAATAATATCTTAAGATCAACTGTATCAAGAGCTTTCCATGAACAACAATGATACTACTTTTTCCTTATCTTTTAAGCTCAGGGCATGATGTAGCATATCAATTACTGCCATTTCAGTACTTGATTTAGTTCTAAATCCATATTAGTTTTTTGACAACAAGTTATTTATTTCAATGTATCAAGAAAGTTGTGATTTTACATCCTTTTCAATTATCTTTGAAAAAACTGTTGTTAAGCATATAGGCCTGTAATTATTGAAGTCGATGTTGCCCCCAAATTTGAGGATAATTATAATTTTGCCAAGCTTAGGAAAGCACCCTTCTTTAAGTGATTTGTTGACTATTATGGATATAGATTCGCAAACTTTTTCATTACATGCTTTAAGTATATTATTTGAAAACTAGAGGTAGTCTATTGAATTTGAATTCTTTGAATATAATTGTAATTATTTTTAAAACATCATATTTATTAACATAATCAAAATGAAAGACTATATCAGTCAGATCAGTTTCATAAAACAACCTATTTTCAAATTGTTTAGCTAAAATTTCACCAATCTTGACGAAATGTAAATTTAATTCATTTATATTCTGTTCAGCTATATTTCCTGACAATCCTTTTAATATATCAGAATTAGTTCTTCTATTGATACCATTATATAAAATGTTATTAATACATCTCCAAGTCAAACATAAATTATTTCCACATTCCCTAAATTCCTAATATAATGATTTTCCTAATATTTGATAAACGAGGAGTGTCTGTTCAAAAGGAGATATTTCCACGTTAATAACATTCTCAGAAAAGCGGAAAAAGAGAAATGTCAGCAGACATAGTCAATTCAGATTTCCCGTTTTTTTGTAGTTAATATATGAGCACGTGTAATTAAGTATTATTTTTAAATATTTTTTTCGTTTACCAAGAACGATGTTATTTGAAAATGAAATTTCGATCAGATTTTCGAAAAATATGTCTTTTTGTTTGAAACCGCTTGGGAAATATCTCTATTTGATTAATACTATTAAAAGAAACATTTATCTGATATAACAGCAAAAATGTATTAAAATAAAACAATATTGTCTCAATAAATGTAAAACAAAATTTTTATTTTAATTAAAAAATTAAAAATATAGGAGGATTCATTTTGTATTACTAAAGTCAAATTTAGAAAAAGTTAAAAAAAAAATTAAAAAATATTATACTCGTATATCACCGACATCGAATTCAAGACAAATACAGGTATCATCATCTTCACAATCATGTCGATCGATTTCTTTTTCAGGTTGTGAAATATTGTTGCACATGTTTAATATATTTTTATACCAAAATAATTCAGGTAATTCTGACCACTCATCACCGAATTGTTTTTTTTAATGGTTTCTCGACGTCGTTCTTTTTTTAACAGCTTTTTATTAACTTGGTTGGGTAAAGGATGGAATCTTAGAAGCCATTTTAAACACACTTCCCGTTGAGCTAGAGACTTGAAATTTTCTTCATTAGATCAAATCCCGATGACAGTACATGATTTTAATAATAATATCGAAAAACATTAGAGAAATTAGCTTAATTTCAAAATTAAATTTTCATACAAAGATATAACAGAATTTTTAACAGAATTATTACAGAACCAAAATAAAACATTTTATCTAAATTTACTAAACTCACCAGTCCCAATACCAATACGTATACGTAATACATAAATGTTTTTTTTTTCTATAAAAGACTATTGTTTTTTATGTAGGCCATTGCATTGTATGCGTACATGTACATAGGTACATACTTCAAAATATGTAATAATATGTGCTTCGAAAATATTTTTGGTTTGAAAGCGATGAATTTGAAAGATATGAATGTGTAAACAAATTAATGTGCTGCACTTGAGAACACAGTGTAAAATTTAATATGCATTTACTTAAAACTTAGTAAGCAAGTGTTAAATTTAATTTTTTTTTCATCAAATCAATTGATTTTTAGTATAACATTTTTATTTATAAAAGCAATGTGTTTATTTATAATAATTATATAGATATGTGTTTTTCCTTTCTTAATTATAATTAAAATAGGGCTTTTCTTTCGAAACTCTTAACATATTAAAATCGCATATTATGGCCCTAACATTGATATCTAAATTGGGAGCTGCCTTTAAATTAAGATCTATTAGGGAATGATGATCTGCACCACTAATGCCTTTTTCTGAAGTATGAAAACTAAGAATATATTTCCAATTATGTAAAAACATTAAACAACAAAAAGAATATATTAAAAATAAGAAATCCAGTCTTTTTTAAAAATAGTAAATAACAATAATATTTTTCTTTTCAATAACAATAATTATGAATTAATCATAAAATATATGTTATGTACATACATACATATATATCTACATCGTCTAGAAAAAGCAAAATAATTTTTTTTTAATTCAAAAACATTAGCATTTAGAAGTAAGCAATTTAATATATTCTCAATTACATACTTTTAAAACCAAATTTTTTTACTACATATGTAGGTACAAACATGTACAAAAATGGTATACATATTTTTATGTGTGCTGTACTATTAAAAATCTGCTAACACAGTCACACCAAATTCCCAAATTCCCAACTATTATTATTTAGTTGAAATATTGATTTATTATTTTTTAATATGTAGGCAACAGTTATATTTATATGAATGGACGGTAAACATAAACGAACAAAAAAAAATTTTATGTTTGCATATGAATGGACGGTTAACATAAACGAACAAAAAAAAAATTCAGAATGTTCTATAGCTAATAATTTCTATTTTTTAAATAGACTGTATGCATAAATTTAATATTAAAAAAATAAATAAGTTCTTAGCGTACCTAAATAACAGAAAAACAAGGTAGAATGTAAACCAACGGTTTTTAAAAGCGCACATTTCCAAAACTCAATACAAACTGTTTAGAAGTGTGCCTTACACAAAAATTTGAAAATTTCATGTAATAAGAAAAAATGTGAAAATAGGACATTTTTGAAATTTTGAGGGGCTATAAGTCCGGAATCCTATATAACTAAGAAAAGCCGTTAACACACGTAAAAATATATTATTGAAGCTTTAATTTTTATGTCTTGCCGAAGAAAAATTTGTACAGGTGCCTAAGTTACAGGTGTCTAAAAATAGCAAATTTTCAATTTTTGAGGCGTAATAACTCTTAAAGAGGGGGTGTTACCAAAAAATTTTCTGAGGAAACTTATACTAATTCTAAAAGTTCTTTCTTACCTCAAAATTTCAGGTTCCTATCTAAAGGAGTACCGGAGTTATGAAGAAAGAAATTTCATGCAAAATGTGGTTTTCACATAACGGTAAATTTAAATAGTAAATTACAAAATATCACATAATTTTGATATTGTTTTATATAGATAATAAAATTTTCGATCTTCTGGTGGTTTTAGATTGCAAAATTATTACGCAGAGCCCGAGATATATACATCTGAAAATGGGGCTTTTTCGCAATTTTGAAGAGCTGCAACTTTGGAACCCTTTACAATTAAAATAAACCTTTAACACACGTAAAAATATATTATTGTAGCTTTAATTTTTATATCTTGCAGAAGTAAAATGTGTACAGGTTCCTAAGTTACAGGTGTTTAAAAATAGCAAATTTTCAATTTTTAAGCCCTAATAGCTCATAAACAGGGGGTGGTCCGAAAAAATTTTCTGAGCAAACTTATACTAATTCTAAAAGTTCTTTCTTGCCTCAAAATTTCAAGCTTCTATCTAGAAGCGTGCCGGAGTTATGAAAGTAGAAAAATCATGCAAAATTTGGTTTTCACATAACGGTAAATTTAAATACTAAATTTAAAAAAATTGTATAATTTTGATATTAATTTAGAAAGATAAAAGAAATACCTGTCGAATGACGTTTTCAGATTGAAAAAATCTTAACCAGAACATAAGATATATGCATTTAAAAATAGGGCTTTTTCAAAGTTTGAGGGGCTGTAGCTCCGTAATGGGGGGGGCTACATGAAAAAGTTGTTCCACAAAATTATTTTTTTTATGAGACCTACCTATGGTTAAAAGTTTTTTTCTCTATCTTTAACGGTGTAGAAGTTTTGTAAACAGACGGACGGACGGACGGACGGACAGAGTGAAACTAATAAGCACATTTTTTCAAAATTTTTTTGGAAATGTGCTAAAAAGTAAAATGTAATACTGGAAGAAAAATAAAAACGAATAGAAAAAAATACAACAAACGCATAACTATAAACTTATATTTTTAAATTTTGCCTCCAGCTTTTATATTAATTTCACAGACTTTAAAACTTATATATACTTATATTTATATATATTTTACATATTGAAATAAACTTTTTCAAAGAAATCTCGATTGTAACAATATAGTTTAGAAAATTACAGAAAAATTTGCTATTAAAAATTTATTTTCTACTTTTTAGTTCAAAAAAGCTGTTTTTAAAAAATTTTTTTTTATTTATTTTATCTAGGACTTAATCCGTGCTCAGAAAGTTCAATGTAAACTTAATGGGTGTCTCTTACCCTTTTTAAGTATTGACTTAAATGCCACATTTTCTGACTCAGATTTATATGTTTCTAATACTTTTATTTCACAGTCAAAATAATTTTTGGTATTCTTTATTTTTTTATTATTATTCTTTTCATTTTTTGTAACCCGGCTAATTTGTTATAAGAATTAACTAATCCTTCAATATCATATAAATAGCAATCTTGACCAAGTACCATGACTTTACCATGCTTTCTAAATATGTTATGATACTTGGTCATTGTCATTATTACCGGAAATTTTTTGATATCTTTCTCGGGAGATTACTCCCGAAAAACCTATATGCAGGGAGAAAACTGTGTCCTCTAACTGGGAAAAAAAGTTTTATTTCAGTTACACGTGTAGGAGAATTATTTTGCAACCAATATGTCAACAAATGCAGAATGTGGCTGTTCTTGTTTTGACCGCCACATCTATCGCAAAAGAAACGAAGCGTTGTTATTCCAAAAGGTATACTCAATCTACTCAAGAATGAGTATACAGCAGAACCTATTTCTACAGCTCCTTTCTTTTCTAATTTCTTTCATATGTGAACGTGAAAAATAATTCATAGTTCACTTACTTGTTCTTTTTATTTATATTATTATTCTTATTTCAAGAAATTTTTAACGGTAAATAACAGCAGCAACGGCGGTCCAAAAGTATGGATATCGCAATATCGGTTAACTATGAACATAGTTCCCATACCAATTGTATCGAATCCTACATCCAAACATCTGTTAATGTATTATAATATTATAATCTACTAGATACAAATAAATTAAAAACTCTCAGTAAGTTTTCATCAAAAGAAATTATTTCCTAAGCAAAAATAATTTTTCAAATTAAAATTTTGTGAAAAAAGAGGTATTTCCAATATAATCCAAAATATTCTGTTGGAAATATCTCTTTTTGATCAAAATGTCTATTTTTAAAGATAATTTTCCACTTGAAATAATTCTTTTTGAGCAGCATTGAGATTAACAGACAAATCGAATTTACATGTGAAATCGTTTTCAACAATAAAAAGTAAAAAATTGAAAAAAGAAAATGTCTGTCTGAAAAACAGACACTCCTCAAACATTCCTCGAAATTAGTTAGGAAGTTTTAAAAAAAGTTATTGATCTTATTTGGTGCTCTATAATTATTAAGTAAACTAAATCTATTGTTATTATACCCAACACCTAAAGTATATGGTATATTAACTTTGGTATGGTGTTTGTAACCACCAAAAGGAAGCGAGTTAGATATGGACATGTATATATATTCTGAATCAGGATCACCTCCTGAGTCGATTTAACGATGTCCGTCCGTCCGTCCGTCCGTTCGCACGATAACTGAAAAACTAATAAAGCTATCTTGATGAAATTTATATAGTAGGTTACTAATTACGAAAGGCTAAGTTAGAATCTGACCAAAATCGGTCATCGGGTTCGGATTCTGGAAGCTTCCGTACGAGCAACAGAGCAAATGGGATTTTCTCCAAAACCAATAAAGATATAACATTCAAATTTGACAGAGTGGTGTTATTTCATTTTTATTTAAGTCTCTAAAATTTGAGAGAATTTGGTCAATGAGTTCGGATTTTGGAAGCTTCCGAACGAGCCCCAGAGCAAACGAGATTATCTTCAAAATCAACAAAGATAAAACTTTTAAATTTTGTACAATGATGTTCCTTCTCGTTCGATTTATGTTTCTGAAATTTAAGAGAATTTGGTCAATGGGTTTGGATTTTGGAAGCTTCCGAACGATCACCAGAGCAAATGAGATTATCTCCAAAACCAATAAAGATATAACATTCAAATTTGACAGAGTGGTGTTATTTCATTTTTATTTAAGTCTCTAAAATTTGAGAGAATTTGGTCAATGGGTTCGGATTTTGGAAGCTTCCGAACGAGCCCCAGAGCAAACGAGATTATCTTCAAAATCAACAAAGATAAAACTTTTAAATTTTGTACAATGATGTTCCTTCTCGTTCGATTTATGTTTCTGAAATTTAAGAGAATTTGGTCAATGGGTTTGGATTTTGGAAGCTTCCGAACGATCACCAGAGCAAATGAGATTATCTCCAAAACCAACTAAGATATAACCTTTAATTTTGGCAGAGTGGTGTTCTTTCATGTTTTATTTAAGTCTCTGAAATTTGAGAGGATTTAATTCAAGGGTTCGGATCTTGGAAGCTTCCGAACGATCCCCAAACGAGTATATCTCCACAACCAACAAAGATAGAACCTTTATTTTTAGAACAAGAGTGTGCTGTTATGTTTCCTTTTCTATAAAATTGGAAACTGACATTTGAAAGACTTTGAACCATGGATTCGTATATTGGGAGCTTCCGAACAAGCCCCAGAGCAAACGAGATTATCTCCAAAACCAACTAAGATAGAACCTTTAAATTCGGCAGAATGGTGTTCTTTCATGTTTGATTTAGGTCTCTGAAATTTGAGAGGATTTGGTCCTTGGGTTCGGATTTTGGAAACTTCCGAACGAGCCTTAGAGCAAATGATATTATCTCCAAAAGCAACAAAGATATAAACTTTAAATTAGGCAGAATGGTGTTCCTTCATGTTTGATTTATGTTTCTGAAATTTGTGAGGATTTGGTCCATGGGTTGAAATCTTGGAAGCTTCCGAACGAGCCCCAGAGCAAACGAGATTATCTCCAAAATCAACAAATATAGATCTTTTAAATTTTGTACAATGATGTTCTTTCCCGTTCGATTTATGTCTCTGAAATTTAAGAGGATTTGGTTCATGGGTTTGGATTTTGGAAGCTTCCGAACGAGCCCCAGAGCAAATGAGATTATCTTCAAAAACAACAAAGATATAACCTTTAAATTCGGCAGAATGGTGTTCTTTCATGTTTGATTTGGGTCTCTGAAATTTGAGAGGATTTGGTCCTTGGGTTCGGATTTTGATAGCTTCCGAACGAGCCTCAGAGCAAATGATATTATCTCCAAAAACAACAAAGATATAACCTTTAAATTCGGCAGAATGGTGTTCTTTCATGTTTGATTTAGGTCTCTGAAATTTGAGAGGATTTGGTCCTTGGGTTCGGATTTTGGAAACTTCCGAACGAGCCTTAGAGCAAATGATATTATCTCCAAAAGCAACAAAGATATAACCTTTAAATTAGGCAGAATGGTGTTCCTTCATGTTTCATTTATGTTTCTGAAATTTGTGAGGATTTGGTCCATGGGTTGAAATCTTGGAAGCTTCCATACGAGCTCCTTAGTAAACAAGTATATCTCCACAAGCAACAACGATAGAACTTTTATTTTTAGTACAAAGGTGTTCTGTTATGTTTCCTTTTCTGTAAAATTGGAAACTGACATTTGAAAGAATTTGAACCATGGATTCGTATTTTGGAAACCTCCGGACGAGCACAAGAGTAACGAGCATATCTCCAAAACCAACAAAAGTAGAAACTTTAAATTTAGTACAATGATTGAATTAATTAGAATTATTCAGGTGTAGGGTATTAATAAGTCGGTTGCATCGACTTACTGTTACATTTACTTGTTTTTTATTACATTAGTTCATAAGAATGTATCATTGTTATTGCTGTATGAATACAATTTAGAGTAAATAAGATTCTTTTTTATAAAAATACCACCACCACTACATCAGACCGGCTGCAATAAATAGAGTTATAATTGTTTAATTGAAAGTAAATTTCTTCCTCTCGCATTAAGCAGATTTCTGTGACACAAATAATATCAATATTAGACTTTAGTGATTCTAAGAGTATTTCAATTTCATCAATTTTATTTCTGATGTAGCGTGAATTAAAATATAGAATGGTAAGTAAATTTGATTGTACTTGTATTGTAGTGAATATTACAAGATTTAAAAAGGAAAAGGTTATGTTCATTATTTATAGTATTCATTTAAAATATCAATATTTTTTACATGTAAAACTCTACTACTTGAATTATTACGAATAAAAACCTTTCCTTCTTTAACCCAAACATAATTGATCATTTTTTCCCTTTTCATATCTCTATAATATTAAAAAATATAATAATTTGATAAACATTCATTGATATAAACAAGTTATTTACTACTGTCAGTAAATATCATTCCAGTGTTTAAGAAAACCTTTTCTTTTTTTTGTGCATTCCATCTAGACATCAGATTAACTTTCGAACCTTCTTACAAAAATTCAATTATGATTGTGGGAAGCCTAGAAGAAATTATTAGAACTATTTCTGAAAACTTCTTTAATAGAATTTATATCCGTGTCTAATTTAAAATATTTCAGAACATTTCTAGCAATTGGGGTTAGATTTTCACTATCCAAAATGGGAATGGCACATATTTTAATTGAATTTTTTAATGTGTCTTGCTTATTTTTATGCACCTTAACTTCCACAACACTTAATTTGGATTTTAAAATATTAATTTCATTATTTAATTTAATATTATCTGCCATTAATTTATTAATAATCGTTTTATAATTACATTAATTAACATTACTAATTCCAGAACATATTAACATTACCAATTGCAGACGATTTAATACAGCATTATTGGCTAACCCAATTGTTTCGATATGTTCCTTTAAATTTATTAAAAGTTTTTTAACACAACAAATGCAGGCTTGGTGAGCTATTAAAAATCCAACAAGAACTATTTTTCTTTACCAGTAAAAAAATTTTATTTATTAGTGCAAACGCATAAGAATTTGTATTACCTTTTTCACAACTTCTTTCAAAATTTGATTTTTTATTTTTATCTACGTTTCTGTTAATCTTAATTCTACAATTATTTACGTAGTGATCTTGCTCACCGCACGCGTAACATATTCTATTATTTGGATTTCTAGCATCTGTATTATTTTATTGGCTTGCATTTTTCAGACTATTTTCACCTCTATTTATATGATTTTTATAAGTTTGTTGTTTTCTAGTCCTATTTTAGTGACTTCCTTTCTATCAGCTTTATTAATATTTTTATTCAGCTTTATTCAGCTTTATTATACCCTACACCTAAAGTATAGGGTATATTACTATGGTATTATAGGGTATATTACTAACCATCAAAAGGAAGCGAGCTAGATATGGACATGTATTCATTTCATTTATTCATTTTATTTATTCATTCTTTATCTCAAATGAGCCCAATCGCTCGCACAGAGTATATAACTTCTTAATTCTAATATAATAATAGTTCAATTTTTAATTCAGTGCAACATACAAAAAAACATATTGGGTAAATATTACTTAATTTAAGACATTCATATCAATCAATAACATAAAATTAGAAGAAAAACACAAAAAAAATGTATGTATATGTGTAGATATATAATAACAACAAATATTAAAATTGAGAAAAAATAATATATACAGCAAAATAACAAGACAAGTAGCTATACAAGTAGCAAGACAAGTGTTTTTTTTTTTTTTTCTCTTTGCTTACTAATTTAGATTATTTCTTGAAGAAAGTGCTCATTAACAGTTTTTTTAAATTTGAATGCATTATTTATATTTTTAAGTTCAGTAGGTAATTCATTAAAATATTGAAATCTTAAATTATATATTGTGTCATATCCATTAAATCTTGCCTTTGACGAAACAATTCTAATGTTTGCAGCTCTTCTGGTTTCATAATTGTGTATATTATTGTTCAATATTAACCTTGTATTTGTATTTATACTATTTGATTGCATATTGTGTATATGAGTTACCAACCTACATTTTGTGAGTATGTGTAGCGGTAGAATCTTATGTTTACAGTGAATATTGCTAGTTGCTGCTCTTTTTCTATACCCATATAAATTTTTCATAGCTTTATTCTGAAGCTTTTGCAGTTGGTTAAGGTCCTTCTTGTATGCATTACCCCAAATATGTATTGAGAACGCAATTGAACTTTGAAGCAGTTCAAAAACAGTCCCCTTTTTCTGTGGTATGGCACTCTTTTCCTTATTAGCTTGAATATGCCAGCAATTTTCCTGGCTTTTTTTTAGCTGTATGTTAATCTGGTCACTCCATTTTAATTCATTGTCTATTACTACACCTAGGTACTTATAGCTAGGAATCATTTCTAAATTAATATTTTTATAGTTTATTTTAATAATGTCTGACGGTTTTTTCTTGAAAAACACATATTTAGTTTTAGTGATGTTCACCGAACATTTAGGGTTTACCATTTAGTTTTATGTTAAGTAGGCTGCTTATGTAGCAGGAAAATAAGGTCGGCCTTGTTTGTTTCACTTCTTAATCCTTCACACACACTATATTGGGATCTATTTGACAAATAATTTTTGAACCATTCATGTTCCTTACCAGTTACTTCAAGTTCATATAATATTCTGAGCAATGTTTTTCTATCTACGGCATCAAATGCTTTTTTTACATCAAAGAATACAGCCACCACTTTTTTATTTTTTTCAATACCAGACTGGATTTCAGCTACAAAGTCAAATAAAGCTGCACCTGTATTAGATTTTTTTTAAAGCCGTATTGACTCTTATTTGTTAGATTCTCTTTTTGTAAAAAATTTGTCAGTTGGCTATTAACATATGTTTCCAAAACTTTAGAGAAGGTAGTTGAAATGGAGATTGGTCGAAAATTATTTATATCTTCGGTATCACCCGATTTTTTATAAATGGGGATAACTTTATTTATTTTCATGGGACCTGGCACTATTTTTTGGTTGAGTGAAGCGTTAATTAACTGCATTATACAACTTGCCAATTCTTCTTTACACTCTTTTATTAACGATGAGGGAATCTCATCTTCACTCGCTGCTTTGGTATTGGATAAGCTGTTGATTATTTTTATTATTTCATATTGATTTATCGCACTCTGTGTTCCTTTTTTTGGTATATAAATCTTTTTTTCAAAACTTTCTACCATAACGTTCCCTATATTACTATAAAATTGGTTGAATTGATTTATTTTTTTCAATTTATCATTTTCACTCAGTTCTAGGTTCGAAAAAAATTCATTTGTTTTAATATTTGGGCCATTTATAATTTTTTTTATATACTCCCATGTTTTTTTTGGATCTCCGCCCGCTTTTTCAAATTGTTTTGTGTCATACTCTTCTCTCATTTTTCTCTTGAACGTAGTATATCTATTTAACCAATAGAAGTATTTCATTTTAAAATATTCTGATTCTCTGTTCTGCACATATTTTTTATACCAGTAGTTTTTTCTTTCTATTAATTCTATACATTTTTCATTAATCCATGGTGCACAGAATTTACTATTTTTATACCCTACACCTAAAGTATAGGGTATATTAACTTTGGTATGGTGTTTGTAACCACCAAAAGGAAGCGAGTTAGGTATAGACATGTATATACGATATATTCTGAATCAGGATCACCGCCGGAGTCGATTTAGCGATGTCCGTCCGTCCGTCCGTACGCACGATAACTCAAAAAATAATGATGCTATCTTGATGAAATTTATATAGTAGGTTACTAATTACGAAAGAAAGGCTAAGTTCGAATCTGGAGAAAATCCGTCCATGGGTTCGGATTCTGGAAGCTTCCGAATGATTCCGGGCTTTTGGAGATAATCTCCGCAAACGAGATTATCTCCAAAAGCAACAAAGATAGAACCTTCAAATTTTGTACAATGATGTTTCTTCCCGTTCGATTTATGTCTCTGAAATTTAAGAGGATTTGGTCCATGGGTTTGGGTTTTGGAAGCTTCCGAACGAGCACCAGAGCAAATGAGATTATCTCCAAAACCAACAAAGATAGAACCTTTAAATTTGGCAGGGTGGTGTTCTTTCATGTTTTATTTAAGTCTCTGAAATGTGAGAAGATTTGGTCCATGGGTTCGGCTTTTGGAAACTTCCGAACGAGCCCCAGAGCAAACGAGATTATCTCCAAAACCAATAAAGATAGAACCTTTACTTTTGGCAGAATGGTGTTCTTTCATGTATGATTTAGGCCTCTGAAATTTAAGAGGATTTGGTCCATGGGTTTGGATTTGGAAGCTTCCGAACGAGCACCAGAGCAAATGAGATTATCTCCAAAACCAACAAAGATATAACCTTTAAATTTGGCAGGGTGGTGTTCTTTCATGTATGATTTAGGCCTCTGAAATTTAAGAGGATTTGGTCCATGGGTTTGGATTTGGAAGCTTCCGAACGAGCACCAGAGCAAATGAGATTATCTCCAAAACCAACAAAGATATAACCTTTAAATTTGGCAGGGTGGTGTTCCTTCCCGTTCGATTTATATCTCTGAAATTTAAGAGGATTTGGTCCATGGGTTTGGATTTAGAAGCTTCCGAACGAGCCCCAGAGCAAATGAGATTATCTCCAAAACCAATAAAGATATAACCTTTACTTTTGGCAGAATGGTGTTCTTTCATGTATGATTTAGGCCTCTGAAATTTGAGAGGATTTGGTCCATGGGTTTGGATTTGGAAGCTTCCGAACGAGCACCAGAGAAAATGAGATTATCTCCAAAACCAACAAAGATATAACCTTTAAATTTGGCAGGGTGGTGTTCTTTCATGTTTTATTTAAGTCTCTGAAATGTGAGAAGATTTGGTCCATGGGTTCGGCTTTTGGAAACTTCCGAACGAGCCCCAGAGCAAACGAGATTATCTCCAAAACCAATAAAGGTAGAACCTTTAAATTTTTTATAATGATGTTTCTTCCAGTTTGATTTATGTCTCTGAAATTTAAGAGGATGTGGTCCATGGGTTTGGATTTTGGAAGCTTCCGAACGAGCCCCAGAGCAAATGAGATTATCTCCAAAAACAACAAATATATATAACCTTAAAATTTGGCCGAATGGTGTTTTTTCATGTTTGATTTAAGTCTCTGAAATTTGAGAGGATTTGGCCATGGGTTTAAATTTGAAAGAATTTGAACCGTGGATTCGAATTTTGGAAGCTTCCCAACGAGCCGCAGAGCAAATGAGATTATATCCAATACGAACAAAGGTAGAACCTTTGAATTTGGTACAATGGTGTTCTTTCGTGTTTGATTTATGTCTCTGAAATTTAAGAGGATTTGGTCCATGGGTTTGGTTTTGGAAGGTTCCGAACGAGCACCAGAGCAAATGAGATTATCTCCAAAACCAACGAAGATATAACCTTTAAATTTGGCAGGGTGGTGTTCTTTCATGTTTTATTTAAGTCTCTGAAATGTGAGAAGATTTGGTCCATGGGTTCGGGTTTTGGAAACTTCCGAACGAGCCCCAGAGCAAACGAGATTATCTCCAAAACCAATAAAGATAGAACCTTTAAATTTTTTATAATGATGTTTCTTCCAGTTTGATTTATGTCTCTAAAATTTAAGAGGATGTGGTCCATGGGTTTGGATTTTGGAAGCTTCCGAACGAGCCCCAGAGCAAATGAGATTATCTCCAAAAACAACAAATATATAACCTTTACTTTTGGCATAATGGTGTTCTTTCATGTATGATTTAGGCCTCTGAAATTTGAGAGGATTTGGTCCTTGGGTTCGGATTTTGAAAGCTTCCGAACGAGCCTCAGAGCAAATGATATTATCTCCAAATGCAACAAAGATATAACCTTTAAATTAGGCAGAATGGTGTTCCTTCATGTTTGATTTATGTTTCTGAAATTTGTGAGGATTTAGTCCATGGGTTCAAATCTTGAAAGCTTCCGGACGAGCCCCAGATCAAACGAGTATATCTCCACAACCAACAAAGATAGAACTTTTATTTTTAGTACAAAGGTGTTCTGTTATGTTTCCTTTTCTGTAAAATTGGAAACTGATATTTGAAAGAATTTGAACCATGGGTTCGTATTTTGGAAACTTCCGGACGAGCACAAGAGCAACGAGCATATCTCCAAAACCAACAAAAGTAGAACCTTTAAATTTAATAGAATGGTGTTCTGGCAAGTTTTCTTTATGTTCCTGAGATGGATTCGATGAATTGGAGTGGCAATTCGGGTAGCTGACACAAACATCCCAAGGACTACCAATCTTCGAAAATAATTAAGATAGAAACTTAAAATTTTATACAAGGGGTGGGTGTCAAGAATATCCCAAGCGGATGCCTCTTTTACGTTCTTGAAATTCGAATTGAATAAGACAGAAAAGGGAAGAAGTTCAAGCACTGCCAAAAACACTTATGGATTGTTAATTTAATTCGAATTATTCAGGTGTAGGGTATTAATAAGTCGGTTGCATCGACTTACTGTTACATTTACTTGTTATTTTTTATTTTTCTAGAAACGGTAGCTCTTTTTAATATGTTTTTGACGTGTGATGTCAAATCATCAGCAATTTCATTCACGTCATTTTCATTAATATAGTAATCTTTCATATGTTCTTTGATAATTCTATAGTTAATTGTTTTTATCAGATTACCATTGTTGTCTACTTTTCCTTGATTTTAAAATTTTTTATTTCTGTAATAATTCCGAGATGATCTGATACATCATGGTGGGATAGTGATACCTTCACATCAGCATTAGGATCATTCATTATTATATGATCTAGGCAAGTTGGGTTGGATTGGATTTTGGCCTTGTAACTGCTTTATGTAGGAAAAAATATGCATTGGATTCAACTATTGTTTTCTACACTTGAACATTTCTGTCGTAAGTATTGTAAATATTAAAATTAAAATCCCCTATGACTAAGCTATTATTGTTTTTTATGTTCTCCGGGCAAGTGCTAAATTTCTCAAGAAATACATAAATTTCTGAATTTAAATTTTGCGGTGGCCGATAAACAGCTGTAATATTATATGTTTTTTTATTGTAGTGTATTTTTGTGGTAATAAAGCTGTTGTACTCATCACAATGCTCATTTTCATTTTCAAAGCTTACACTTTTAAGAATAAAAATAGCCGCACCGCCACCTGATCTTGTCTTCCTACACGAAAATGTTTTTGAGTAATCTTTAATATTTACTAGGTCAACATCTACATCAATAATCCAGGGTTCACTTATTACTATAATGTGAATGATATATTTGAGTTGATCCAGTATATAATTTATATTATCTTCTTTATGTTTAAGGCTTCTTGCATTCAAATATAGAATCTTCAATAAGTCTTCTTCTTCCAAATTAATGTCATGTGTGCTATATAAATTGGTTTTTACTTGGGATTTGATTCGCAAATTATATGTTATATCATATGACATTTAGATTAGATTCTTGCAATACACGTATTATTTTACTCGTAGCGGTCTTTCTTACAAACAATTTACCATCTTTCACCCAAGCATAAACCAATTTCTTTTCTTTTTTTAGGTCTCTTGCTTTTTTGAATAATAGACTAAAATATGTGGTAAGTTTTTCATTTATAAAAATTGTTGATGATGTTATTACATTATTACCAATATCTGGTGCATTTTCGGTAATTTGTTGATCTTGAGAATCTTGTGTATCAAAGATTTTAGTTGTTAATTTTTTTGTTTTTTATGGCTTTCAGAAGTTCATTTTTTAATTTTAAATTATTAAATTTTATAACTAGTTTATCTGGCCCACCAGAATTTTTTGCTAGATTCTTAGACTTATGTATGTATTTCACATCATTTGCTTCAATTTTCACACCAACATGATCAGCTAGTTTGAACACAACTGTGCGAGTTATATGTAAGAACAAATCGGTAACAAATAAAAAATGTCTCAGCAACGTGACAAATTTGCCAACGTTGCAAGAAACATTTAATAATGATTTTCCCAGGGAAAATCATTCTCACAATATTATTCTTTATTAATTTAAATATATCATATTTCAGAAATATTTCGCAAGTATTGTAAAGTAATTAATCAGCAAATCCATTCAATATAAATTACCTTAATTTTAGTTAATTAGAGTAGTATATTTTGTAATACCATTATTAACAGTTCTAACTGAAGTCAAAAAATTCAAAAACGAAGAAATGCAATAAAAACAAGAAACAACAAGAAAGCAAATTTATAATTCATAATGACAAAATAAAATCAAACAAATCCAATAAAAAGTTGAAGTTGAATTCTTGTTACATACAATACAATAATAATGAAAAAAGAAGAAAAAAGTAATATAAAACTATGTATATAATATATATTTTTGTAATCAAAAAGTCTATGTGATGTTTCTGTTGTTATTAATCATATTAATAGTTAAGATATTTTTTAGTTTATGTTTATCAAGTAATTTTAAATTATCTTCTAAATTATTATACAGATTAGTTCCTACATAAATCGACGTCAACGAGCCAAATATAGATGTTCTTTTTCTATCAATATGAATTAGATCTTTTCTTCTCATATTTATTTGATGGTAAACTTTACCGTTGTTTAATTTTGTAGATAAGTGTATGTTGCAATTGAGTATGTAGTGTATGTAGATGAGTGTGTGTTTAAATTGTTCAACATGTTTAAGTTTTACTTGTGATAATATGATCTCGATAGAGGAAGTTTTAGCACCGATCACCATTTATTTTGTTTTCAATCCATTTACTGTCAGCTTATGTAATAACACTCATTGAAGTAGTTTGGACAAATTTAGAAAGTAGTTTGGACATTTCATTGTTCATTTTTATTTCTAGAACTCTGTAACTATTTGCATTCAAGATAATACAGCTATTATCAGCAAATAGGAAAATTTCAGCATCAATTCCAGTTTTGTTGATACTATCCATATATATTATTAGACCTAAAACACTTGTTGAGGTATCCCGTATGAAACCAACTATTTATTATTTTCATATAAACCAATTATTGTAAATTGCTTACAGCTGGTTAAAAACGATTGAAACCAATTGTATGCTATTCCTTTGATACCAAAGCTGTGTAACTTATTAAATAATATCTTAAGATCAACTGTATCAAGGGCTTTCCATGAACAACAACGATACTATTTTTTCCTTATCTTTTAACCTCAGGGCATGATGTAGCATATCAATTACTGCCGTTTCAGTACTTGATTTAGTTCTAAATTCATATTAGTTTTTTGACAACAAGTTATTTATTTCAATATATCGAGAAAGTTGTGATTTTACATCCTTTTCAATTATCTTTGAAAAAACTGTTGTTAAGCATATAGGCCTGTAATTATTGAAGTCGATGTTGCCCCCAAATTTGAGGATAATTATAATTTTACCAAGCTTAGGAAAGCACCCTCCTTTAAGTGATTTGTTGACTATTATGGATATAGAAACGCAAACTTTTTCATTACATGCTTTAAGTATATTATTTGAAAACTAGAGGTAGTCTATTGAATTTGAATTCTTTGAATATAATTGTAATTATTTTTAAAATATCATATTTATTAACATAATCAAAATGAAAGACTATATCAGTCAGATCAGTTTCATAAAACAACCTATTTTCAAATTGTTTAGCTAAAATTTCACCAATCTTGACGAAATGTAAATTTAATTCATTTATATTCTGTTCAGCTATATTTCCTGGCAATCCTTTTAATATATCAGAATTAGTTCTTCTATTGGTACCATTATATAAAATGTTATTAATACATCTCCAAGTCAAACATAAATTATTTCCACATTTCCTAAATTCTAAATTTCCTAATATTTGATAAACGAGGAGTGTCTGTTCAAAAGGAGATATTTCCACGTTAACAACATTCTCAGAAAAGCGGAAAAAGAGAAATGTCAGCAGGCATAGTCAATTCAGATTTCCTTTTTTTTGTAGTTAATATATGAGCACGTGTAATTAAGTATTATTTTTAAATATTTTTTTCGTTTACCAAGAACGATGTTATTTGAAAATGAAATTTCGATCAGATTTTCGAAAAATATGTCTTTTTGTTTGAAACCGCTTGGGAAATATCTCTATTTGATTAATACTATTAAAAGAAACATTTATCTGATATAACAGCAAAAATGTATTAAAATAAAACAATATTGTCTCAATAAATGTAAAACAAAATTTTTATTTTAATTAAAGAATTAAAAATATAGGAGGATTCATTTTGTATTACTAAAGTCAAATTTAGAAAAAGTTAAAAAAAAAATTAAAAAATATTATACTCGTATATCACCGACATCGAATTCAAGACAAATACAGGTATCATCATCTTCACAATCATGTCGATCGATTTCTTTTTCAGGTTGTGAAATATTGTTGCACATGTTTAATATATTTTTATACCAAAATAATTCAGGTAATTCTGACCACTCATCACCAAATTGTTTTTTTAATGGTTTCTCGACGTCGTTCTTTTTTTAACAGCTTTTTATTAACTTGGTTGGGTAAAGGATGGAATCTTAGAAGCCATTTTAAACACACTTCCCGTTGAGCTAGAGACTTGAAATTTTCTTCATTAGATCAGATCCCGATGACAGTACATGATTTTTATAATAATATCGAAAAACATTAGAGAAATTAGCTTAATTTCAAAATTAAATTTTCATACAAAGATATAACAGAATTTTTAACAGAATTATTACAGAACCAAAATAAAACATTTTATCTAAATTTACTAAACTCACCAGTCCCAATACCAATACGTATACGTAATACATAAATGTTTTTTTTTTCTATAAAAGACTATTGTTTTTTATGTAGACCATTGCATTGTATGCGTACATATACATAGGTACATACTTCAAAATATGTAATAATATGTGCTTCGAAAATATTTTTGGTTTGAAAGCGATGAATTTGAAAGATATGAATGTGTAAACAAATTAATGTGCTGCACTTGAGAACACAGTGTAAAATTTAATATGCATTTACTTAAAACTTAGTAAGCAAGTGTTAAATTTAATTTTTTTTTCATCAAATCAATTGATTTTTAGTATACATTTTTATTTATAAAAGCAATGTGTTTATTTATAATATTTATATAGATATGTGTTTTTCCTTTCTTAATTATAATTAAAATAGGGCTTTTCGTTCGAAACTCTTAACATATTAAAATCGCATATTATGGCCCTAACATTGATATCTAAATTGGGAGCTGCCTTTAAATTAAGATCTATTAGGGAATGATGATCTGCACCACTAATGCCTTTTTCTGAAGTATGAAAACTAAGAATATATTTCCAATTATGTAAAAACATTAAACAACAAAAAGAATATATTAAAAATAAGAAATCCAGTCTTTTTTAAAAATAGTAAATAACAACAATATTTTTCTTTTCAATAACAATAATTATGAATTAATCATAAAATATATGTTATGTACATACATACATATATATCTACATCGTCTAGAAAAAGCAAAATAATTTTTTTTTAATTCAAAAACATTAGCATTTAGAAGTAAGCAATTTAATATATTCTCAATTACATACTTTTAAAACCAAATTTTTTTACTACATATGTAGGTACAAACATGTACAAAAATGGTATGCATATTTTTATGTGTGCTGTACTATTAAAAATCTGCTAACACAGTCACACCAAATTCCCAAATTCCCAACTATTATTATTTAGTTGATTTATCGATTTATTATTTTTTAATATGTAGGCAACAGTTATATTTATATGAATGGACGGTAAACATAAACGAGCAAAAAAAAATTTTATGTTTGCATATGAATGGACGGTTAACATAAACGAACAAAAAAAAAATTCAGAATGTTCTATAGCTAATAATTTCTATTTTTTAAATAGACTGTATGCATAAATTTAATATTAAAAAAATAAATAAGTTCTTAGCGTACCTAAATAACAGAAAAACAAGTAAATGTAACAGTAAGTCGATGCAACCGACTTATTAATACCCTACACCTGAATAATTCGAATTAAATTAACAATCCATAAGTGTTTTTGGCAGTGCTTGAACTTTTTCCCTTTTCTGTCTTATTCAATTCGAATTTCAAGAACGTAAAAGAGGCATCCGCTTGGGATATTCTTGACACCCACCCCTTGTATAAAATTTTAAGTTTCTATCTTAATTATTTTCGAAGATTGGTAGTCCTTGGGATGTTTGTGTCAGCTACCCGAATTGCCACTCCAATTCATCGAATCCATCTCAGGAACATAAAGAAAACTTGCCAGAACACCATTCTATTAAATTTAAAGGTTCTACTTTTGTTGGTTTTGGAGATATGCTCGTTGCTCTTGTGCTCGTCCGGAAGTTTCCAAAATACGAACCCATGGTTCAAATTCTTTCAAATATCAGTTTCCAATTTTACAGAAAAGGAAACATAACAGAACACCTTTGTACTAAAAATAAAAGTTCTATCTTTGTTGGTTGTGGAGATATACTCGTTTGATCTGGGGCTCGTCCGGAAGCTTTCAAGATTTGAACCCATGGACCAAATCCTCACAAATTTCAGAAACATAAATCAAACATGAAGGAACACCATTCTGCCTAATTTAAAGGTTATATCTTTGTTGCATTTGGAGATAATATAATTTGCTCTGAGGCTCGTTCGGAAGCTTTCAAAATCCGAACCCAAGGACCAAATCCTCTCAAATTTCAGAGGCCTAAATCATACATGAAAGAACACCATTATGCCAAAAGTAAAGGTTATATATTTGTTGTTTTTGGAGATAATCTCATTTGCTCTGGGGCTCGTTCGGATGCTTCCAAAATCCAAACCCATGGACCACATCCTCTTAAATTTTAGAGACATAAATCAAACTGGAAGAAACATCATTATAAAAAATTTAAAGGTTCTATCTTTATTGGTTTTGGAGATAATCTCGTTTGCTCTGGGGCTCGTTCGGAAGTTTCCAAAACCCGAACCCATGGACCAAATCTTCTCACATTTCAGAGACTTAAATAAAACATGAAAGAACACCACCCTGCCAAATTTAAAGGTTATATCTTTGTTGGTTTTGGAGATAATCTCATTTGCTCTGGTGCTCGTTCGGAAGCTTCCAAAACCAAACCCATGGACCAAATCCTCTTAAATTTCAGAGACATAAATCAAACACGAAAGAACACCATTGTACCAAATTCAAAGATTCTACCTTTGTTCGTATTGGATATAATCTCATTTGCTCTGCGGCTCGTTGGGAAGCTTCCAAAATTCGAATCCACGGTTCAAATTCTTTCAAATTTAAACCCATGGCCAAATCCTCTCAAATTTCAGAGACTTAAATCAAACATGAAAAAACACCATTCGGCCAAATTTAGAGGTTATATATATTTGTTGTTTTTGGAGATAATCTCATTTGCTCTGGGGCTCGTTCGGAAGCTTCCAAAATCCAAACCCATGGACCACATCCTCTTAAATTTTAGAGACATAAATCAAACTGGAAGAAACATCATTATAAAAAATTTAAAGGTTCTATCTTTATTGGTTTTGGAGATAATCTCGTTTGCTCTGGGGCTCGTTCGGAAGTTTCCAAAAGCCGAACCCATGGACCAAATCTTCTCACATTTCAGAGACTTAAATAAAACATGAAAGAACACCACCCTGCCAAATTTAAAGGTTATATCTTTGTTGGTTTTGGAGATAATCTCATTTGCTCTGGTGCTCGTTCGGAAGCTTCCAAAACCAAACCCATGGACCAAATCCTCTTAAATTTTAGAGACATAAATCAAACTGGAAGAAACATCATTATAAAAAATTTAAAGGTTCTATCTTTATTGGTTTTGGAGATAATCTCGTTTGCTCTGGGGCTCGTTCGGAAGTTTCCAAAACCCGAACCCATGGACCAAATCTTCTCACATTTCAGAGACTTAAATAAAACATGAAAGAACACCACCCTGCCAAATTTAAAGGTTATATCTTTGTTGGTTTTGGAGATAATCTCATTTGCTCTGGGGCTCGTTCGGAAGCTTCCAAAATCCAAACCCATGGACCACATCCTCTTAAATTTTAGAGACATAAATCAAACTGGAAGAAACATCATTATAAAAAATTTAAAGGTTCTATCTTTATTGGTTTTGGAGATAATCTCGTTTGCTCTGGGGCTCGTTCGGAAGTTTCCAAAACCCAAACCCATGGACCAAATCTTCTCACATTTCAGAGACTTAAATAAAACATGAAAGAACACCACCCTGCCAAATTTAAAGGTTATATCTTTGTTAGTTTTGGAGATAATCTCATTTGCTCTGGTGCTCGTTCGGAAGCTTCCAAAACCAAACCCATGGACCAAATCCTCTTAAATTTCAGAGACATAAATCAAACACGAAAGAACACCATTGTACCAAATTCAAAGGTTCTACCTTTGTTCGTATTGGATATAATCTCATTTGCTCTGCGGCTCGTTGGGAAGCTTCCAAAATTCGAATCCACGGTTCAAATTCTTTCAAATTTAAACCCATGGCCAAATCCTCTCAAATTTCAGAGACTTAAATCAAACATGAAAAAACACCATTCGGCCAAATTTAAAGGTTATATATATTTGTTGTTTTTGGAGATAATCTCATTTGCTCTGGGGCTCGTTCGGAAGCTTCCAAAATCCAAACCCATGGACCACATCCTCTTAAATTTTAGAGACATAAATCAAACTGGAAGAAACATCATTATAAAAAATTTAAAGGTTCTATCTTTATTGGTTTTGGAGATAATCTCGTTTGCTCTGGGGCTCGTTCGGAAGTTTCCAAAACCCAAACCCATGGACCAAATCTTCTCACATTTCAGAGACTTAAATAAAACATGAAAGAACACCACCCTGCCAAATTTAAAGGTTATATCTTTGTTAGTTTTGGAGATAATCTCATTTGCTCTGGTGCTCGTTCGGAAGCTTCCAAAACCAAACCCATGGACCAAATCCTCTTAAATTTCAGAGACATAAATCAAACACGAAAGAACACCATTGTACCAAATTCAAAGGTTCTACCTTTGTTCGTATTGGATATAATCTCATTTGCTCTGCGGCTCGTTGGGAAGCTTCCAAAATTCGAATCCACGGTTCAAATTCTTTCAAATTTAAACCCATGGCCAAATCCTCTCAAATTTCAGAGACTTAAATCAAACATGAAAAAACACCATTCGGCCAAATTTAAAGGTTATATATATTTGTTGTTTTTGGAGATAATCTCATTTGCTCTGGGGCTCGTTCGGAAGCTTCCAAAATCCAAACCCATGGACCAAATCCTCTTAAATTTCAGAGGCCTAAATCATACATGAAAGAACACCACCCTGCCAAATTTAAAGGTTATATCTTTGTTGGTTTTGGAGATAATCTCATTTGCTCTGGTGCTCGTTCGGAAGCTTCCAAATCCAAACCCATGGACCAAATCCTCTTAAATTTCAGAGACATAAATCGAACGGGAAGGAACACCACCCTGCCAAATTTAAAGGTTATATCTTTATTGGTTTTGGAGATAATCTCATTTGCTCTGGGGCTCGTTCGGAAGCTTCTAAATCCAAACCCATGGACCAAATCCTCTTAAATTTCAGAGATATAAATCGAACGGGAAGGAACACCACCCTGCCAAATTTAAAGGTTATATCTTTGTTGGTTTTGGAGATAATCTCATTTGCTCTGGTGCTCGTTCGGAAGCTTCCAAATCCAAACCCATGGACCAAATCCTCTTAAATTTCAGAGGCCTAAATCATACATGAAGAACACCACCCTGCCAAATTTAAAGGTTATATCTTTGTTGGTTTTGGAGATAATCTCATTTGCTCTGGTGCTCGTTCGGAAGCTTCCAAATCCAAACCCATGGACCAAATCCTCTTAAATTTCAGAGGCCTAAATCATACATGAAAGAACACCATTCTGCCAAAAGTAAAGGTTCTATCTTTATTGGTTTTGGAGATAATCTCGTTTGCTCTGGGGCTCGTTCGGAAGTTTCCAAAAGCCGAACCCATGGACCAAATCCTCTTAAATTTCAGAGACATAAATCGAACGGGAAGGAACACCACCCTGCCAAATTTAAAGGTTATATCTTTGTTGGTTTTGGAGATAATCTCATTTGCTCTGGTGCTCGTTCGGAAGCTTCCAAATCCAAACCCATGGACCAAATCCTCTTAAATTTCAGAGGCCTAAATCATACATGAAAGAACACCATTCTGCCAAAAGTAAAGGTTCTATCTTTATTGGTTTTGGAGATAATCTCGTTTGCTCTGGGGCTCGTTCGGAAGTTTCCAAAAGCCGAACCCATGGACCAAATCTTCTCACATTTCAGAGACTTAAATAAAACATGAAAGAAACCACCCTGCCAAATTTAAAGGTTCTATCTTTGTTGGTTTTGGAGATAATCTCATTTGCTCTGGTGCTCGTTCGGAAGCTTCCAAAACCCAAACCCATGGACCAAATCCTCTTAAATTTCAGAGACATAAATCGAACGGGAAGAAACATCATTGTACAAAATTTGAAGGTTCTATCTTTGTTGCTTTTGGAGATAATCTCGTTTGCGGAGATTATCTCCAAAAGCCCGGAATCATTCGGAAGCTTCCAGAATCCGAACCCATGGACGGATTTTGTTCAGATTCGAACTTAGCCTTTCTTTCGTAATTAGTAACCTACAATATAAATTTCATCAAGATAGCATCATTATTTTTTGAGTTATCGTAGGTACGGACGGACGGACGGACATCGCTAAATCGACTCCGGCGGTGATCCTGATTCAGAATATATATACATGTCTATACCTAACTCGCTTCCTTTTGGTGGTTACAAACACCATACCAAAGTTAATATACCCTATACTTTAGGTGTAGGGTATAAAAAAGTAAAATGTAATACTGGAAGAAAAATAAAAACGAATAGAAAAAGATACAATAAACGCATAACTATAAACTTATATTTTTAAATTTTGCCTCCAGCTTTTATATTAATTTCACAGACTTTAAAACTTATATATATTTGACATATTGAAATAAACTTCTTCAAAGAAATCTCGATTGTAACAATATAGTTTAGAAAATTACAGAAAAATTTGCTATTAAAAATTTATTTTCTACTTTTTAGTTCAAAAAAGCTGTTTTTTAAAAATTTTTTTTTATTTATTTTATTTAGGACTTAATCCGTGCTCAGCAAGTTCAATTTGATGTAAACTTAATGGGTGTCTCTTACCCTTTTTAAGTATTGACTTAAATTCCACATTTTCTGACTCAAATTTATATGTTTCTATTACTTTTATTTCACAGTCAAAATAATTTTTGGTATTCTTTATTTTTCTATTATTATTCTTTTCATTTTTTGTAACGCGGCTAATTTGTTATAAGAATTAACTAATAATTCAATATCATATAGCAATCTTGACCAAGTACCATGACTTTGCCATGCTTTCTAAATATGTTATGATACTTGGTCATTGTCATTATTACCGGAAATTTTTTGATATCTTTCTCGGGAGATTACTCCCGAAAACCCTTTCTGCAGGGAGAAAACTGTGTCCTCTAACTGGAAAAAAAAGTTTTATTTCAGTTACACGTGTAGGAGAATTATTTTGCAACCAATATGTCAACAAATGCAGAATGTGGCTGTTCTTGTTTTGACCGCCACATCTATCGCAAAAGAAACGAAGCGTTGTTATTCCAAAAGGTATACTCAATCTACTCAAGAATGAGTATACAGCAGAACCTATTTCTACAGCTCCTTTCTTTTCTAATTTCTTTCATATGTGAACGTGAAAAATAATTCATAGTTCACTTACTTGTTCGTTTTATTTACATTATTATTCTTATTTCAAGAAATTTTTAACGGTAAATAACAGCAGTAACGGCGGTCCAAAAGTATGGATATCGCAATATCGGTTAACTATGAACATAGTTCCCATACCAATTGTATCGAATCCTACATCCCAACATCTGTTAATGTATTATAACATTATAATCTACTAGATACAAATAAATTAAAAACTCTCAATAAGTTTTCATCAAAAGGAATTATTTCCTAAGCAAAAATAATTTTTCAAATTAAAATTTTGTGAAAAAAGAGGTATTTCCAATATAATCCAAAATATTCTGTTGGAAATATCCCTTTTTGATCAAAATGTCTATTTATACCCGTACGATAGGATCGGGTATAATAAAATTACTCCTCCGTTTGTAACACCTCGAAATAAGCGAGCTAGATATACCTTCAAAGGTATGGATCGGATCAGAAAAAAATTCTAAGGCTTTTGAGCCATGTCCGTCCGTCCGTCCGTCCGTCAGCACGCTAACTCAAAAACTAAGAAAGCTAGAATCTTGAAATTTACAGAAAATATTCTTGGAGTAATTTGTAGGTTCCCTATTTTTTTTGGTTGAGTTTGGACCAAAACTTAGGGTAGCTCTCCAACACCTAACTTTTAGATCCCGACATTTTTCTGGAATAGAGGTATGAAATTTTAACTGCTGATAGATCTCACAAAAATATTAATTTTATTTTTTATAACTTTTTTTCGTAGCCCCACCCGTTACGGAGCTACAGCTCCCTAAAGGTTCAAAAAAGCTCTATATTTAAATTGTTATAGCACAAGTTGTATAAGGTATATCTTCATTTTGAAAACGCCAAACGATTACTACTTTCATTAGCTTTAAAAGTGTATATACAATAAATATATATTTGTGGCATACGGTGTCTTAATTTACCGTTATGCGAAACTCAAATTTTGCAAAATCCTTTAACCCTTCTATCTTCTAAACGGTTAAAGTTGGAAACTTGAAATTTTGACAGAAGTTAGATCTTACTTGAAAATAAGTATGAGTCATTTCAGAAATTTTTTTTGTATCACTCCCCGTTTAGGAGCTGTAAGGAGTAAAAAACTGAAAATTTGCTATTTTTAAACACCTGTAACTTGAACTCCTGTTAAAATTTTTTTAAAGTAATACACAAAAATTAAAGCTTCAATATTATACTCTTATTTCTGTTAACAACTTTATTTAATAATATATGGTTACTTCATAATTGACGAAAGAGTTACTTGATTTTTTCAAATTTTCTAACAAATTTTTTGCATTTTGCTTTACTCGATAATTTGAAATTGTTGAGGATATAATGCGTAGTACAAAAAAATGTAAATAAATAAACAACATAACGGTTGCTTGAAGAATTTTTATTTATATGATATTGTTATATATACATACTTATATAATATCATGTTTATTTACATATCGTATATGTCACTAGTGAATGAATGATAAGAGTATAGATGTATATTATATAGCGCCGTATTTACATACATCTATGTATTTTATTGTACTTATAAGAAATTAATCTGTCAGTGGAATATTTAACTATAATATAATATAATATTTAAAATTATATTTACTATTTTGTACAAACTAAATTTAATATACATTTACCGCTTAGTATTAAATGGTACTATAGAATATTTGAAAAAGTTTTGTATTGATAATCGTTATGTGGAAGGTTAAAATCTGCTTTTAAAGAATGTATAAACATATAGTTTGAATATATGTACAACCCATAATTCTAGAAATTATAAAATTCACCCAAATTATTTTAAAATACTAAAATATTAAAAATATAATATTGTAAGCAAAGTGACAGGCTGTGAACATACTAACGGTTCGTACGGGTATCTAAGAGTTGACAAAGGCAACTGTATTCTTCCTCGTTTTAAAGATAATTTTCCACTTGAAATAATTCTTTTTGAGCAGCATTGAGATTAACAGACAAATCGAATTTACATGTGAAATCGTTTTCAACAATAAAAAGTAAAAAATTGAAAAATGAAAATGTCTGTTTTTAAACAGACACTCCTCAAACATTCCTCGAAATTAGTTAGGAAGTTTTAAAAAAAGTTATTGATCTTATTTGGTGCTCTATAATTATTAAGTAAACTAAATCTATTCTTATTATACCCTACACCTAAAGTATATGGTATATTAACTTTGGTGTGGTGTTTGTAACCACCAAAAGGAAGCGAGTTAGATATGGACATGTATATATATTCTGAATCAGGATCACCTCCTGAGTCGATTTAACGATGTCCGTCCGTCCGTCCGTTCGCACGATAACTGAAAAACTAATAAAGCTATCTTGATGAAATTTATATAGTAGGTTACTAATTACGAAAGGAAGGCTAAGTTCGAATCTGGACAAAATCGGTCCGTGGGTTCGGATTCTGGAAGCTTCCGAACGAGCACCAGAGCAAATGGGATTATCTCCAAAACCAATAAAGATATAACTTTCAAATTTGACAAAGTGGTGTTCTTTCATGTTTTATTTAAGTCTCTAAAATTTGAGAGAATGTGGTCAATGGGTTCGGATTTTGGAAGCTTCCGAACGAGCCCCAGAGCAAACGAGATTATCTCCAAAATCAACAAAGATAGAACTTTTAAATTTTGTACAATGATGTTCCTGCCCGTTCGATTTATGTCCCTGAAATTTAAGAGGATTTGGTTCATGGGTTTGGATTTTGGAAGCTTCCGAACGAGCACCAGAGCAAATGGGATTATCTCCAAAACCAATAAAGATATAACCTTCAAATTTGACAGAGTGGTGTTGTTTCATGTTTTATTTAAGTCTCTAAAATTTAAGAGGATTTGGTCCATGGGTTCGGATTTTGGAAGCTTCCGAACGAGCCCCAGAGCAAATGAGATTATTTCCAAAACCAACTAAGATATAACCTTTAATTTTGGCAGAGTGGTGTTCTTTCATGTTTTATTTAAGTCTCTGAAATTTGAGAGGATTTGGTTCAAGGGTTCGTATCTTGGAAGCTTCCGAACGATCCCCAAACGAGTATATCTCCACAACCAACAAAGATAGAACCTTTATTTTTAGTACAAGAGTGTGCTGTTATGTTTCCTTTTCTATAAAATTGGAAACTGACATTTGAAAGAATTTGAACCATGGATTCGTATATTGGGAGCTGCCGAACAAACCCCAGAGCAAACGAGATTATCTGCAAAACCAACTAAGATAGAACCTTTAAATTCGACAGAATAGTATTCTTTCATGTTTGATTTAGGTCTCTGAAATTTGAGAGCATTTGGCCCATGGGTTCGGATTTTGGAAGCTTCTGAACGAGGCCCAGAGCAAACGAGATTATCTCCGAAATCAACAAATATAGAACTTTTAAATTATGTACAATGATGTTCCTTCCCGTTCGATTTATGTCTCAGAAATTTAAGAGGATTTGGTTCATGGGTTTGGATTTTGGAAGCTTCCGAACGAGCCCCAACAACAAAGATATAACCTTTAAATGCGACAGAATGGTGTTCTTTCACGTTTGATTTGGGTCTCTGAAATTTGAGAGGATTTGGTCCTTGGGTTCGGATTTTGATAGCTTCCGAACGAGCCTCAGAGCAAATGATATTATCTCCAAAAGCAACAAAGATATAACTTTTAAATTAGGCAGAATGGTGTTCCTTCATGTTTGATTTATGTTTCTGAAATTTGTGAGGATTTGGTCCATGGGTTGAAATCTGGGAAGCTGCCAGACGAGCTTCTTAGCAAACGAGTATATCTCCACAACCAACAAAGATAGAACTTTTATTTTTAGTACAAAGGTGTTCTGTTATGTTTCCTTTTCTGTAAAATTGGAAACTGACATTTGAAAGAATTTGAACCATTGGTTCGTATTTTGGAAACTTCCGGACGAGCACAAGAGCAACGAGCATATCTCCAAAACCAACAAAAGTAGAAACTTTAAATTTAGTACAATGATTAAATTAATTAGAATTATTCAGGTGTAGGGTATTAATAAGTCGGTTGCATCGACTTACTGTTACATTTACTTGTTTTTTATTACATTAGTTCATAAGAATGTATCATTGTTATTGCTGTATGAATACAATTTAGAGTAAATAAGATTCTTTTTTATAAAAATACCACCACCACTACATCAGATCGGCTGCAATAAATAGAGTTATAATTGTTTAATTGAAAGTAAATTTCTTCCTCTCGCATTAAGCAGATTTCTGTGACACAAATAATATCAATATTAGACTTTAGTGATTCTAAGAGTATTTCAATTTCATCAATTTTATTTCTGATGTAGCGTGAATTAAAATATAGAATGGTAAGTAAATTTGATTGTACTTGTATTGTAGTGAATATTACAAGATTTAAAAAGGAAAAGGTTATGTTCATTATTTATAGTATTCATTTAAAATATCAATATTTTTTACATGTAAAACTCTACTACTTGAATTATTACGAATAAAAACCTTTCCTTCTTTAACCCAAACATAATTGATCATTTTTTCCCTTTTCATATCTCTATAATATTAAAAAATATAATAATTTGATAAACATTCATTGATATAAACAAGTTATTTACTACTGTCAGTAAATATCATTCCAGTGTTTAAGAAAACCTTTTCTTTTTTTTGTGCATTCCATCTAGACATCAGATTAACTTTCGAACCTTCTTACAAAAATTCAATTATGATTGTGGGAAGCCTAGAAGAAATTATTAGAACTATTTCTGAAAACTTCTTTAATAGAATTTATATCCGTGTCTAATTTAAAATATTTCAGAACATTTCTAGCAATTGGGGTTAGATTTTCACTATCCAAAATGGGAATGGCACATATTTTAATTGAATTTTTTAATGTGTCTTGCTTATTTTTATGCACCTTAACTTCCACAACACTTAATTTGGATTTTAAAATATTAATTTCATTATTTAATTTAATATTATCTGCCATTAATTTATTAATAATCGTTTTATAATTACATTAATTAACATTACTAATTCCAGAACATATTAACATTACCAATTGCAGACGATTTAATACAGCATTATTGGCTAACCCAATTGTTTCGATATGTTCCTTTAAATTTATTAAAAGTTTTTTAACACAACAAATGCAGGCTTGGTGAGCTATTAAAAATCCAACAAGAACTATTTTTCTTTACCAGTAAAAAAATTTTATTTATTAGTGCAAACGCATAAGAATTTGTATTACCTTTTTCACAACTTCTTTCAAAATTTGATTTTTTATTTTTATCTACGTTTCTGTTAATCTTAATTCTACAATTATTTACGTAGTGATCTTGCTCACCGCACGCGTAACATATTCTATTATTTGGATTTCTAGCATCTGTATTATTTTATTGGCTTGCATTTTTCAGACT
Source organism: Poecilobothrus nobilitatus (assembly GCA_947095535.1). Lineage (NCBI taxonomy): Eukaryota > Metazoa > Arthropoda > Insecta > Diptera > Dolichopodidae > Poecilobothrus > Poecilobothrus nobilitatus. The sequence goes on from OX352772.1 coordinate 109,518,155, forward strand.
ATTTTCACCTCTATTTATATGATTTTTATAAGTTTGTTGTTTTCTAGTTCTATTTCAGTGACTTCCTTTCTATCAGCTTTATTATTATTTTTATTCAGCTTTATTCAGCTTTATTATACCCTACACCTAAAGTATAGGGTATATTAACTATGGTATGGTGTTTGTAACCACCAAAAGGAAGCGAGCTAGATATGGACATGTATTCATTTCATTTATTCATTTTATTTATTCATTCTTTATCTCAAATGAGCCCAATCGCTCGCACAGAGTATATAACTTCTTAATTCTAATATAATAATAGTTCAATTTTTAATTCAGTGCAACACACAAAAAAACATATTGAGTAAATATTACTTAATTTAAGACATTCATATCAATCAATAACATAAAATTAGAAGAAAAACACAAAAAAAATGTATGTATATGTGTAGATATATAATAACAACAAATATTAAAATTGAGAAAAAATAATATATACAGCAAAATAACAAGACAAGTAGCTATACAAGTAGCAAGACAAGTGTTTTTTTTTTTTTTTTTCTTTGCTTACTAATTTAGATTATTTCTTGAAGAAAGTGCTCATTAACAGTTTTTTTAAATTCGAATGCATTATTTATATTTTTAAGTTCAGTAGGTAATTCATTAAAATATTGAAATCTTAAATTATATATTGTGTCATATCCATTAAATCTTGCCTTTGACGAAACAATTCTAATGTTTGCAGCTCTTCTGGTTTCATAATTATGTATATTATTGTTCAATATTAACCTTGTATTTGTATTTATACTATTTGATTGCATATTGTGTATATGAGTTACCAACCTACATTTTGTGAGTATGTGTAGCGGTAGAATCTTATGTTTACAGTGAATATTGCTAGTTGCTGCTCTTTTTCTATACCCATATAAATTTTTTATAGCTTTATTCTGAAGCTTTTGCAGTTGGTTAAGGTCCTTCTTATATGCATTACCCCAAATATGTATTGAGAACGCAATTGAACTTTGAAGCAGTTCAAAAACAGTCCCCTTTTTCTGTGGTATGGCACTCTTTTACTTATTAGCTTGAATATGCCAGCAATTTTCCTGGCTTTTTTTTAGCTGTATGTTAATCTGGTCACTCCATTTTAATTCAATGTCTATTACTACACCTAGGTACTTATAGCTAGGAACCATTTCTCAGAATAATGTATGACGGTTTTTTCTTGAAAAACACATATTTAGTTTTAATGATGTTCACCGAACATATAGGGTTTACCATTTAGTTTTATGTTAAGTAGGCTGCTTATGTAGCAGGAAAATAAGGTCGGCCTTGTTTGTTTCACTTCTTAATCCTTCACACACACTATATTGGGATCTATTTGACAAATAATTTTTGAACCATTCATGTTCCTTACCAGTTACTTCAAGTTCATATAATATTCTGAGCAATGTTTTTCTATCTACGGCATCAAATGCTTTTTTTACATCAAAGAATACAGCCACTACTTTTTTATTTTTTTCAATACCAGACTGGATTTCAGCTACAAAATCAAATAAAGCTGCACCTGTATTAGATTTTTTTTAAAGCCGTATTGACTCTTATTTGTTAGATTCTCTTTTTGTAAAAAATTTGTCAGTTGGCTATTAACATATGTTTCCAAAACTTTAGAGAAGGTAGTTGAAATGGAGATTGGTCGAAAATTATTTATATCTTCGGTATCACCCGATTTTTTATAAATGGGGATAACTTTATTTATTTTCATGGGACCTGGCACTATTTTTTGGTTCAGTGAAGCGTTAATTAACTGCATTATACAACTTGCCAATTCTTCTTTACACTCTTTTATTAACGATGAAGGAATCTCATCTTCACCCGCTGCTTTGGTATTGGATAAGCTGTTGATTATTTTTATTATTTCATATCGATTTATCGCACTCTGCGTTCTTTTTTAGAACGCAGAACTTAGAAACTTAGAATAGAAGTATTTCGTTTTAAAATATTCTGATTCTCTGTTCTGCACATATTTTTTATACCAGTAGTTTTTTCTTTCTATTAATTCTATACATTTTTCATTAATCCATGGTGCACAGAATTTACTATTTTTATTTTTTATTTTTCTAGAAACGGTAGCTCTTTTTAATATGTTTTTGACGTGTGATGTCAAATCATCAGCAATTTCATTCACGTCATTTTCATTAATATAGTAATCTTTCATATGTTCTTTGATAATTCTATAGTTAATTGTTTTTATCAGATTACCATTGTTGTTTACTTTTCCTTGAATTTTTATATTTTTTAATTCTGTAATAATTCCGAAATGATCTGATACATCATGGTGGGATAGTGATACCTTGACATCAGCATTAGGATCATTCATTATTATATGATCTAGGCAAGTTGGATTGGATTGGATTTTTGGCCTTGTAACTGCTTTATGTAGGAAAAAATATGCATTGGATTCAACTATTGTTTTGTACACTTGAATATTTCTGTCGTAAGTATTGCAAATATTAAAATTAAAATCCCCTATGACTAAGCTATTATTGTTTTTTATGTTCTCCGGGCAAGTGCTAAATTTCTCAAGAAATACATAAATTTCTGAATTTAAATTTTGCGGTGGCCGATAAACATCTGTAATATTATATGTTTTTTTATTGTAGTGTAATTTTGTGGTAATAAAGCTGTTGCACTCATCACAATGCTCATTTTCATTTTTAAAGTTTACACTTTTATGAATAAAAATAGCCGCACCGCCACCTGATCTTGTCTTCCTACACGAAAATGTTTTTGAGTAATCTTTAATATTTACTAGGTCAACATCTACATCAATAATCCAGGGTTCACTTATTACTATAACGTGAATGATATATTTGAGTTGATCCAGTATATAATTTATATTATCTACTTTATTGTTCAAGTAATAGCATACAGAAAAAATATCAAATAAATCCGTTGTAGTAAAATCAAAATTTAAAAGTATCAATAAAACATTGAAATTCTTCTTTACAACATATAAAAAGAATAAAAAATTCTTGTCTAAAATAGTGAAAAATAAAAATAAAAATAAAAATAAAAAATTTTATCTACGTAAATTTTAATAAAAACTATTTGCGGTTTAAATTTTAAATTTTAATTATTGTGAAAAAAAAATCGTGCTAAAATTGCTTCAAATAAAAGAAATAAAGTGTTTGATCAAAACAGAGAACTAAAAATGAGTGAAATGGAACAACAATTAATTGCTCAAGTTCAGGCCTTGACAGCACAACTCAATGAGCAAAGTGCAAGAATAAATAGTATTAATCAAACTGAATTTTCTCTAACTGCAGATCAAATTATTAGAAACTTTAATGAGATTCCACCTTTCTCAGGTGAGAATTCACTTAAATTAAAAACATTTTTAAAAACAGTGGAGGACGTAGAGTCCTTATGTGGTACCAACAACATACCACTAAAACAATATTGTCTAAGAAAAGTGGTTAATACAAAAATTATTGGAAAAGCAAAAACATCTATTTTGGAGATTCCTGAACATCGCAGAAATTGGACAACTGCTCGTGAAACATTAATGGTTCGATTTCGACCGAAGCAGACAATTCACAGACTGTTATTTCAAGCAAAAGAATTAAAAGTAAGTAGTTTTAAGGATTTATTTTGTAGATTAAGTAATATTAAAAGCGAATGTACAGAAATGTGTGATTATGATAATGAAGAAGCCTTTACATATGAAAGTATTGATAGAGAAATTGTACAAATTCTAAAGTCTAAGTTAATTCCAATATTGCAAATTCAAATTGAGAACTCAAAAACTCTATTTGAGTTAGATAATCAATTTTGTCAATCCGAAATTTATTATTCATACGAAGTTATAAAACAATAATTTCGTCTTTCAAAATTCAATTCAAAATCCAAAAAACCGGTTCATAAATATAAAAGCGAATCTAACAATAATTATCACTCCAATTATAATAATAATTATCATAATCAAAACTACCAACATTTTAATAATAAATATAGAAATAACTATAATACTAGCTCAAACCAAGTAAGATATAACCATAATAATAATTATAACAGGACAAACCAAAATAGAATAAATCAATATAATAGAAATTATTCGAATTCAGGACAGTATAGGTACAACAACCATAATAATGAACAAATGGAGGTCGACGTGGTAAGTCAAGAAGTAAATTTTACAGACTTGCCTCGGAAAACAGACTCCCAATAATTAAACTTACTTTTGACCATATAAAAATAAATTGTTTAATAGACTCAGGTTCAGATACCAGTCTTATTAAACCTGGCATCTTAAATTATGCAACCCAAAATTTAGTTAAACCGGTTGTATATAATTCTTTAGGCGGTCCAAATAGCGTGACACAGAAGTTGATCACACCTATCCCAAAAGAATTGAAAAGAAGAAGGTACATTAAAATGGAAAGTATTTCCTCTAAAGAGTAAGAAATACGATGTTATAATTGGCATAAACTTTCTAATATCCTTCGAATCTAAAATCGACATTAAAAACCAATGTCTTTTAATATTTTCAAAATATAAGATTCCGTTTGAAAATCTTAACTACCCTCGTGAATTTGCCGAAGCAAATCACTTAGAACCTATAAAAACTCCAAAGAGGAAATTTTAAATAAAATTAACCAAAATCATTTAAATAATGAAGAAAAAAATAAATTAAAATAACTTTTATCAAAAAATATCAATCTTTTTTATAATGAAGGAGAAAATTTAACATCAACCCATGAAATAAAGCATGAAATAAAATTAAAAAATAATGCACCAATTTATTGTAAAAGCTACCGCTATCCTAAAATACATGAGGAAGAGGTAGAAAAGCAAATTAAAGATATGTTAAAACAAAAAATAATTAAGGAATCTAACTCGCCATAAAATTCACCAGTTTGGGTTGTTCCAAAGAAAATGGACAATTCCAATATAAAAAAATGGCGTATAGTAATTGACTATAGGAAATTGAATGACATCACAATTGATGACAAGTTCCCTATACCTAACATCGATAATATTCTGGACAAGCTAGGCCGAGCGCAATACTTTACAACGCTCGACTTGATAAAACGTTTTCATCAAATCGAGATGAAACCGGAAGACCAGAAAAAAACTGCTTTCTCTACTCCATTTGGACATTACGAATATATTCGAATGCCCTTTGGATTAAAGAATGCACCAGCCACTTTCCAACGGCTGATGAATTCTATATTAAGAGAATCTGCATAGTATATCTGGACGACATACTTATTTTTAGTACGTCTCTACAAGAGCACTTAGATAACTTAAATAAAATTTTTAATGCTCTAAAAAAAGCAAATCTTAAAGTGCAAATCGACAAATGTAATTTTCTTTGCAAAGAAACAGAATACCTTGAACATATTCTAACCCAAAATGGCGTGAAACCTAATCCTAAGAAAATCAAGAATATAATGGAATTAAAACTACCAACAGATAAAATATTTTTTAGGCATAACTGGGTTTTATAGAAAATTTATACAAAATTATGCGAAAATAGCTCAACCGTTAACAAAATACTTAAAAAAAGATTCTAAAATAAATACCTCAGACCCAACTTATATTAATGCTTTTGAGCAATTAAAATTACTTTTAACATCTCATCCAATTTTAAAGTATCCTGATTTTAGCAAACCATTCAAAATAAATACCGATGCTAGTCAATTCGCCATTGACGCTGTGCTTTTACAGGACAATCATCCTATTGCATATGCTAGCAGAACTTTAAGTAACCACGAAATCAGATACAGTAAAACTGAAAAAGAACTTTTGGCTTTAGTTTGGGGAGTAACATACTTTCGACCATATATCTATGGCGAAGAATTTGAACTTCAAACTGACCACCAAGCACTAAAATGGCTTCATACCAAGTACTTGGGAAAAGATTTAAATCCAAGATTGCAATTATCTTTTCCCAAGTACTTATATTTTCCCAAGATTGCAATTATCTTTGATTGCACAGATGGATACTATTCTTAGGTGAATATAATATAAAAATATAATATTTAAAAGGTAAGGATAATAAAATTGCTGATTTTCTTAGTAGAATAAATACAGATAAAAACGAAATAAATGAACTGACCGAGACGTTCAGTCTTAACGAAGGGAGAGAAACCTTCGAAATAAATAATAATGACGAAAACAATGACAATACTTCTCTTAAACTGACTATTCATTCACAAGAAGAAGAACAACTTGACCATATTCCAATTTTAGAAACTATAGTTAATAGATTTAAAACTCAAATAATAATTTCCCATAATTTTATTCAAGAATTTGAAAATCATCTAGATGGTAAACGAAGAATTTACATTAGTCCTGACTTTACTGAACCAGAACTTATCAACAAATTAAAATCTTATATAGCAGACTCCAAAATTGCTATCTTTACCCAAATATCAGATCATGATTACAATATTATTCAACAAATATTAATAAAGAACTTTCCTAATACCAAATTTATAAAATGTACTTACTTTGCACAAGACATAAAATCGGAAGAAGAACTTATAAAAATTTTATCTTTGCATCACAAAAAACAAAAACATCCGGGAATTATTTCATTATACGAATATTTAAAATATAAAGTTTATGACAAACAACTAAAAATAACAATTAATAGAATTACTAACAACTGTGAAATTTGCAGTAAAGGTAAATATGACAGAAACCCTATTAAACCCAAATTCAAAAAAACAGAAATCCCAGTGGAAAAAAACCAAATTATTCATATTGACACTTATACCAATAAGAAACAAAATTTCTTAGTTTTCATTGATAAATTCACCAAATACGCAACTGCATATCCGTTAGAACACAAAAACCATACAGAATTAATTGAAAAACTTAAAATGTACTTTAACCATAAAAAACCAAAAAAATTAATTGCAGATAACGAAGTTAATAATATGTACGTCAAAGAATTTTTATCACAAGAAAATATCGAACTTCATTTGGTTAAACCAAACAGCCACACTGGAAATTCTAACGTAGAAAGATTAAATAACACCATAATGGAAAGATTACGTATTTTAAATTTAGAAGAACAACTTCCCATTAGAATTCAAATGTTAAACGCTATAAAAAATTACAACAACCTATACCATAGTATAATTGAAACCACTCCACAAAGGTTCAGAAAATAATTTTATTTCATCTGATATTATATACAACAATTTAATTAAATCCCAAGAAAAACGTTTAATAAAACATAATAAAAATAGGGAAGACTATAGAGAAATTCGAAAAATAGGATATATAAAAAACTACAAATGTCTCAAGCACAAAGATCAACCTAAATTTAGAAAATACAAATTAAATAATGTACACCCTATTAACATTAAAAGACCTTTAAAATTTTCAGACAATCTCGATAACGAAAGTACTTCTACTATTTCTAACGTTACTTCCGCTAGCACGAACGAGTCAACTACAAGTAGAGAAAATTGAAACAAACAATGGTTATACGATTATTCAAATACTAATTCCAAAAACATTTAATTACTCTTTGCATATTATTGATCTAAATGAAATAGACAACTTAATAAGTGAAATAAAAAGAAGTTCATCCCTTTTTACAACAAATACAAGCAATCGCTTACTAAAGGAAATTGACAAATTAGAAGACAAATTAGCTACCTTGAAAAACGGGCATCATACAATACAAAAACGTGAACTTTTTAACTTTTTCGGAACAATTAGTAAATGGCTAACTGGAACTATGGGCAACGACGACAGACAAGTCATAAACCAACATTTGCAATCCTTTGAATATAATAACGACAACTTTATTAAAAATATGAACGAACAAGTACAAATCAATAATAATTTCAACAACTCCATAAATAAATTACTAGATAACATTCAACAAGACAGACAATTAATAAAAAATATGCTAAAAAACGAAGTTGACGAAAATGCTTTAAAAATTTCACTTTTTGACTTAAAATTAAATATACCACAGATAAATAAAATTATAGAGGACTTACAAGATAATATAATTCTTTCAAATTTAAATATTATCCATCCATCTCTTCTAAATCACGAAGAGATAATTAATTTTAAAATAAACTCTGAGAAATTAAAACATATTAAAGTAGGATTTTCAAGAACAACTACTAACAAATTAATATTCTTAATTAAAATTCCTTTCAAACTAACCTCTATTAACAAAAAACTAATTACACCTTTAGCTAATGAAAATAATTGCAATATAATAGATTCTTCAATAACAAAAACTTTAGAATTTCGTAACGAACTCTATGAATACGATGAAACCAAAGCTCTTCATCAATTAAGAAAAATTAATCATTGTAAAAAAATTAAAAATTGTAAAACTTTAAAAAATTGTAATAATGAAATAATTGAAATCGATGATAGCAGTATACTAGTACAATTGGCAAAAAATGTAATACTAACTTCTAAATGTGATGAAAGAAAAATGAATCTTAAAGGTAACTATTTTGTAAAATTTTATAATTGTAGTATTAGTTTAGATAATAAGAGTTTTTATAATGAGATAACAGAAATAAAAAATAAATTTGTATTGTCAAATCTAGATTATAAACCAGCAAATAATTCTTACAGTTTTAATGAAATTATATCAGAAACAAAGAAAAATATAGATCAAATTGAAAAATTGAAATTTAAAATAAATGTATTGTCAATGTATTGTATTATTGTCATAAAATTAACTGTAACAATAACTGTAATATCAATAATATCTATTGTATGTTTTATGAATTGTAAAATAAAAAAATATTGGATCGATTTTAAATGAAAAGATTCAGGAGAATCTTAACTCTAACGAAGGGAGAGTTATATGTAAGAACAAATCGGTAACAAATAAAAAATGTCTCAGCAACGTGACAAATTTGCCAACGTTGCGAGAAACATTTAATAATGATTTTCCCAGGGAAAATCATTCCCACAATATTATTCTTTATTAATTTAAATATATCATATTTCAGAAATATTTCGCAAGTATTGTAAAGTAATTAATCAGCAAATCGATTCAATATAAATTACCTTAATTTTAGTTAATTAGAGTAGTATATTTTGTAATACCATTATTAACAGTTCTAACTAAAGTTAGAACCATTTTTAATAAATATAAATATTAATCTAAAGATTAATGTGTGTTTTATTTTTGTTGATAATTTTTTTTTATTGTCAACTAGGTAAAATTAAATATAAAAGTTGCGTTCATTGACTAAAAATTCTGCTGGGATTCCACATATTTCTATCTCCTTGCAAATTTTTTTCTGCTTCATTTTTTCCATTTCAATTCTGTTGTAATGTATATCACTTTTAAGCGTTTTAATTTCATTTCTCAAACATATATTTTCTTCAATAATTCCATCGATGAATTCTTTAATTTAAGCAATTTCATTTTCAAATTTTTGGAAGTCAGCTAATTGTGTTTTCTGATTGGCAAGTATAAGTTCAATTTTCTTATCAATTGTTCCAACATCAATTATAATATCTGTTTTTTTATTTATGCTTGTAGTACTTGATGTGCTGGGTTTGTTTATTGATTTTCTTTTTTGTTGATTATTTTTACACTGACGACAAAACCAGATTTTCTCATGATTCTGGGTAAGTTCCTTGACTTCTTCAATATCCAATCCGCAACAAGTATAACAGAACCATTTCTTGCAATCTCCGTCACATTGCAGTCCACCATTCACTCTAAAATAATTTTTTTTGTTGCACTTTATACAAATTTTACTATCATTCGCCAATGTTGTTTTGACGTTTTTAACTTTGGAATGGTGTTTGTAACCACCAAAAGGAAGCGAGTTAGATTTGGACATGTATATATATTCTGAATCAGGATCAGCTCCTGATTCGATTTAACGATGTCCGTCCGTCCGTCCGTCCGTTCGCACGATAACTCAAAAACTAATAAAGCTATCTTGATGAAATTTATATAGTAGGTTACTAATTACGAAAGGAAGGCTAAGTTCGAATCTGGACAAAATCGGTCCATGGGTTCGGATTCTGGAAGCTTCCGAATGATTCCGGAGCAAACGAGATTATCTCCAAAACCAACAAAGATAGAACCTTTAAATTTTTGCACAATGATGTTCCTTCCCGTTCGATTTATGTTTCTGAAATTTAAGAGGATTTGGTCCATGGGTTTAGATTTTGGAAGCTTCCGAACGAGCACCAGAGCAAATTAGATTATCTCCAAAACCAATAAAGGTATAACCTTCAAATTTGGCAGAGTGGTGTTCTTTCATGTTTTATTTAAGTCTCTGAAATTTGAGAGGATTTGGTTCATGAGCCCCAGAGCAAGCAAATATATCTCCACAATCAACTAAGATATAACCTTTAAATTTGGCAGAGTGGTGTTCTTTCATGTTTTATTTAAGTCTCTGAAATTTGAGAGGATTTGGTTCATGGGTTCTTATCTTGGAAGCTTCCGAACGAACCCTAGAGCAAACGAATATATCTCCACAACCAACAAAGATAGAACCTTTGTTTTTAGTACAAGAGTGTGCTGTTATGTTTCCTTTTCTATAAAATTGGAAACTGACATTTGAAAGAATTTGAACCATGAATTCGTATTTTGGAAGCTTCCGAACGAGCTCTAGAGCAAACGAGATTTTCTCCAAAATCAAACCTTTAAATTTTGATAGAACCTTTAAATTAAACAAAGATAGAACCTTTAAATTTTTTACAATGATGTTCCTTCTCGTTTGATTTATGTCTCTGGCGGGTGTCGAATGTCTCTTAGCTTCGGGCGGGTGTCGAAGAAATTTGGATGCAATATGTTACCCGGATTCGGCCCAGATATGGCGGTTTTATGGTCTGAAAGCATACCTGTGAGAAAACTTTATGAAGTTCCGGTAACCCGTTTGGGCGCGAGAGTCGAACGAAGTTCACTAATTTCTTTTGTTGTCCTGCTTAAACTGTTTAATCAATTGATTTCAAAATTAGCAAAATTGTTGGTCTTTAGCAGAAAAGCTCACTACTTTAATTTAGTTACGATCCATTAACCCGTTACGGCACCAGGGCTCAGTGAACTATTTTAATTAACTTTGTTGTCCCGCTTAAACGGTTTGACGAATTGAGTTGAACATTTTCAAAAGTGTAGGCCTTCACCACAGAAGTTCACTCAGTTGATTTGGTTAAAATCCATTACCTCTTTTCGGCAACAGTCTTTTCAATTTCTTTGTTGTCGTGCTTAAACTGTTTGAACAATTGAGTTGAAAACTTACAAAAGTGTAGGTCTTTACTTTTACTTGTAGGTCTTTTTACTTTTATCTTTACTGTTTTTAATATTCCATAAAAACCTTTCAATGCAAATTTCTAATATATAACAGTAATTAAAATAACCATATTAAGTATCTTAAGAATATTGTAATTAAGTATTAACAACATTATATTTTCGGCCGTTGTGAAAAAACAGAAACATTTTCCTACATACGACAATCATCATGTCATCATTCAGAAATACATTACTTATATGTGGTCTACCTATATAAGATGCATGTGTATAACATATTTCTAAAAAAATATCATTGAAATATGTACATATAGTATGTATAATATATCCATATATTTAAAAATACTATAAACATAATCAATTAAATTAGAAAACATATTCACATTTCTGTACAATATTTAATCAAAAACAAGTAAATGTAACAGTAAGTCGATGTAACCGACTTATTAATACCCTACACCTGAATAATTCGAATTAAATTAACAATCCATAAGTGTTTTTGGCAGTGCTCGAACTTCTTCCCTTTTCTGTCTTATTCAACTCGAATTTCAAGAACGTAAAAGAGGCATCCGCTTGGGATATTCTTGACACCCTTGTATAAAATTTTAAGTTTCTATCTTAATTATTTTCGAAGATTGGTAGGCCTTGGGATGTTTGTGTCAGCTACCCGAATTGCCACTCCAATTCATCGAATCCATCTCAGGAACATAAAGAAAACTTGCCAGAACACCATTCTATTAAATTTAAAGGTTCTACTTTTGTTGATTTTGGAGATATGCTCGTTGCTCTTGTGCTCGTCCGGAAGTTTCCAAAATACGAACCCATGGTTCAAATTCTTTCAAATGTCAGTTTCCAATTTTACAGAAAAGGAAACATAACAGAACACCTTTGTACTAAAAATAAAAGTTCTATCTTTGTTGGTTGTGGAGATATACTCGTTTGATCTGGGGCTCGTCCGGAAGCTTCCAAGATTTGAATCCATGGACCAAATCCTCACAAATTTCAGAAACATAAATCAAACATGAAGGAACACCATTCTGCCTAATTTAAAGGTTATATCTTTGTTGCATTTGGAGATAATATCATTTGCTCTGAGGCTCGTTCGGAAGCTTTCAAAATCCGAACCCAAAGACCAAATCCTCTCAAATTTCAGAGGCCTAAATCATACATGAAAGAACACCATTATGCCAAAAGTAAAGGTTATGTATTTGTTGTTTTTGGAGATAATCTCATTTGCTCTGGGGCTCGTTCGGAAGCTTCCAAAATCCAAACCCATGGACCACATCCTCTTAAATTTTAGAGACATAAATCAAACTGGAAGAAACATCATTATAAAAAATTTAAAGGTTCTATCTTTATTGGTTTTGGAGATAATCTCGTTTGCTCTGGGGCTCGTTCGGAAGTTTCCAAAACCCGAACCCATAGACCAAATCTTCTCACATTTCAGAGACTTAAATAAAACATGAAAGAACACCACCCTGCCAAATTTAAAGGTTATATCTTTGTTGGTTTTGGAGATAATCTCATTTGCTCTGGTGCTCGTTCGGAAGCTTCCAAATCCAAACCCATGGACCAAATCCTCTTAAATTTCAGAGGCCTAAATCATACATGAAAGAACACCACCCTGCCAAATTTAAAGGTTATATCTTTGTTGGTTTTGGAGATAATCTCATTTGCTCTGGTGCTCGTTCGGAAGCTTCCAAATCCAAACCCATGAACCAAATCCTCTTAAATTTCAGAGGCCTAAATCATACATGAAAGAACACCATTCTGCCAAAAGTAAAGGTTCTATCTTTATTGGTTTTGGAGATAATCTCGTTTGCTCTGGGGCTCGTTTGGAAGTTTCCAAAAGCCGAACCCATGGACCAAATCTTCTCACATTTCAGAGACTTAAATAAAACATGAAAGAACACCACCCTGCCAAATTTAAAGGTTCTATCTTTGTTGGTTTTGGAGATAATCTCATTTGCTCTGGTGCTCGTTCGGAAGCTTCCAAAACCCAAACTCATGGACCAAATCCTCTTAAATTTCAGAGACATAAATCGAACGGGAAGAAACATCATTGTACAAAATTTGAAGGTTCTATCTTTGTTGCTTTTGGAGATAATCTCGTTTGCGGAGATTATCTCCAAAAGCCCGGAATCATTCGGAAGCTTCCAGAATCCGAACCCATGGACGGATTTTGTCCAGATTCGAACATAGCCTTTCTTTCGTAATTAGTAACCTACTATATAAATTTCATCAAGATAGCATCGTTATTTTTTGAGTTATCGTGCGTACGGACGGACGGACGGACGGACATCGCTAAATCGACTCCGGCGGTGATCCTGATTCAGAATATATATACATGTCTATACCTAACTCGCTTCCTTTTGGTGGTTACAAACACCATACCAAAGTTAATATACCTTATACTTTAGGTGTAGGGTATAATGAGTACATATCTACATATTTAAAGAACCTTACATTCTTATCCATATACAATTTTTACACATATTTTTAGCCAATCACTTTGAAAACATAATTAGAAAAAGTAAACGTAAAAAAATTCTGGTTGATTTACAAAGATAAAAACAGTCACGTATTTTTTATATTGAAAATATGTTAAATAGAGCGTGAGAAAATAATTTAAAAAGAAATTTTTTCAAAATTTGAAGAGCTGTTGTTGCTGTAGGATCTCCAACGGTGAGGGTACATAAAAAAGTTGTTCTACAACATTATTCTGTAAATAAACCTATGCATAGTTAATATTTCATTGCTCTTTATTAAACAGTATATAAGTTTTATAAACAGACGGAGGGACAGAGCGAACCTAATAGCAAATTTTTCAAAATGTGTTTAAAAGGATAATTCACAAAAACATGAAGTGACATTACTTACGAGAAACATGTATTACATGGTCTTTTATAATTCAAATGCGATTTTATGTTTCGGTATTAACGAATATATTGTGAAAACTCACTTCTCCGTAATTGTGTACTCAATAGATTATTGATTCCGTTAAAGATTTCTTGTAGACGAATTGTCTCTAATTCTTCGCTCTGTTTATACAATTTAACTAAATGTAATAAAAAATAGAATATTAACTACCAGCATCTGTAAATGTATAGTAATAAGTTAACTATATTAATTAAATTATATTAACGCAGAAACAAAAGTTAATAATATTTATTTTATAAAGCCACTAATATACTCCGGGCAACACCGGGTACTCTGCTAGTCTAATACATTAGGAAGAAATTCTGTTTGTTTGTGCCCTTTTCACGTAAAAATCACCAGTTCGATTGCAATCAAATTTTGCAGGAACATTTCTACGATCCCGGAAAGATTCATAGGCTATATGGTGTTTCGGTTTCTTAACCCATCGCGGCCCGAGAGCCATTTAAAGCTTTTTCGTTGTCCTGCCTAAACGGTTTGGTCGATTGATTTGATTTGTACAAATGTTCTTCTTAGCTTTGGACGGGTGCCGAAGAAATTTGGATATAATATTTTACCTGAATTCAGTCCGGCGGGCTTCCAAAAAAACTTTTGTTTCCGATTTATGTCCAATTTTGTATGGTGGTCTTATGGTCCCAAAAAAAGCCTGTGACAAATTTTTATGACGTTCCGTTAACCTGTTTGGGCACGAGAGCCGAACGAAGTTCATTAAATTTTACTGTTGTCCTGCCTAAACTGTTTGACCAATTGAGTTGACAATTTACAATAATATAGCTCTTTACCATAGGAGCTCACTGAGTTTAGTTGGTTACGATCCATTAACCCGTTTCGGCACCAGGGGTCAGTGAAATTTTTCAATTTCTTTGTTGACGCGCCTAATCGGTTTTACTAATTGAGTTGAAAATTTTCAAATGTGTAGCTCTTCACCCCAGAACATCATTAAGTTGATTTGGTTACGATCCGTTAAGCTGTTTTGGCACCAGGGCCCAATGAAGTTTTTTAATTTCTTTGTTGTCGCGCTTAAACGGGTTTACCAATTGAGTTTGCCAAATTTAAGTGTAGCTCTTTACCACAGGAGCTCACTGAGGTGATTTAGTTACGATCCATTAACCCATTTCGGCACCAGGGCTCAATGAAATTTTTAAATTACTTTGTTGTCGCACTTAAATGATTTTACCAATGGAGTTGAAAATTTACAAAAGTGTAGGTCTTTATAACAAAAGCTTTCTGAATTGATTTAGTTACGATACATTAACTCATCAGGCTTCAGGCAATGAAGTTTCTCATTTTTGTTGTTGTGCTTAAACGATTTGACCAATTGAAAATTTGCACAAGTATTGCACTTTGGCACACAAACTCATTCAATAAATTTTGTTGTGATACATTAACACATTTCGACACGATAGACTATCAAAAAAAAAATTTTGTTTCTAATTTGGCAGGATGAATTTATGGTTCTAAATAAAGCCTGTGACAAAATGTTTGTTAACGTTTGTTAACCCATTTCCGCAGGAGCACCTATTAAAAATATTTTGCCCAATTTTTTGTATTGTTATTATTATTAAAAAGATATTTCCAACACTCTTTACTTTTATCTATACTGCTTTTAATTTTCCATAAAATCTTTTCAATGTAAATAATATAGAACAGTAATTAAAGTATCTTAAGAATACTGTATTTAAGTTTTAACAACATAACATTTTCGGCCGTTGTTAAAAAACAGAAACAATCTCCTATATTAGCCAATCATCATGTCATCATTCAGAAATGCATTACTGACATGTGGTCTTTACATATGGTTTACCCATATAAGATGCATTTGTATAACATATTTCCCATAAAATATCATTAAAATATGTACATATAGTATGTATAATATCCGTATATTTAAAAATACTATATATAAACATAATCAATTAAATTAGAAAACATATTCACATTTCTGTACAGTATTTAATGAAAAACAAGTAAATGTAACAGTAAGTCGATGCAACCGACTTATTAATACCCTACACCTGAATAATTCGAATTAAATTAACAATCCATAAGTGTTTCTGGCAGCTGCTTGAACTTCTTCCCTTTTCTGTCTTATTCAACTCGAATTTCAAGAACGTAAAAGAGGCATCCGCTTGGGATATGCTTGACACCCTTGTATAAAATTTTAAGTTTCTATCTTAATTATTTTCGGAGATTGGTAGTCCTTGGGATGTTTGTGTCAGCTACCCGAATTGCCACTCAAATTCATCGAATCCATCTCAGGAACATAAAGAAAACTTGCCAGAACACCATTCTATTAAATTTAAAGGTTCTACTTTTGTTGGTTTTGGAGATATGCTCGTTGCTCTTGTGCTCGTCCGGAAGTTTCCAAAATACGAACCCATGGTTCAAATTCTTTCAAATGTCAGTTTCCAATTTTACAGAAAAGGAAACATAACAGAACACCTTTGTACTAAAAATAAAAGTTCTATCTTTGTTGGTTGTGGAGATATACTCGTTTGATCTGGGGCTCGTCCGGAAGCTTCCAAGATTTGAACCCATGGACCAAATCCTCACAAATTTCAGAAACATAAATCAAACATGAAGGAACACCATTCTGCCTAATTTAAAGGTTATATCTTTGTTGCATTTGGAGATAATATCATTTGCTCTGAGGCTCGTTCGGAAGCTTTCAAAATCCGAACCCAAGGACCAAATCCTCTCAAATTTCAGAGGCCTAAATCATGCAAGAAAGAACACCATTATGCCAAAAGTAAAGATTATATATTTGTTGTTTTTGGAGATAATCTCATTTGCTCTGGGGCTCGTTCGGAAGCTTCCAAAATCCAAACCCATGGACCACATCCTCTTAAATTTTAGAGACATAAATAAAACTGGAAGAAACATCATTATAAAAAATTTAAAGGTTCTATCTTTATTGGTTTTGGAGATAAACTCGTTTGCTCTGGGGCTCTTTCGGAAGTTTCCAAAACCCGAACCCATGGACCAAATCTTCTCACATTTCAGAGACTTAAATAAAACATGAAAGAACACCACCCTGCCAAATTTAAAGGTTATATCTTTGTTGGTTTTAGAGATAATCTCATTTGCTCTGGTGCTCGTTCGGAAGCTTCCAAAACCAAACCCATGGACCAAATCTTCTTAAATTTCAGAGACATAAATCAAACACGAAAGAACACCATTGTACCAAATTCAAAGGTTCTACCTTTGTTCGTATTGGATATAATCTCATTTGCTCTGCGGCTCGTTCGGAAGCTTCCAAAATTCGAATCCACGGTTCAAATTCTTTCAAATTTAAACCCATGGCCAAATCCTCTCAAATTTCAGAGACTTAAATCAAACATGAAAAAACACCATTCGGCCAAATCTAAAGGTTATATATTTGTTGTTTTTGGAGATAATCTCATTTGCTCTGGGGCTCGTTCGGAAGCTTTCAAAATCCAAACCCATGGACCACATCCTCTTAAATTTTAGAGACATAAATTAAACTGGAAGAAACATCATTATAAAAAATTTAAAGGTTCTATCTTTATTGGTTTTGGAGATAATCTCGTTTGCTCTGGGGCTCGTTCGGAAGTTTCCAAAACCCGAACCCATGGACCAAATCTTCTCACATTTCAGAGACTTAAATAAAACATGAAAGAACACCACCCTGCCAAATTTAAAGGTTATATCTTTGTTGGTTTTGGAGATAATCTCATTTGCTCTGGTGCTCGTTCGGAAGCTTCCAAATGTAAACCCATGGACCAAATTCTTCTAAATTTCAGAGGCCTAAATCATACATGAAAGAACACCATTCTGCCAAAAGTAAAGGTTATATCTTTATTGGTTTTGGAGATAATCTCATTTGCACTGAGGCTCGTTCGGAAGCTTCCAAATCCAAAACCCATTGACCAAATCCTCTTAAATTTCAGAGACATAAATCGAACGGGAAGGAACATCATTGTACAAAATTTAAAGGTTCTATCTTTGTTGGTTTTGGAAATAATCTCATTTGCTCTGGTGCTCGTTCGGAAGCTTCCAAAACCCAAACCCATGGACCAAATCCTCTTAAATTTCAGAGACATAAATCGAACGGGAAGAAACATCATTGTACAAAATTTGAAGGTTCTATCTTTGTTGCTTTTGGAGATAATCTCGTTTGCGGAGATTATCTCCAAAAGCCGGAATCATTCGGAAGCTTCCAGAATCCGAACCCATGGACGGATTTTGTCCAGATTCGAACTTAGCCTTTCTTTCGTAATTAGTAACCTACTATATAAATTTCATCAAGATAGCATCATTATTTTTTGAGTTATCGTGCGTACGGACGGACGGACGGACGGACGGACGGACATCGCTAAATCGACTCCGGCGGTGATACTGATTCAGAATATATATACATGTCTATACCTAACTCGCTTCCTTTTGGTGGTTACAAACACCATACCAAAGTTAATATACCCTATACTTTAGGTGTAGGGTATAACAAGTAAATGTAACAGTAAGTCGATGCAACCGACTTATTAATACCCTACACCTGAATAATTCGAATTAAATTAACAATCCATAAGTGTTTTTGGCAGTGCTTGAACTTCTTCCCTTTTCTGTCTTATTCAATTCGAATTTCAAGAACGTAAAAGAGGCATCCGCTTGGGATATTCTTGACACCCACCCCTTGTATAAAATTTTAAGTTTCTATCTTAATTATTTTCGAAGATTGGTAGTCCTTGGGATGTTTGTGTCAGCTACCCGAATTGCCACTCCAATTCATCGAATCCATCTCAGGAACATAAAGAAAACTTGCCAGAACACCATTCTATTAAATTTAAAGGTTCTACTTTTGTTGGTTTTGGAGATATGCTCGTTGCTCTTGTGCTCGTCCGGAAGTTTCCAAAATACGAACCCATGGTTCAAATTCTTTCAAATATCAGTTTCCAATTTTACAGAAAAGGAAACATAACAGAACACCTTTGTACTAAAAATAAAAGTTCTATCTTTGTTGGTTGTGGAGATATACTCGTTTGATCTGGGGCTTGTCCGGAAGCTTTCAAGATTTGAACCCATGGACCAAATCCTCACAAATTTCAGAAACATAAATCAAACATGAAGGAACACCATTCTGCCTAATTTAAAGGTTATATCTTTGTTGCATTTGGAGATAATATCATTTGCTCTGAGGCTCGTTCGGAAGCTTTCAAAATCCGAACCCAAGGACCAAATCCTCTCAAATTTCAGAGGCCTAAATCATACATGAAAGAACACCATTATGCCAAAAGTAAAGGTTATATATTTGTTGTTTTTGGAGATAATCTCATTTGCTCTGGGGCTCGTTCGGATGCTTCCAAAATCCAAACCCATGGACCACATCCTCTTAAATTTTAGAGACATAAATCAAACTGGAAGAAACATCATTATAAAAAATTTAAAGGTTCTATCTTTATTGGTTTTGGAGATAATCTCGTTTGCTCTGGGGCTCGTTCGGAAGTTTCCAAAACCCGAACCCATGGACCAAATCTTCTCACATTTCAGAGACCTAAATAAAACATGAAAGAACACCACCCTGCCAAATTTAAAGGTTATATCTTTGTTGGTTTTGGAGATAATCTCATTTGCTCTGGTGCTCGTTCGGAAGCTTCCAAAACCAAACCCATGGACCAAATCCTCTTAAATTTCAGAGACATAAATCAAACACGAAAGAACACCATTGTACCAAATTCAAAGGTTCTACCTTTTTTCGCATTGGATATAATCTCATTTGCTCTGCGGCTCGTTGGGAAGCTTCCAAAATTCGAATCCACGGTTCAAATTCTTTCAAATTTAAACCCATGGCCAAATCCTCTCAAATTTCAGAGACTTAAATCAAACATGAAAAAACACCATTCGGCCAAATTTAAAGGTTATATATATTTGTTGTTTTTGGAGATAATCTCATTTGCTCTGGGGCTCGTTCGGAAGCTTCCAAAATCCAAACCCATGGACCACATGCTCTTAAATTTTAGAGACATAAATCAAACTGGAAGAAACATCATTATAAAAAATTTAAAGGTTCTATCTTTATTGGTTTTGGAGATAATCTCGTTTGCTCTGGGGCTCGTTCGGAAGTTTCCAAAAGCCGAACCCATGGACCAAATCTTCTCACATTTCAGAGACTTAAATAAAACATGAAAGAACACCACCCTGCCAAATTTAAAGGTTATATCTTTGTTGGTTTTGGAGATAATCTCATTTGCTCTAGTGCTCGTTCGGAAGCTTCCAAATCCAAACCCATGGACCAAATCCTCTCAAATTTCAGAGGCCTAAATCATACATGAAAGAACACCATTCTGCCAAAAGTAAAGGTTATATCTTTATTGGTTTTGGAGATAATCTCATTTGCTTTGGGGCTCGTTCGGAAGCTTTCAAATCCAAACCCATGGACCAAATCCTCTTAAATTTCAGAGACATAAATCGAACGGGAAGGAACACCACCCTGCCAAATTTAAAGGTTATATCTTTGTTGGTTTTGGAGATAATCTCATTTGCTCTGGTGCTCGTTCGGAAGCTTCCAAATCCAAACCCATGGACCAAATCCTCTTAAATTTCAGAGGCCTAAATCATACATGAAAGAACACCACCCTGCCAAATTTAAAGGTTATATCTTTGTTGGTTTTGGAGATAATCTCATTTGCTCTGGTGCTCGTTCGGAAGCTTCCAAATCCAAACCCATGGACCAAATCCTCTTAAATTTCAGAGGCCTAAATCATACATGAAAGAACACCATTCTGCCAAAAGTAAAGGTTCTATCTTTATTGGTTTTGGAGATAATCTCGTTTGCTCTGGGGCTCGTTCGGAAGTTTCCAAAAGCCGAACCCATGGACCAAATCTTCTCACATTTCAGAGACTTAAATAAAACATGAAAGAACACCACCCTGCCAAATTTAAAGGTTCTATCTTTGTTGGTTTTGGAGATAATCTCATTTGCTCTGGTGCTCGTTCGGAAGCTTCCAAAACCCAAACCCATGGACCAAATCCTCTTAAATTTCAGAGACATAAATCGAACGGGAAGAAACATTATTGTACAAAATTTGAAGGTTCTATCTTTGTTGCTTTTGGAGATAATCTCGTTTGCGGAGATTATCTCCAAAAGCCCGGAATCATTCGGAAGCTTCCAGAATCCGAACCCATGGACGGATTTTGTCCAGATTCGAACTTAGCCTTTCTTTCGTAATTAGTAACCTACAATATAAATTTCATCAAGATAGCATCATTATTTTTTGAGTTATCGTACGTATGGACGGACGGACGGACGGACGGACGGACGGACGGACATCGCTAAATCGACTCCGGCGGTGATCCTGATTCAGAATATATATACATGTCTATACCTAACTCGCTTCCTTTTGGTGGTTACAAACACCATACCAAAGTTAATATACCCTATACTTTAGGTGTAGGGTATAAAAAAGTAAAATGTAATACTGGAAGAAAAATAAAAACGAATAGAAAAAAATACAACAAACGCATAACTATAAACTTATATTTTTAAATTTTGCCTCCAGCTTTTATATTAATTTCACAGACTTTAAAACTTATATATACTTATATTTATATATATTTGACATATTGAAATAAACTTCTTCAAAGAAATCTCAATTGTAACAATATAGTTTAGAAAATTACAGAAAAATTTGCTATTAAAAATTTATTTTCTACTTTTTAGTTCAAAAAAGCTGTTTTTTAAAAATTTTTTTTTATTTATTTTATTTAGGACTTAATCCGTGCTCAGCAAGTTCAATTTGATGTAAACTTAATGGGTGTCTCTTACCCTTTTTAAGTATTGACTTAAATTCCACATTTTCTGACTCAAATTTATATGTTTCTATTACTTTTATTTCACAGTCAAAATAATTTTTGGTATTCTTTATTTTTCTATTATTATTCTTTTCATTTTTTGTAACGCGGCTAATTTGTTATAAGAATTAACTAATCCTTCAATATCATATAGCAATCTTGACCAAGTACCATGACTTTGCCATGCTTTCTAAATATGTTATGATACTTGGTCATTGTCATTATTACCGGAAATTTTTTGATATCTTTCTCGGGAGATTACTCCCGAAAACCCTATCTGCAGGGAGAAAACTGTGTCCTCTAACTGGGAAAAAAAGTTTTATTTCAGTTACACGTGTAGGAGAATTATTTTGCAACCAATATGTCAACAAATGCAGAATGTGGCTGTTCTTGTTTTGACCGCCACATCTATCGCAAAAGAAACGAAGCGTTGTTATTCCAAAAGGTATACTCAATCTACTCAAGAATGTATATACAGCAGAACCTATTTCTACAGCTCCTTTCTTTTCTAATTTCTTTCATATGTGAACGTGAAAAATAATTCATAGTTCACTTACTTGTTCGTTTTATTTACATTATTATTCTTATTTCAAGAAATTTTTAACGGTAAATAACAGCAGTAACGGCGGTCCAAAAGTATGGATATCGCAATATCGGTTAACTATGAACATAGTTCCCATACCAATTGTATCGAATCCTACATCCCAACATCTGTTAATGTATTATAACATTATAATCTACTAGATACAAATAAATTAAAAACTCTCAGTAAGTTTTCATCAAAAGGAATTATTTCCTAAGCAAAAATAATTTTTCAAATTAAAATTTTGTGAAAAAAGAGGTATTTCCAATATAATCCAAAATATTCTGTTGGAAATATCCCTTTTTGATCAAAATGTCTATTTATACCCGTACGATAGGATCGGGTATAATAAAATTACTCCTCCGTTTGTAACACCTCGAAATAAGCGAGCTAGATATACCTTCAAAGGTATGGATCGGATCAGAAAAAAATTCTAAGGCTTTTGAGCCATGTCCGTCCGTCCGTCCGTCCGTCAGCACGCTAACTCAAAAACTAAGAAAGCTAGAATCTTGAAATTTACAGAAAATATTCTTGGAGTAATTTGTAGGTTCCCTATTTTTTTTGGTTGAGTTTGGACCAAAACTTAGGGTAGCTCTCCAACACCTAACTTTTAGATCCCGACATTTTTCTGGAATAGAGGTATGAAATTTTAACTGCTGATAGATCTCACAAAAATATTAATTTTATTTTTTATAACTTTTTTTCGTAGCCCCACCCGTTACGGAGCTACAGCTCCCTAAAGGTTCAAAAAAGCTCTATATTTAAATTGTTATAGCACAAGTTGTATAAGGTATATCTTCATTTTGAAAACGCCAAACGATTACTACTTTCATTAGCTTTAAAAGTGTATATACAATAAATATATATTTGTGGCATACGGTGTCTTAATTTACCGTTATGCGAAACTCAAATTTTGCAAAATCCTTTAACCCTTCTATCTTCTAAACGGTTAAAGTTGGAAACTTGAAATTTTGACAGAAGTTAGATCTTACTTGAAAATAAGTATGAGTCATTTCAGAAATTTTTTTTGTATCACTCCCCGTTTAGGAGCTGTAAGGAGTAAAAAACTGAAAATTTGCTATTTTTAAACACCTGTAACTTGAACACCTGTTAAAATTTTTTTAAAGTAATACACAAAAATTAAAGCTTCAATATTATACTCTTATTTCTGTTAACAACTTTATTTAATAATATATGGTTACTTCATAATTGACGAAAGAGTTACTTGATTTTTTCAAATTTTCTAACAAATTTCTTTAACGAATTTTTTCCATTTTGTTTCCTGAGTCGATTTAACGATGTCCGTCCGTCCGTCCGTTCGCACGATAACTGAAAAACTAATAAAGCTATCTTGATGAAATTTATATAGTAGGTTACTAATTACGAAAGGAAGGCTAAGTTCGAATCTGGACAAAATCGGTCCGTGGGTTCGGATTCTGGAAGCTTCCGAACGAGCACCAGAGCAAATGGGATTATCTCCAAAACCAATAAAGATATAACTTTCAAATTTGACAAAGTGGTGTTCTTTCATGTTTTATTTAAGTCTCTAAAATTTGAGAGAATGTGGTCAATGGGTTCGGATTTTGGAAGCTTCCGAACGAGCCCCAGAGCAAACGAGATTATCTCCAAAATCAACAAAGATAGAACTTTTAAATTTTGTACAATGATGTTCCTGCCCGTTCGATTTATGTCCCTGAAATTTAAGAGGATTTGGTTCATGGGTTTGGATTTTGGAAGCTTCCGAACGAGCACCAGAGCAAATGGGATTATCTCCAAAACCAATAAAGATATAACCTTCAAATTTGACAGAGTGGTGTTGTTTCATGTTTTATTTAAGTCTCTAAAATTTAAGAGGATTTGGTCCATGGGTTCGGATTTTGGAAGCTTCCGAACGAGCCCCAGAGCAAATGAGATTATTTCCAAAACCAACTAAGATATAACCTTTAATTTTGGCAGAGTGGTGTTCTTTCATGTTTTATTTAAGTCTCTGAAATTTGAGAGGATTTGGTTCAAGGGTTCGTATCTTGGAAGCTTCCGAACGATCCCCAAACGAGTATATCTCCATAACCAACAAAGATAGAACCTTTATTTTTAGTACAAGAGTGTGCTGTTATGTTTCCTTTTCTATAAAATTGGAAACTGACATTTGAAAGAATTTGAACCATGGATTCGTATATTGGGAGCTGCCGAACGAACCCCAGAGCAAACGAGATTATCTGCAAAACCAACTAAGATATAACCTTTAAATTCGGCAGAATAGTATTCTTTCATGTTTGATTTAGGTCTCTGAAATTTGAGAGCATTTGGCCCATGGGTTCGGATTTTGGAAGCTTCTGAACGAGGCCCAGAGCAAACGAGATTATCTCCGAAATCAACAAATATAGAACTTTTAAATTATGTACAATGATGTTCCTTCCCGTTCGATTTATGTCTCTGAAATTTAAGAGGATTTGGTTCATGGGTTTGGATTTTGGAAGCTTCCAAACGAGCCGCAACAACAAAGATATAACCTTTAAATGCGACAGAATGGTGTTCTTTCATGTTTGATTTGGGTCTCTGAAATTTGAGAGGATTTGGTCCTTGGGTTCGGATTTTGATAGCTTCCGAACGAGCCTCAGAGCAAATGATATTATCTCCAAAAGCAACAAAGATATAACTTTTAAATTAGGCAGAATGGTGTTCCTTCATGTTTGATTTATGTTTCTGAAATTTGTGAGGATTTGGTCCATGGGTTGAAATCTGGGAAGCTTCCAGACGAGCTTCTTAGCAAACGAGTATATCTCCACAACCAACAAAGATAGAACTTTTATTTTTAGTACAAAGGTGTTCTGTTATGTTTCCTTTTCTGTAAAATTGGAAACTGACATTTGAAAGAATTTGAACCATGGGTTCGTATTTTGGAAACTTCCGGACGAGCACAAGAGCAACGAGCATATCTCCAAAACCAACAAAAGTAGAAACTTTAAATTTAGTACAATGATTAAATTAATTAGAATTATTCAGGTGTAGGGTATTAATAAGTCGGTTGCATCGACTTACTGTTACATTTACTTGTTTTTTATTACATTAGTTCATAAGAATGTATCATTGTTATTGCTGTATGAATACAATTTAGAGTAAATAAGATTCTTTTTTATAAAAATACCACCACCACTACATCAGACCGGCTGCAATAAATAGAGTTATAATTGTTTAATTGAAAGTAAATTTCTTCCTCTCGCATTAAGCAGATTTCTGTGACACAAATAATATCAATATTAGACTTTAGTGATTCTAAGAGTATTTCAATTTCATCAATTTTATTTCTGATGTAGCGTGAATTAAAATATAGAATGGTAAGTAAATTTGATTGTACTTGTATTGTAGTGAATATTACAAGATTTAAAAAGGAAAAGGTTATGTTCATTATTTATAGTATTCATTTAAAATATCAATATTTTTTACATGTAAAACTCTACTACTTGAATTATTACGAATAAAAACCTTTCCTTCTTTAACCCAAACATAATTGATCATTTTTTCCCTTTTCATATCTCTATAATATTAAAAAATATAATAATTTGATAAACATTCATTGATATAAACAAGTTATTTACTACTGTCAGTAAATATCATTCCAGTGTTTAAGAAAACCTTTTCTTTTTTTTGTGCATTCCATCTAGACATCAGATTAACTTTCGAACCTTCTTACAAAAATTCAATTATGATTGTGGGAAGCCTAGAAGAAATTATTAGAACTATTTCTGAAAACTTCTTTAATAGAATTTATATCCGTGTCTAATTTAAAATATTTCAGAACATTTCTAGCAATTGGGGTTAGATTTTCACTATCCAAAATGGGAATGGCACATATTTTAATTGAATTTTTTAATGTGTCTTGCTTATTTTTATGCACCTTAACTTCCACAACACTTAATTTGGATTTTAAAATATTAATTTCATTATTTAATTTAATATTATCTGCCATTAATTTATTAATAATCGTTTTATAATTACATTAATTAACATTACTAATTCCAGAACATATTAACATTACCAATTGCAGACGATTTAATACAGCATTATTGGCTAACCCAATTGTTTCGATATGTTCCTTTAAATTTATTAAAAGTTTTTTAACACAACAAATGCAGGCTTGGTGAGCTATTAAAAATCCAACAAGAACTATTTTTCTTTACCAGTAAAAAAATTTTATTTATTAGTGCAAACGCATAAGAATTTGTATTACCTTTTTCACAACTTTTTTCAAAATTTGATTTTTTATTTTTATCTACGTTTCTGTTAATCTTAATTCTACAATTATTTACGTAGTGATCTTGCTCACCGCACGCGTAACATATTCTATTATTTGGATTTCTAACATCTGTATTATTTTATTGGCTTGCATTTTTCAGACTATTTTCACCTCTATTTATATGATTTTTATAATTTTGTTGTTTTATTTCGAATACTGTTTTTTCTAGTCCTATTTTAGTGACTTCCTTTCTATCAGCTTTATTAATATTTTTATTCAGCTTTATTCAGCTTTATTATACCCTACACCTAAAGTATAGGGTATATTACTATGGTATTATAGGGTATATTACTAACCATCAAAAGGAAGCGAGCTAGATATGGACATGTATTCATTTCATTTATTCATTTTATTTATTCATTCTTTATCTCAAATGAGCCCAATCGCTCGCACAGAGTATATAACTTCTTAATTCTAATATAATAATAGTTCAATTTTTAATTCAGTGCAACATACAAAAAAACATATTGGGTAAATATTACTTAATTTAAGACATTCATATCAATCAATAACATAAAATTAGAAGAAAAACACAAAAAAAATGTATGTATATGTGTAGATATATAATAACAACAAATATTAAAATTGAGAAAAAATAATATATACAGCAAAATAACAAGACAAGTAGCTATACAAGTAGCAAGACAAGTGTTTTTTTTTTTTTTCTCTTTGCTTACTAATTTAGATTATTTCTTGAAGAAAGTGCTCATTAACAGTTTTTTTAAATTCGAATGCATTATTTATATTTTTAAGTTCAGTAGGTAATTCATTAAAATATTGAAATCTTAAATTATATATTGTGTCATATCCATTAAATCTTGCCTTTGACGAAACAATTCTAATGTTTGCAGCTCTTCTGGTTTCATAATTATGTATATTATTGTTCAATATTAACCTTGTATTTGTATTTATACTATTTGATTGCATATTGTGTATATGAGTTACCAACCTACATTTTGTGAGTATGTGTAGCGGTAGAATCTTATGTTTACAGTGAATATTGCTAGTTGCTGCTCTTTTTCTATACCCATATAAATTTTTTATAGCTTTATTCTGAAGCTTTTGCAGTTGGTTAAGGTCCTTCTTATATGCATTACCCCAAATATGTATTGAGAACGCAATTGAACTTTGAAGCAGTTCAAAAACAGTCCCCTTTTCTGTGGTATGGCACTCTTTTACTTATTGGCTTGAATATGCCAGCAATTTTCCTGGCTTTTTTTTAGCTGTATGTTAATCTGGTCACTCCATTTTAATTCAATGTCTATTACTACACCTAGGTACTTATAGCTAGGAACCATTTCTCAGAATAATGTCTGACGGTTTTTTCTTGAAAAACACATATTTAGTTTTAATGATGTTCACCGAACATATAGGGTTTACCATTTAGTTTTATGTTAAGTAGGCTGCTTATGTAGCAGGAAAATAAGGTCGGCCTTGTTTGTTTCACTTCTTAATCCTTCACACACACTATATTGGGATCTATTTGACAAATAATTTTTGAACCATTCATGTTCCTTACCAGTTACTTCAAGTTCATATAATATTCTGAGCAATGTTTTTCTATCTACGGCATCAAATGCTTTTTTTACATCAAAGAATACAGCCACCACTTTTTTATTTTTTTCAATACCAGACTGGATTTCAGCTACAAAATCAAATAAAGCTGCACCTGTATTAGATTTTTTTTAAAGCCGTATTGACTCTTATTTGTTAGATTCTCTTTTTGTAAAAAATTTGTCAGTTGGCTATTAACATATGTTTCCAAAACTTTAGAGAAGGTAGTTGAAATGGAGATTGGTCGAAAATTATTTATATCTTCGGTATCACCCGATTTTTTATAAATGGGGATAACTTTATTTATTTTCATGGGACCTGGCACTATTTTTTGGTTCAGTGAAGCGTTAATTAACTGCATTATACAACTTGCCAATTCTTCTTTACACTCTTTTATTAACGATGAAGGAATCTCATCATCACCCGCTGCTTTGGTATTGGATAAGCTGTTGATTATTTTTATTATTTCATATCGATTTATCGCACTCTGCGTTCTTTTTTAGAACGCAGAACTTAGAAACTTAGAATAGAAGTATTTCGTTTTAAAATATTCTGATTCTCTGTTCTGCACATATTTTTTATACCAGTAGTTTTTTCTTTCTATTAATTCTATACATTTTTCATTAATCCATGGTGCACAGAATTTACTATTTTTATTTTTTATTTTTCTAGAAACGGTAGCTCTTTTTAATATGTTTTTGACGTGTGATGTCAAATCATCAGCAATTTCATTCACGTCATTTTCATTAATATAGTAATCTTTCATATGTTCTTTGATAATTCTATAGTTAATTGTTTTTATCAGATTACCATTGTTGTTTACTTTTCCTTGAATTTTTATATTTTTTAATTCTGTAATAATTCCGAGATGATCTGATACATCATGGTGGGATAGTGATACCTTGACATCAGCATTAGGATCATTCATTATTATATGATCTAGGCAAGTTGGATTGGATTGGATTTTGGCCTTGTAACTGCTTTATGTAGGAAAAAATATGCATTGGATTCAACTATTGTTTTGTACACTTGAATATTTCTGTCGTAAGTATTGCAAATATTAAAATTAAAATCCCCTATGACTAAGCTATTATTGTTTTTTATGTTCTCCGGGCAAGTGCTAAATTTCTCAAGAAATACATAAATTTCTGAATTTAAATTTTGCGGTGGCCGATAAACATCTGTAATATTATATGTTTTTTTATTGTAGTGTATTTTTGTGGTAATAAAGCTGTTGCACTCATCACAATGCTCATTTTCATTTTTAAAGTTTACACTTTTATGAATAAAAATAGCCGCACCGCCACCTGATCTTGTCTTCCTACACGAAAATGTTTTTGAGTAATCTTTAATATTTACTAGGTCAACATCCACATCAATAATCCAGGGTTCACTTATTACTATAACGTGAATGATATATTTGAGTTGATCCAGTATATAATTTATATTATCTACTTTATTGTTCAAGTAATAGCATACAGAAAAAATATCAAATAAATCCGTTGTAGTAAAATCAAAATTTAAAAGTATCAATAAAACATTGAAATTCTTCTTTACAACATATAAAAAGAATAAAAAATTCTTGTCTAAAATAGTGAAAAATAAAAATAAAAATAAAAAATTTTATCTACGTAAATTTTAATAAAAACTATTTGCGGTTTAAATTTTAAATTTTAATTATTGTGAAAAAAAAATCGTGCTAAAATTGCTTCAAATAAAAGAAATAAAGTGTTTGATCAAAACAGAGAACTAAAAATGAGTGAAATGGAACAACAATTAATTGCTCAAGTTCAGGCCTTGACAGCACAACTCAATGAGCAAAGTGCAAGAATAAATAGTATTAATCAAACTGAATTTTCTCTAACTGCAGATCAAATTATTAGAAACTTTAATGAGATTCCACCTTTCTCAGGTGAGAATTCACTTAAATTAAAAACATTTTTAAAAACAGTGGAGGACGTAGAGTCCTTATGTGGTACCAACAACATACCACTAAAACAATATTGTCTAAGAAAAGTGGTTAATACAAAAATTATTGGAAAAGCAAAAACATCTATTTTGGAGATTCCTGAACATCGCAGAAATTGGACAACTGCTCGTGAAACATTAATGGTTCGATTTCGACCGAAGCAGACAATTCACAGACTGTTATTTCAAGCAAAAGAATTAAAAGTAAGTAGTTTTAAGGATTTATTTTGTAGATTAAGTAATATTAAAAGCGAATGTACAGAAATGTGTGATTATGATAATGAAGAAGCCTTTACATATGAAAGTATTGATAGAGAAATTGTACAAATTCTAAAGTCTAAGTTAATTCCAATATTGCAAATTCAAATTGAGAACTCAAAAACTCTATTTGAGTTAGATAATCAATTTTGTCAATCCGAAATTTATTATTCATACGAAGTTATAAAACAATAATTTCGTCTTTCAAAATTCAATTCAAAATCCAAAAAACCGGTTCATAAATATAAAAGCGAATCTAACAATAATTATCACTCCAATTATAATAATAATTATCATAATCAAAACTACCAACATTTTAATAATAAATATAGAAATAACTATAATACTAGCTCAAACCAAGTAAGATATAACCATAATAATAATTATAACAGGACAAACCAAAATAGAATAAATCAATATAATAGAAATTATTCGAATTCAGGACAGTATAGGTACAACAACCATAATAATGAACAAATGGAGGTCGACGTGGTAAGTCAAGAAGTAAATTTTACAGACTTGCCTCGGAAAACAGACTCCCAATAATTAAACTTACTTTTGACCATATAAAAATAAATTGTTTAATAGACTCAGGTTCAGATACCAGTCTTATTAAACCTGGCATCTTAAATTATGCAACCCAAAATTTAGTTAAACCGGTTGTATATAATTCTTTAGGCGGTCCAAATAGCGTGACACAGAAGTTGATCACACCTATCCCAAAAGAATTGAAAAGAAGAAGGTACATTAAAATGGAAAGTATTTCCTCTAAAGAGTAAGAAATACGATGTTATAATTGGCATAAACTTTCTAATATCCTTCGAATCTAAAATCGACATTAAAAACCAATGTCTTTTAATATTTTCAAAATATAAGATTCCGTTTGAAAATCTTAACTACCCTCGTGAATTTGCCGAAGCAAATCACTTAGAACCTATAAAAACTCCAAAGAGGAAATTTTAAATAAAATTAACCAAAATCATTTAAATAATGAAGAAAAAAATAAATTAAAATAACTTTTATCAAAAAATATCAATCTTTTTTATAATGAAGGAGAAAATTTAACATCAACCCATGAAATAAAGCATGAAATAAAATTAAAAAATAATGCACCAATTTATTGTAAAAGCTACCGCTATCCTAAAATACATGAGGAAGAGGTAGAAAAGCAAATTAAAGATATGTTAAAACAAAAAATAATTAAGGAATCTAACTCGCCATAAAATTCACCAGTTTGGGTTGTTCCAAAGAAAATGGACAATTCCAATATAAAAAAATGGCGTATAGTAATTGACTATAGGAAATTGAATGACATCACAATTGATGACAAGTTCCCTATACCTAACATCGATAATATTCTGGACAAGCTAGGCCGAGCGCAATACTTTACAACGCTCGACTTGATAAAACGTTTTCATCAAATCGAGATGAAACCGGAAGACCAGAAAAAAACTGCTTTCTCTACTCCATTTGGACATTACGAATATATTCGAATGCCCTTTGGATTAAAGAATGCACCAGCCACTTTCCAACGGCTGATGAATTCTATATTAAGAGAATCTGCATAGTATATCTGGACGACATACTTATTTTTAGTACGTCTCTACAAGAGCACTTAGATAACTTAAATAAAATTTTTAATGCTCTAAAAAAAGCAAATCTTAAAGTGCAAATCGACAAATGTAATTTTCTTTGCAAAGAAACAGAATACCTTGAACATATTCTAACCCAAAATGGCGTGAAACCTAATCCTAAGAAAATCAAGAATATAATGGAATTAAAACTACCAACAGATAAAATATTTTTTAGGCATAACTGGGTTTTATAGAAAATTTATACAAAATTATGCGAAAATAGCTCAACCGTTAACAAAATACTTAAAAAAAGAAGCTAAAATAAATACCGTAGACCCAACTTATATTAATGCTTTTGAGCAATTAAAATTACTTTTAACATCTCATCCAATTTTAAAGTATCCTGATTTTAGCAAACCATTCAAAATAAATACCGATGCTAGTCAATTCGCCATTGACGCTGTGCTTTTACAGGACAATCATCCTATTGCATATGCTAGCAGAACTTTAAGTAACCACGAAATCAGATACAGTAAAACTGAAAAAGAACTTTTGGCTTTAGTTTGGGGAGTAACATACTTTCGACCATATATCTATGGCGAAGAATTTGAACTTCAAACTGACCACCAAGCACTAAAATGGCTTCATACCAAGTACTTGGGAAAAGATTTAAATCCAAGATTGCAATTATCTTTTCCCAAGTACTTATATTTTCCCAAGATTGCAATTATCTTTAATTGCACAGATGGATACTATTCTTAGGTGAATATAATATAAAAATATAATATTTAAAAGGTAAGGATAATAAAATTGCTGATTTTCTTAGTAGAATAAATACAGATAAAAACGAAATAAATGAACTGACCGAGACGTTCAGTCTTAACGAAGGGAGAGAAACCTTCGAAATAAATAATAATGACGAAAACAATGACAATACTTCTCTTAAACTGACTATTCATTCACAAGAAGAAGAACAACTTGACCATATTCCAATTTTAGAAACTATAGTTAATAGATTTAAAACTCAAATAATAATTTCCCATAATTTTATTCAAGAATTTGAAAATCATCTAGATGGTAAACGAAGAATTTACATTAGTCCTGACTTTACTGAACCAGAACTTATCAACAAATTAAAATCTTATATAGCAGACTCCAAAATTGCTATCTTTACCCAAATATCAGATCATGATTACAATATTATTCAACAAATATTAATAAAGAACTTTCCTAATACCAAATTTATAAAATGTACTTACTTTGCACAAGACATAAAATCGGAAGAAGAACTTATAAAAATTTTATCTTTGCATCACAAAAAACAAAAACATCCGGGAATTATTTCATTATACGAATATTTAAAATATAAAGTTTATGACAAACAACTAGAAATAACAATTAATAGAATTACTAACAACTGTGAAATTTGCAGTAAAGGCAAATATGACAGAAACCCTATTAAACCCAAATTCAAAAAAAACAGAAATCCCAGTGGAAAAAAACCAAATTATTCATATTGACACTTATACCAATAAGAAACAAAATTTCTTAGTTTTCATTGATAAATTCACCAAATACGCAACTGCATATCCGTTAGAACACAAAAACCATACAGAATTAATTGAAAAACTTAAAATGTACTTTAACCATAAAAAACCAAAAAAATTAATTGCAGATAACGAAGTTAATAATATGTACGTCAAAGAATTTTTATCACAAGAAAATATCGAACTTCATTTGGTTAAACCAAACAGCCACACTGGAAATTCTAACGTAGAAAGATTAAATAACACCATAATGGAAAGATTACGTATTTTAAATTTAGAAGAACAACTTCCCATTAGAATTCAAATGTTAAACGCTATAAAAAATTACAACAACCTATACCATAGTATAATTGAAACCACTCCACAAAGGTTCAGAAAATAATTTTATTTCATCTGATATTATATACAACAATTTAATTAAATCCCAAGAAAAACGTTTAATAAAACATAATAAAAATAGGGAAGACTATAGAGAAATTCGAAAAATAGGATATATAAAAAACTACAAATGTCTCAAGCACAAAGATCAACCTAAATTTAGAAAATACAAATTAAATAATGTACACCCTATTAACATTAAAAGACCTTTAAAATTTTCAGACAATCTCGATAACGAAAGTACTTCTACTATTTCTAACGTTACTTCCGCTAGCACGAACGAGTCAACTACAAGTAGAGAAAATTGAAACAAACAATGGTTATACGATTATTCAAATACTAATTCCAAAAACATTTAATTACTCTTTGCATATTATTGATCTAAATGAAATAGACAACTTAATAAGTGAAATAAAAAGAAGTTCATCCCTTTTTACAACAAATACAAGCAATCGCTTACTAAAGGAAATTGACAAATTAGAAGACAAATTAGCTACCTTGAAAAACGGGCATCATACAATACAAAAACGTGGACTTTTTAACTTTTTCGGAACAATTAGTAAATGGCTAACTGGAACTATGGGCAACGACGACAGACAAGTCATAAACCAACATTTGCAATCCTTTGAATATAATAACGACAACTTTATTAAAAATATGAACGAACAAGTACAAATCAATAATAATTTCAACAACTCCATAAATAAATTACTAGATAACATTCAACAAGACAGACAATTAATAAAAAATATGCTAAAAAACGAAGTTGACGAAAACGCTTTAAAAATTTCACTTTTTGACTTAAAATTAAATATACCACAGATAAATAAAATTATAGAGGACTTACAAGATAATATAATTCTTTCAAATTTAAATATTATCCATCCATCTCTTCTAAATCACGAAGAGATAATTAATTTTAAAATAAACTCTGAGAAATTAAAACATATTAAAGTAGGATTTTCAAGAACAACTACTAACAAATTAATATTCTTAATTAAAATTCCTTTCAAACTAACCTCTATTAACAAAAAACTAATTACACCTTTAGCTAATGAAAATAATTGCAATATAATAGATTCTTCAATAACAAAAACTTTAGAATTTCGTAACGAACTCTATGAATACGATGAAACCAAAGCTCTTCATCAATTAAGAAAAATTAATCATTGTAAAAAAATTAAAAATTGTAAAACTTTAAAAAATTGTAATAATGAAATAATTGAAATCGATGATAGCAGTATACTAGTACAATTGGCAAAAAATGTAATACTAACTTCTAAATGTGATGAAAGAAAAATGAATCTTAAAGGTAACTATTTTGTAAAATTTTATAATTGTAGTATTAGTTTAGATAATAAGAGTTTTTATAATGAGATAACAGAAATAAAAAATAAATTTGTATTGTCAAATCTAGATTATAAACCAGCAAATAATTCTTACAGTTTTAATGAAATTATATCAGAAACAAAGAAAAATATAGATCAAATTGAAAAATTGAAATTTAAAATAAATGTATTGTCAATGTATTGTATTATTGTCATAAAATTAACTGTAACAATAACTGTAATATCAATAATATCTATTGTATGTTTTATGAATTGTAAAATAAAAAAATATTGGATCGATTTTAAATGAAAAGATTCAGGAGAATCTTAACTCTAACGAAGGGAGAGTTATATGTAAGAACAAATCGGTAACAAATAAAAAATGTCTCAGCAACGTGACAAATTTGCCAACGTTGCGAGAAACATTTAATAATGATTTTCCCAGGGAAAATCATTCCCACAATATTATTCTTTATTAATTTAAATATATCATATTTCAGAAATATTTCGCAAGTATTGTAAAGTAATTAATCAGCAAATCGATTCAATATAAATTACCTTAATTTTAGTTAATTAGAGTAGTATATTTTGTAATACCATTATTAACAGTTCTAACTAAAGTTAGAACCATTTTTAATAAATATAAATATTAATCTAAAGATTAATGTGTGTTTTATTTTTGTTGATAATTTTTTTTTATTGTCAACTAGGTAAAATTAAATATAAAAGTTGCGTTCATTGACTAAAAATTCTGCTGGGATTCCACATATTTCTATCTCCTTGCAAATTTTTTTCTGCTTCATTTTTTCCATTTCAATTCTGTTGTAATGTATATCACTTTTAAGCGTTTTAATTTCATTTCTCAAACATATATTTTCTTCAATAATTCCATCGATGAATTCTTTAATTTAAGCAATTTCATTTTCAAATTTTTGGAAGTCAGCTAATTGTGTTTTCTGATTGGCAAGTATAAGTTCTATTTTCTTATCAATTGTTCCAACATCAATTATAATATCTGTTTTTTTATTTATGCTTGTAGTACTTGATGTGCTGGGTTTGTTTATTGATTTTCTTTTTTGTTGATTATTTTTACACTGACGACAAAACCAGATTTTCTCATGATTCTGGGTAAGTTCCTTGACTTCTTCAATATCCAATCCGCAACAAGTATAACAGAACCATTTCTTGCAATCTCCGTCACATTGCAGTCCACCATTCACTCTAAAATAATTTTTTTTGTTGCACTTCATACAAATTTTACTATCATTCGCCAATGTTGTTTTGACGTTTTTAACTTTGGAATGGTGTTTGTAACCACCAAAAGGAAGCGAGTTAGATTTGGACATGTATATATATTCTGAATCAGGATCAGCTCCTGATTCGATTTAACGATGTCCGTCCGTCCGTCCGTCCGTTCGCACGATAACTCAAAAACTAATAAAGCTATCTTGATGAAATTTATATAGTAGGTTACTAATTACGAAAGGAAGGCTAAGTTCGAATCTGGACAAAATCGGTCCATGGGTTCGGATTCTGGAAGCTTCCGAATGATTCCGGAGCAAACGAGATTATCTCCAAAACCAACAAAAATAGAACCTTTAAATTTTTACACAATGATGTTCCTTCCCGTTCGATTTATGTTTCTGAAATTTAAGAGGATTTGGTCCATGGGTTTAGATTTTGGAAGCTTCCGAACGAGCACCAGAGCAAATTAGATTATCTCCAAAACCAATAAAGGTATAACCTTCAAATTTAGCAGAGTGGTGTTCTTTCATGTTTTATTTAAGTCTCTGAAATTTGAGAGGATTTGGTTCATGAGCCCCAGAGCAAGCAAATATATCTCCACAATCAACTAAGATATAACCTTTAAATTTGGCAGAGTGGTGTTCTTTCATGTTTTATTTAAGTCTCTGAAATTTGAGAGGATTTGGTTCATGGGTTCTTATCTTGGAAGCTTCCGAACGAACCCTAGAGCAAACGAATATATCTCCACAACCAACAAAGATAGAACCTTTGTTTTTAGTACAAGAGTGTGCTGTTATGTTTCCTTTTCTATAAAATTGGAAACTGACATTTGAAAGAATTTGAACCATGAATTCGTATTTTGGAAGCTTCCGAACGAGCTCTAGAGCAAACGAGATTTTCTCCAAAATCAACAATGATAGAACCTTTAAATTTTTTACAATGATGTTCCTTCTCGTTTGATTTATGTCTCTGGCGGGTGTCGAATGTCTCTTAGCTTCGGGCGGGTGTCGAAGAAATTTGGATGCAATATGTTACCCGGATTCGGCCCAGATATGGCGGTTTTATGGTCTGAAAGCATACCTGTGAGAAAACTTTATGAAGTTCCGGTAACCCGTTTAGGCGCGAGAGTCGAACGAAGTTCACTAATTTTTTTTGTTGTCCTGCTTAAACTGTTTAATCAATTGATTTCAAAATTAGCAAAATTGTTGGTCTTTAGCAGAAAAGCTCACTACTTTAATTTAGTTACGATCCATTAACCCGTTACGGCACCAGGGCTCAGTGAACTATTTTAATTAACTTTGTTGTCCCGCTTAAACGGTTTGACGAATTGAGTTGAACATTTTCAAAAGTGTAGGCCTTCACCACAGAAGTTCACTCAGTTGATTTGGTTAAAATCCATTACCTCTTTTCGGCAACAGTCTTTTCAATTTCTTTGTTGTCGTGCTTAAACTGTTTGAACAATTGAGTTGAAAACTTACAAAAGTGTAGGTCTTTACTTTTACTTGTAGGTCTTTTTACTTTTATCTTTACTGTTTTTAATATTCCATAAAAACCTTTCAATGCAAATTTCTAATATATAACAGTAATTAAAATAACCATATTAAGTATCTTAAGAATATTGTGATTAAGTATTAACAACATTATATTTTCGGCCGTTGTGAAAAAACAGAAACATTTTCCTACATACGACAATCATCATGTCATCATTCAGAAATACATTACTTATATGTGGTCTACCTATATAAGATGCATGTGTATAACATATTTCTAAAAAAATATCATTGAAATATGTACATATAGTATGTATAATATATCCATATATTTAAAAATACTATAAACATAATCAATTAAATTAGAAAACATTCACATTTCTGTACAATATTTAATCAAAAACAAGTAAATGTAACAGTAAGTCGATGCAACCGACTTATTAATACCCTACACCTGAATAATTCGAATTAAATTAACAATCCATAAGTGTTTTTGGCAGCTGCTTGAACTTCTTCCCTTTTCTGTCTTATTCAACTCGAATTTCAAGAACGTAAAAGAGGCATCCGCTTGGGATATTCTTGACACCCTTGTATAAAATTTTAAGTTTCTATCTTAATTATTTTCGAAGATTGGTAGGCCTTGGGATGTTTGTGTCAGCTACCCGAATTGCCACTCCAATTCATCGAATCCATCTCAGGAACATAAAGAAAACTTGCCAGAACACCATTCTATTAAATTTAAAGGTTCTACTTTTGTTGGTTTTGGAGATATGCTCGTTGCTCTTGTGCTCGTCCGGAAGTTTCCAAAATACGAACCCATGGTTCAAATTCTTTCAAATGTCAGTTTCCAATTTTACAGAAAAGGAAACATAACAGAACACCTTTGTACTAAAAATAAAAGTTCTATCTTTGTTGGTTGTGGAGATATACTCGTTTGATCTGGGGCTCGTCCGGAAGCTTCCAAGATTTGAATCCATGGACCAAATCCTCACAAATTTCAGAAACATAAATCAAACATGAAGGAACACCATTCTGCCTAATTTAAAGGTTATATCTTTGTTGCATTTGGAGATAATATCATTTGCTCTGAGGCTCGTTCGGAAGCTTTCAAAATCCGAACCCAAAGACCAAATTCTCTCAAATTTCAGAGGCCTAAATCATACATGAAAGAACACCATTATGCCAAAAGTAAAGGTTATATATTTGTTGTTTTTGGAGATAATCTCATTTGCTCTGGGGCTCGTTCGGAAGCTTCCAAAATCCAAACCCATGGACCACATCCTCTTAAATTTTAGAGACATAAATCAAACTGGAAGAAACATCATTATAAAAAATTTAAAGGTTCTATCTTTATTGGTTTTGGAGATAATCTCGTTTGCTCTGGGGCTCGTTCGGAAGTTTCCAAAACCCGAACCCATAGACCAAATCTTCTCACATTTCAGAGACTTAAATAAAACATGAAAGAACACCACCCTGCCAAATTTAAAGGTTATATCTTTGTTGGTTTTGGAGATAATCTCATTTGCTCTGCTGCTCGTTCGGAAGCTTCCAAATCCAAACCCATGGACCAAATCCTCTTAAATTTCAGAGGCCTAAATCATATATGAAAGAACACCATTCTGCCAAAAGTAAAGGTTATATCTTTATTGGTTTTGGAGATAATCTCATTTGCTCTGGGGCTCGTTCGGAAGCTTCCAAATCCAAACCCATGGACCAAATCCTCTTAAATTTCAGAGACATAAATCGAACGGGAAGGAACACCACCCTGCCAAATTTAAAGGTTATATCTTTGTTGGTTTTGGAGATAATCTCATTTGCTCTGGTGCTCGTTCGGAAGCTTCCAAATCCAAACCCATGGACCAAATCCTCTTAAATTTCAGAGGCCTAAATCATACATGAAAGAACACCACCCTGCCAAATTTAAAGGTTATATCTTTGTTGGTTTTGGAGATAATCTCATTTGCTCTGGTGCTCGTTCGGAAGCTTCCAAATCCAAACCCATGAACCAAATCCTCTTAAATTTCAGAGGCCTAAATCATACATGAAAGAACACCATTCTGCCAAAAGTAAAGGTTCTATCTTTATTGGTTTTGGAGATAATCTCGTTTGCTCTGGGGCTCGTTTGGAAGTTTCCAAAAGCCGAACCCATGGACCAAATCTTCTCACATTTCAGAGACTTAAATAAAACATGAAAGAACACCACCCTGCCAAATTTAAAGGTTCTATCTTTGTTGGTTTTGGAGATAATCTCATTTGCTCTGGTGCTTGTTCGGAAGCTTCCAAAACCCAAACCCATGGACCAAATCCTCTTAAATTTCCGAGACATAAATCGAACGGGAAGAAACATCATTGTACAAAATTTGAAGGTTCTATCTTTGTTGCTTTTGGAGATAATCTCGTTTGCGGAGATTATCTCCAAAAGCCCGGAATCATTCGGAAGCTTCCAGAATCCGAACCCATGGACGGATTTTGTCCAGATTCGAACTTAGCCTTTCTTTCGTAATTAGTAACCTACTATATAAATTTCATCAAGATAGCATCATTATTTTTTGAGTTATCGTGCGTACGGACGGACGGACGGACATCGCTAAATCGACTCCGGCGGTGATCCTGATTCAGAATATATATACATGTCTATACCTAACTCGCTTCCTTTTGGTGGTTACAAACACCATACCAAAGTTAATATACCCTATACTTTAGGTGTAGGGTATAATGAGTACATATCTACATATTTAAAGAACCTTACATTCTTATCCATATACAATTTTTACACATATTTTTAGCCAATCACTTTGAAAACATAATTAGAAAAAGTAAACGTAAAAAAATTCTGGTTGATTTACAAAGATAAAAACAGTCACGTATTTTTTATATTGAAAATATGTTAAACAGAGCGTGAGAAAATAATTTAAACAGAAATTTTTTCAAAATTTGAAGAGCTGTTGTTGCTGTAGGATCTCCAACGGTGAGGGTACATAAAAAAGTTGTTCTACAACATTATTCTGTAAATAAACCTATGCATAGTTAATATTTCATTGCTCTTTATTAAACAGTATATAAGTTTTATAAACAGACGGAGGGACAGAGCGAACCTAATAGCAAATTTTTCAAAATGTGTTTAAAAGGATAATTCACAAAAACATGAAGTGACATTACTTACGAGAAACATGTATTACATTATGGTCTTTTATAATTCAAATGCGATTTTATGTTTCGGTATTAACGAATATATTGTGAAAACTCACTTCTCCGTAATTGTGTACTCAATAGATTATTGATTCCGTTAAAGATTTCTTGTAGACGAATTGTCTCTAATTCTTCGCTCTGTTTATACAATTTAACTAAATGTAATAAAAAATAGAATATTAACTACCAGCATCTGTAAATGTATAGTAATAAGTTAACTATATTAATTAAATTATATTAACGCAGAAACAAAAGTTAGTAATATTTATTTTATAAAGCCACTAATATACTCCGGGCAACACCGGGTACTCTGCTAGTCTAATACATTAGGAAGAAATTCTGTTTGTTTGTGCCCTTTTCACGTAAAAATCACCAGTTCGATTGCAATCAAATTTTGCAGGAACATTTCTACGATCCCGGAAAGATTCATAGGCTATATGGTGTTTCGGTTTCTTAACCCATCGCGGCCCGAGAGCCATTTAAAGCTTTTTCGTTGTCCTGCCTAAACGGTTTGGTCGATTGATTTGATTTGTACAAATGTTCTTCTTAGCTTTGGACGGGTGCCGAAGAAATTTGGATATAATATTTTACCTGAATTCAGTCCGGCGGGCTTCCAAAAAAACTTTTGTTTCCGATTTATGTCCAATTTTGTATGGTGGTCTTATGGTCCCAAAAAAAGCCTGTGACAAATTTTTATGACGTTCCGTTAACCTGTTTGGGCACGAGAGCCGAACGAAGTTCATTAAATTTTACTGTTGTCCTGCCTAAACTGTTTGACCAATTGAGTTGACAATTTACAATAATATAGCTCTTTACCATAGGAGCTCACTGAATTTAGTTGGTTACGATCCATTAACCCGTTTCGGCACCAGGGGTCAGTGAAATTTTGTAATTTCCTTAGTTGTCGCACTTAAACTGTTTGACCAATTTCTCAAAGTGTAGCTCTTTACTACAGGAGCTCACTGAGTTGATTTGGTTACGATTCATTAACCCGTTTCGGCACCAAGGCTCAATGAAATTTTTCAATTTCTTTGTTGACGCGCCTAATCGGTTTTACTAATTGAGTTGAAAATTTTCAAATGTGTAGCTCTTCACCCCAGAACATCATTAAGTTGATTTGGTTACGATCCGTTAAGCTGTTTTGGCACCAGGGCCCAATGAAGTTTTTTAATTTCTTTGTTGTCGCGCTTAAACGGGTTTACCAATTGAGTTTGCCAAATTTAAGTGTAGCTCTTTACCACAGGAGCTCACTGAGGTGATTTAGTTACGATCCATTAACCCATTTCGGCACCAGGGCTCAATGAAATTTTTAAATTACTTTGTTGTCGCACTTAAATGATTTTACCAATGGAGTTGAAAATTTACAAAAGTGTAGGTCTTTATAACAAAAGCTTTCTGAATTGATTTAGTTACGATACATTAACTCATCAGGCTTCAGGCAATGAAGTTTCTCATTTTTGTTGTTGTGCTTAAACGATTTGACCAATTGAAAATTTGCACAAGTATTGCACTTTGGCACACAAACTCATTCAATAAATTTTGTTGTGATACATTAACACATTTCGACACGATAGACTATCAAAAAAAAAATTTTGTTTCTAATTTGGCAGGATGAATTTATGGTTCTAAATAAAGCCTGTGACAAAATGTTTGTTAACGTTTGTTAACCCATTTCCGCAGGAGCACCTATTAAAAATATTTTGCCCAATTTTTTGTATTGTTATTATTATTAAAAAGATATTTCCAACACTCTTTACTTTTATCTATACTGCTTTTAATTTTCCATAAAATCTTTTCAATGTAAATAATATAGAACAGTAATTAAAGTATCTTAAGAATACTGTATTTAAGTTTTAACAACATAACATTTTCGGCCGTTGTTAAAAAACAGAAACAATCTCCTATATTAGCCAATCATCATGTCATCATTCAGAAATGCATTACTGACATGTGGTCTTTACATATGGTTTACCCATATAAGATGCATTTGTATAACATATTTCCCATAAAATATCATTAAAATATGTACATATAGTATGTATAATATCCGTATATTTAAAAATACTATATATAAACCTAATCAATTAAATTAGAAAACATATTCACATTTCTGTACAGTATTTAATGAAAAACAAGTAAATGTAACAGTAAATCGATGCAACCGACTTATTAATACCCTACACCTGAATAATTCGAATTAAATTAACAATCCATAAGTGTTTCTGGCAGCTGCTTGAACTTCTTCCCTTTTCTGTCTTATTCAACTCGAATTTCAAGAACGTAAAAGAGGCATCCGCTTGGGATATGCTTGACACCCTTGTATAAAATTTTAAGTTTCTATCTTAATTATTTTCGAAGATTGGTAGTCCTTGGGATGTTTGTGTCACCTACCCGAATTGCCACTCCAATTCATCGAATCCATCTCAGGAACATAAAGAAAACTTGCCAGAACACCATTCTATTAAATTTAAAGGTTCTACTTTTGTTGGTTTTGGAGATATGCTCGTTGCTCTTGTGCTCGTCCGGAAGTTTCCAAAATACGAACCCATGGTTCAAATTCTTTCAAATGTCAGTTTCCAATTTTACAGAAAAGGAAACATAACAGAACACCTTTGTACTAAAAATAAAAGTTCTATCTTTGTTGGTTGTGGAGATATACTCGTTTGATCTGGGGCTCGTCCGGAAGCTTCCAAGATTTGAACCCATGGACCAAATCCTCACAAATTTCAGAAACATAAATCAAACATGAAGGAACACCATTCTGCCTAATTTAAAGGTTATATCTTTGTTGCATTTGGAGATAATATCATTTGCTCTGAGGCTCGTTCGGAAGCTTTCAAAATCCGAACCCAAGGACCAAATCCTCTCAAATTTCAGAGGCCTAAATCATGCATGAAAGAACACCATTATGCCAAAAGTAAAGATTATATATTTGTTGTTTTTGGAGATAATCTCATTTGCTCTGGGGCTCGTTCGGAAGCTTCCAAAATCCAAACCCATGGACCACATCCTCTTAAATTTTAGAGACATAAATAAAACTGGAAGAAACATCATTATAAAAAATTTAAAGGTTCTATCTTTATTGGTTTTGGAGATAATCTCGTTTGCTCTGGGGCTCTTTCGGAAGTTTCCAAAACCCGAACCCATGGACCAAATCTTCTCACATTTCAGGGACTTAAATAAAACATGAAAGAACACCACCCTGCCAAATTTAAAGGTTATATCTTTGTTGGTTTTGGAGATAATCTCATTTGCTCTGGTGCTCGTTCGGAAGCTTCCAAAACCAAACCCATGGACCAAATCTTCTTAAATTTCAGAGACATAAATCAAACACGAAAGAACACCATTGTACCAAATTCAAAGGTTCTACCTTTGTTCGTATTGGATATAATCTCATTTGCTCTGCGGCTCGTTCGGAA
The DNA here is from genome assembly GCA_947095535.1 of Poecilobothrus nobilitatus. Taxonomy (NCBI): domain Eukaryota; kingdom Metazoa; phylum Arthropoda; class Insecta; order Diptera; family Dolichopodidae; genus Poecilobothrus; species Poecilobothrus nobilitatus. Next base: position 109,562,979 of record OX352772.1, read on the forward strand.
GCTTCCAAAATTCGAATCCACGGTTCAAATTCTTTCAAATTTAAACCCATGGCCAAATCCTCTCAAATTTCAGAGACTTAAATCAAACATGAAAAAACACCATTCGGCCAAATTTAAAGGTTATATATTTGTTGTTTTTGGAGATAATCTCATTTGCTCTGGGGCTCGTTCGGAAGCTTCCAAAATCCAAACCCATGGACCACATCCTCTTAAATTTTAGAGACATAAATTAAACTGGAAGAAACATCATTATAAAAAATTTAAAGGTTCTATCTTTATTGGTTTTGGAGATAATCTCGTTTGCTCTGGGGCTCGTTCGGAAGTTTCCAAAACCCGAACCCATGGACCAAATCTTCTCACATTTCAGAGACTTAAATAAAACATGAAAGAACACCACCCTGCCAAATTTAAAGGTTATATCTTTGTTGGTTTTGGAGATAATCTCATTTGCTCTGGTGCTCGTTCGGAAGCTTCCAAATCCAAACCCATGGACCAAATTCTCCTAAATTTCAGAGGCCTAAATCATACATGAAAGAACACCATTCTGCCAAAAGTAAAGGTTATATCTTTATTGGTTTTGGAGATAATCTCATTTGCACTGAGGCTCGTTCGGAAGCTTCCAAATCCAAAACCCATGGACCAAATCCTCTTAAATTTCAGAGACATAAATCAAACGGGAAGGAACATCATTGTACAAAATTTGAAGGTTCTATCTTTGTTGGTTTTGGAAATAATCTCATTTGCTCTGGTGCTCGTTCGGAAGCTTCCAAAACCCAAACCCATGGACCAAATCCTCTTAAATTTCAGAGACATAAATCGAACGGGAAGAAACATCATTGTACAAAATTTGAAGGTTCTATCTTTGTTGCTTTTGGAGATAATCTCGTTTGCGGAGATTATCTCCAAAAGCCGGAATCATTCGGAAGCTTCCAGAATCCGAACCCATGGACGGATTTTGTCCAGATTCGAACTTAGCCTTTCTTTCGTAATTAGTAACCTACTATATAAATTTCATCAAGATAGCATCATTATTTTTTGAGTTATCGTGCGTACGGACGGACGGACGGACGGACATCGCTAAATCGACTCCGGCGGTGATCCTGATTCAGAATATATATACATGTCTATACCTAACTCGCTTCCTTTTGGTGGTTACAAACACCATACCAAAGTTAATATACCCTATACTTTAGGTGTAGGGTATAATGAGTACATTACATACATATTTAAAGAACAGAAAACCTTACATTCTTTTATCCATACACAATTGTTACACATATTTTTAGTCAATCAATTTGAAAACATAATTAGAGAAAGTAAACATAAAAAAATTCTGGTTGATTTATAAAGGTAAAAAACAAGCATGTATTTTTTATATTGAATATATGTTAACAGAACCTCAGAGGTGTGTTTTAAAAAGATTTTTTCAAAATTTGAAGAGCTGTCGGTGCTCTAGAATCCCTAACAGTGAGGGTAAATAAAAAAGTTTTTTACAACATTACTCTTTTAAGAGACCTTTATTTCTTCTTTCATTTTCTAAATTAAATTAACTATCTTTTTCTATCCTTATAAACACATTCTTAAATAACATAACAAAAAAAATTTTTTATAAAAACCAAAATTTCAATTAATAAATAAATTAATTAAGAAAGTGCAGTATCCGCTAGACGTTGTTAGGATGAATAAAAAAATAATGGATTATAGACCGATCGCTTGGAGGAAGCGGTTTTCAGAACTACCGGATAATGACACTGGTCAACCCAGCCCAACAATTAAAAAACGATCTAGAGCATGAAATATTACTGGCGAAGTATTTGCATCCTTACCCCACGTAAATGAGATAGAAAATTCTCCTAAATTTCTTTTAATCGAATCCACGGATAAAACCAAACCTCTATCAAGCTTTAGTGTTTTTGCAAAAAAAAGGCACTGGACGGTATAAGCAGTGAAATAGATTCCATCAGTCTTCCTCGAGACGGAACCTTCTTATTTTGGCAAAATCCCAAAAAGTAGCAAATAAATTTATCCAACAAAAAATGTTGGTGGTCTATGTACCATTTCAGCAAAACTTCATGAAACCTTAAACTTAACAAAAGGTACAACTTTTGATAAAAACTTGATTCCAACACGCGAAGAAGAAATTATTAATGACCTAAAAAATCAAGGAGTTACTAATGTGTACAAGTTTAAAAAAACAATCGATGGAAAAAATAACTATAATACTGGCCTCATACTTCTTACTTTTAATAAATATAAAATTCCAAACAAAATTGATATTGCCTAGTATCAAGTTAAGGTAAAAGAATACTTTCCTATCCCAATGAGGTACAAAAAATGTCAACTTCTTCGCCACACAGCCAAACATTGCAAGAACCCCGCGAACTGTGCGAACTGTATAACCTCACTCCACACATTAACCTTTAGATTTCACTAGAAATATGTGTTCAAATTTTTTATTTTATTTATTTAGTTATTTATCTCATTAGAACTTTAATGGCTCCTATAGAGCATATTTTACAAATTAATAATAGTTAACAAAACAATTTACATAATTTCAAAATTATAATGTTAATATATAAATATTACGAATATAAAGCCAAAAAAAGAAAAAAAAATAAAATCTATCAAAAATTTACACCAAGTAATAATAAAATTCAAAAATGAAAAAAGCAATAAAAATTTAATAAAATGAAATATCACAAAACTAAATGCAATTATTTTATTTTTTATCCGTTAATAATTTTGAAATTGTATACATTAACAATTTTCTATTAATCTATTCTTGCATTTTTTTTTAAACTGGTATTTATTCACTTTTTTAACATGGAAAGGTAGCCATTTTTTTAACATGGGTAATTCCTTCTAAATCATTCAAATGTACAGAAAAGGGACAACGTAAGTACCAGACAGATCTGGTTTGATAATTCAGTTACATGTTACATGTAACTGAGATAACAAGTTCAGTTGATAATAAGTTACATGTCAATCGACTTAAAACTAAATTTAAGTGGATTGGCATGTAACTTATGTAAACACATCAACTTCGCAATCAAAACTAAATCTGAACTTATTATACTTTGAAGATCATTATAGCTGTTTCCTTTATATATTATTACTAAATCATCAGCATATAAGTACGATTTGCCTATTAACTTTAATGATGTAAAATCACTGATGTAACATGAAAATAAAGTAGGACCTAAGGAACTTCCCTGAATAACTCCATATTCGATCTTTCTAGTATTGCTTTTTATTTCTTCACACTCAGTGTATTGTTTTCTATTTTCATAATAATTGGCGAACCACATAAGCTGCTTACTAGTAATACCCCATTCGTATAACATTTTTAATAATATTTTACGATCGGCTGAGTCAAATGCCTTTGTTAAGTCAAGAAATACTAATCCAATTTTATATTTTTTGCTGATTGAGTTCTGAATTTCAGCACTGGTATCCGAGTTTTAGTGAAACCATATTGCCTATCACAAAGTAGGTTGTTATTGTTAAATATTTTGTCACCTGTGTGTTTATCTGGTACAATGCTTTCTTTAATTAAAAGATTAATAAATTGGGTGGTACGTTTAACTAATTGTTCTTTACATATTTTTACTACATTATTTGAAATTTCGTCACATCCTGCACTATTTGTGATCGATAAATACCCAATTATTTCCAGTGTTTGTTTTTCAGTAACTATTTCAAATCTAAATTTACTGCCAGTTCTTATTTTGGGATAATATATAGGTGAATCAAGCAGACTACTCATTTCTTTTCCCATAATACTGTGATAATTGAATAATTGATTGATAATTGAAGTTGTTAATTTTTGTTATTTTACTTTTTTATCTTTACACTCGTAGAAAGATTCATTTTGTTTTTCAATGTATATATCATCATTAACCATTTCCCTTACTACATTCCAAATTTTAAGTAGATTATTCAAACATTTCGAGAATTTGTTAGTGTCATACTCTCTTTGTTTTCTTCTTTTGGTAGACGTAAATTTATTCAACCAAAAACGATATTTGTTTTTATATGCTTCATTGTCATTGTTTTGTAACAGTTTTGCATGCCAATAATTTTTTTTTATCAGATCTATGCACTTATTATCTACCTAAGATTTGCTATATTTATTAATATTATTATTGTTTTTCTCGCCCCCACTTTGTTTAATGATGTTTTATTATGAATCAACAATTTTAATTTATCTACTACATTTTCAAATATATCATCAACAACACTTGACGAAATATTGATGCTACACATATTCAGCTTTTGCTTTATTTCAACGACATTTGCTTTCTTAATTAGTTTGTTTTTGATAATTTCCTGTCTGCATTAAAATTAATAAGATAAAGTATAAGAATATTGTGATCTGATATATTTGTAGCAATCATTGCAATATTAATTTTTTGTGATAAATTATTGCTCAGAACATGATCAATACAAGTTCCAGAAGAGGGTCTAGTTGGGAATGTGTTACCAAAATAATATCCATTGGACTGAACTATATTAAGATAAGTATTTGTAAAATTGTCATTATTGTTGAGTATATTAAGATTGAAATCCTCAATTGTAATCTAGTTATTATTCTTTATATTTTCTAGATAATTGTCAAGCACAGAAAGAAATTTTCAACATTTTGTTTATCGGTGATTGGCGGCCTATAAGTGCAATGAGTGTGATGTTAGATTAATTAAAATCGACATGATGTTGTTAATATTGTTATTGTAAGAATTAATAATTTTGTAATCAATTGTGTTCCTAATAAAAATTCCTATACAGCCACCACGTCTTTGTTTCTACATATGAAAATTTTTTTATAGTGTTTAATATTAAGTAGATCAATTTCGTTTTCTAGGACCCATGTTTCAGTGAAAATAATTACATGAATATTGTCATTTATACAATCAAGAATAACCTCTACAATATTTTAGCATACACTCTACCATATTTTACCCATGCAAATTTTATAACACCTTTTCTTTTAAGATACCTGTCTTTTTAAATAAGAGACTGTAATATTCGGTAAGTTTTTCATTAATATAAACTATCTCAGAAACACTATTTGAGAAATCTGACGTGTTCGAAATAATTTTATTTAAGGAAAATTGCCATGGAGAGCATCCATCGTCCTCCAATAATTGCACAAAGTATGTTCAACAAAAAGAAATACAAAAAATTAAAACACAAAATAAGTGTAGCTTTGGTTCTAACCTTAAATACTCCAACAATAAATCAAATAGAAAATAATAAAGACATACAATTTCAAAACAAAAACAATAGCACAGAAAGAAAAAAACATACTTAAAAACAATTTAAATAAAAACTCGACATTGGTTAAAGTTATAAATTGTAACACGAATATAATATACACTTTACTATTTAAATATAGTGATAATCGTGTACATAGCAAACAATTCTTTAGTTTTAATTATTATTTTTTGCTTTTTTTCTCTTACTTTCTCTTTTTTAATTTCCATTTATATATTTTTACACTAGTTTTTATATTAGATAGTTATAATGCTTAATATTCTTAAATTAAATATCAAAGACTATTATAAGAAAAACTAAAAAATCTAAAATCTAAAAGACTAAAAATCTAAAAATTATGAACAAAATACAAAATGCAAAACAATTATCAAAAAATACCAAGTCTCTTTTCTACCTTCTTTTTTTATTTTTCATTTCTTAACTTTCTTTCATATTTTTGCTTTTTCAAAATTTCCACTTTTTACAATGCTTTATATTCTTAAACCAATAATGAAAAAAATATCATAAAAACGTCAAAAATCAATAATCTAGAGCACTTTACAAAAAATACAAATATCTTCTCAAAAATCCAAAAAATACAGTTGAAACTTTCGAGTGTTCCGCAGTACTACATCCGCTAAAAACATTTTAGGTATCAAAATAAAAAACAAATAATTCAAGAAGTCAATAATAGTTCAAAAAATAAAATAAGTTCTACTATATTAAACGACATAGTACTGGGAATATTCAAGGATTCTATAACAATAAATTTTTCTTATCAGTCAACTCCTTGCTTGCATCGAGAAAACTTCCTTTAATTGAATTATTAATTCAAAATTGGCGTTGTCTTTTTTTTTTTTTTTAATCTAATATTAAAATTTTCACTTCAAAATTACTCGGAAAAGAAAAAGTGATTATTTAAATTTAAATAAAAACGAGAAAAAATACAATTGCCTTTATCAACTCTTAGATACCCGTACGAACCGTTAGTATGTTCACAGCCTGTCACTCTGCTTACAATATTATTTTTTAAATATTTTATTGTTTCAAAATAATTTGGGTGAATTGTATAATTTCTAGAACTATGGGTTGTACATATATTCAAACTATATGTTTATATATATGTACATTCTTCAAAAGCAGATTCTAACCTTCCACATAACGATTATCAATACAAAACTTTTTCAAATATTCTATAGTACCATTTAATACTAAGCGGTAAATGTATATTAAGTTTACTTAGTACAAAATAATAAATATAATTTTAAATATTATATTATATTAATGCGCACATAGTATATTTATATTGTTATAAGTATATCGCCATACATTGCAATATTTCTTTAAAAATATTTCCATTCATAGTATAATTTCTTATAAGTACAATAAAATACATTTATGTATGTAAAAAGGCGCTATATAATATACATCTATACTCTTATGGATGTATATTATATAGCGTAGGTATATTATATTGTGACATACACGATAAGTAAATAAACATGATATTATATAAGTATGTATGTATATCAATATCATATAAATGAAAATTCTTCAAGCAACCGTTATGTTGTTTATTTATTTACATTTTTTTGTACTACGGATTATATCCTCAACAATTTCAAATTATCGAGTAAGACAAAAGCAAAAAATTCGTTGAAGAAATTTGTTAGAAAATTTGAAAAAATCAAGTAACACTTTCGTCAATTTTAAAGTAAGCTATATTATTAATAAAAAAAGTTGTTAACAGAAATAAGAGTATAACGTTGAAGCTTTAATTTTTCTGTATAACTTCAAAAAAATTTTAACAGGTGTTCAAGTTACAGGTGTTTAAAAATAGGAAATTTTCAATTTTTGACCCTTTACAGCTCCTAAACGGGGGTGATACAAAAAAAATTTTTGAAATGACTCATGCTTATTTTTAAAGATCTAACATCTGTCAAAATGTCAGCTTAAACCATTTAGAAGATAGAAGGGTTAAAGGATTTTGCAATAATTCAGTTTCGCATAACGGTAAATTAAGACACCGTATAACACAAGTATATATTTATTATATACATTTTTGTAAAGCTCATAATTGCACCTATCGTGTGGAATTTTTTGGAATTCAGATTGAAGATATACCTTATAGAGCTTGTGTTATAACTATTTAAATATAGAGATTTTTGGGGGCTTTGGGGGGCTCCTTGACAGGTGGGGCTACAAAAAAAAGTTATTTAAAATAAAATTAATATTTTTATGATATCTATCAGCAGTTAAAATTGCATGGCTCTATTTCAAAAAAATTGTGGAGATCTAAAAGTTATTTGTTCAGGAGCTACCCGAAGTTTTGGTCGGAACCAAAAAAAATAGGGAACCTACAAATTGCTCCCAGAATATTTTGTGTAAATTTCAAGATTCCAGTTTTCGTAGTTTTTGAGTTAGCGTGCTGACGGACGGACGGACGGATATGGCTTAGTCGACTCAGAATTTGATTCTGATCCGATCCATACCTTTGATGCTATATCTAGCTCGCTTATTTTGAGGTGTTACAAACGGAGGAGTAATTTTATTATACCCGATACTTATCGTACGGGTATAATAATGTGGCTTTGCAAAATTTGCAAAAAGAAACAATTATGGCAAAAAATCCAAAATTGAATAACCACGTTGATTTTAATAAATGACAAAAAAATGGAACAACTTTTGCGAGTAATTATTACATACCGCTGCAAACGATTGGGAACGATGACCCGAATATTGACGATATTGAATCCGAAAATATCGAAACTGATGTCGAAAAAACTGACTCTAAAAAATCTATTTCAATACCAGTTACCATAATAAAACAAAAAGTTGTAAAAGTACATGATTTCATGAAACAAATTAAAATAAATGATTATTTTACAAGATCCATCTCAATAGGTATTAAATTATACTGTAATTCTGATGAATCTTATACCAAAGCACTAAGTGAGTTAAAAACTAATAATTTAGAATTTTTCAGATATGATTCTAAAAAGACAAAACCACTTAAATTTGTTTTATCTGGTTTGGATAATTATAATTGTGACGAACTTAAAAATCACTTAATTGAGGTTTAAAATGTTTAGAAATTAAAGCAATAAACACAAAAACAAATTTTTATAATGATTTACAATTACACATCATTTAGTTTGAAAAAAATCAATAAAATTAAGCGAATTACGTACTAACTTTTGTTATATATACAATACGAAAGTGAGATGGGAACGCAAATCTACAAATAAAAAGTTGACACAATGCTACAATTGCCAAATGTATGACCACAGTTCGCGTAACTGCAGTATTAGCACAAGATGTGCTTTCTGTGCCGGCAATCATCCTACTACTGAATGCACGAATAATATGCAAACTGTCATGGTGAACATTATTCTACTGATAGCATATGTGATAACAAAAAAACATACATCTCTCTACTGAGCTGCAACACAAAAATACGAAAAAATGTTTCATCTTTAAACAAAAACAATACAATATTGAGTAGTAATACAAAATACAATATTAAGTACAGTACACTCTTTCCAAATTCTCTCAATATATATAGTCATTACAATAGCAATGTAAATAGCAACAAAAACAATGCTAATGCTCATACATTACCTTTCAATATCATATGCAGATCGAACTCAAACTATGGCAACAATAATAACATCAGTAACATTACCGCAAGTACGAACTGTCATAACACTAACAATAATAGTAGTAGTAACAATGATTTTACTAACAATAATAATACTTTAATTAAGAATAATACTAATCTTTTTTCTGTTGATGAAATAATACAATTAACCAATGAATTATTAAGTAAATGTGTAAATAAGGCCGAACAATTTTCTATAATAACAGAACTTTCGGTTAAATATTTGTATTCGAAATGAATGCTAATAATAAAATCAATATTCTAAATTGGAATTGTAAATCAATCCAAAACAAAAATTATGAATTCTTTAACTTTATGTTAAAAAACAATATTCATGTTGCCTTAATATGCGAAACATGGCTTAATAATAGTATTAGCTTAAAACATTCACATTTTAACGTGTATAGAAAATACCGACTCACAACTAGTGATGGTGGTGTGGCGATAATTATTAGAAAGGGCCTTAAGCACGAACTTATATCACCTTTAAAATTAGACTTAGTAGAAAATATTGGCATTGAAATAACATTAAGCGATATGAAGAAAATTGAACTGTTTTCGGTTTATTTTTCTGATACCAAAAATTACAAAAATTGTTTAAATATAAGTAATCTTAAGAAAAGCAAAATAAATAATTTATTCAAAAAAGATTTACTAAAAATTTCAAGAACCGCGGGTGACTTCATTGTAGGTGGTGACATAAATAGTAGACACAGAATGTGGTAACTGACAGGTTCACGTTGTTATACACTCTTGATCCTACCTATATTCCTTCTAGTAGTAAATCCGTAACTTCTACATTAGATATATTTTTAACTAATATACCAGAATTTTGCTCTCAGCCCATTACTTTTAATGATCTTTCATCCGACCATTTACCAGTTATGCTCAATATAAGTAAGCAAATTTTTACACATGATCGTACTTATTTGAATTTTAATAATGCAAATTAGTACTTGTATCAGAAGTTCTTAAAAAAACAATTCACTATTATTAATAGTGATTCTATTGACTATTGTTATCAAATAGACAATATGATATCTAATTTAAATTCCAAAATTAAAGCAGCTACTGAAGTGGCAGTACCTAGGAAAGTAATTAAGCAGCACACAGAAAAATTACCGCATTATATATTAAAATTAATAAGGCAAAGAAATAGTGTTAGGAGAAAATGGATGCGCAGTCAAAACCTAGTCTTTTACGTTCAGTTAAATCATTTAAATTATTTAATTAAAAACAAAATTAAGGAATATCGCAATATGAAATGGCCCAATACCTTAAAGACACTTAAAAAATCATCCAAGCCATTTTAGAAAATCTCGAAGATTATCAAAAGTAAAAATAAATATATAGCCATTTTAAAAAACAACAGTAATAATGTGCATATGACAAACGTAGACAAAGCTAATGTTTTAGCCAAAGACTTTCACGACAAACATACCATCAATAATAATTTAAGTGACAGCGATACTAATTTAATGGTTGAGGAATCTATAAGAACAATTGATCAAGCAGTAATAGAAACTTTTGAACAAATAGAATTAAAATCTATCAATGCAATTTTCTCTCAACTAAAAACTAAAAAACCGACAGATATAGACCATATCTCTAATCTATGCATCAAATAATTACCTGAAAATGCCAAAAAATACTCGATTTTGATTTACAATTCATGTTTCAAATTAGGTTATTTTCCTAACGCATGGAAAGAAGCCCTTGTTATTCCGATTCCAAAGCCAGGAAAACCAATAGAGGAAATAAACAGCTTTCGACCAATCAGTTACTATGCAGTTTCTCAAAAATTTTTGAAAAACTAATAAAAATTAAACTGGATAAGATAATTTCAGGTAAAAGAATTCTTCCAAATGAGCAGTTTGGATTTAAACAAAATCATAGTATTATTCATCCTTTGTTACGTGTTAAAAATTTTGTCAAATCCAACTTACAAGAACGTAACTCTACTGGTCTGGTAGCGCTGGACATAAATTCGATACTGTTTAGCACTTCATAAATCTGGTCTGGATTGCGTCTGGTCTGCTTCATAAATTGGAACTTAATAATTTTCCAATTTACTTAATAAAAATTATACAAAATTTCCTACGTGGAAGAGTATTTCGAGTAATGCTAAATAATACACCTTCTAATCGATACGAAATTAAAGCAGTAGTCCCACAAGGCTCCGTACTAGGACCAATGTTGTACTACATTTACACCGCAGATATCCCGAGATTAAATCACAAAAATTTATTACACGGCCATTTACACGGCCATTTATTCCTCTGGTACTAATCCCAATGCTATTTTAAGGAATTTACAAAATTCGCTGGATATTCCGTCTGAATACTTTTCGAAATGGAAAATTAAAATTAATGTTTTGAAAACAGTAACCATCTATTTTACTAAAAAAAGAAAAGCCTCTCTCGTGCCATCTATGTTCCTAAAATTAAATAATGCTGAAATAAAATGGTCTGACAGTATAAGATATCTTGGGTAACGACCTTTGATAAAAGGTTAACCTTTCAGAAGCACACTTCGTTAACTCTTGAACTACATAAATGCACTCGCATATTGTATCCTTTTATTAATAGAAAATCAACCTTGTCAACAGAACATAAGCTAATTCTTATTAAAACAATTTTTCAGCCAATAATTCTATAGCACCAGTCTACTGTGCTGCAACTCACACTAAAAAATTACAAATTGCATAAAATAAACTTTTAAAACTAGTGTTTAATCTTCCCAGGTGGTTTCCAACCAATAAGCTGCATAACAAAGCCAACATTAATACTGTCACAGGAAAAATTTTATGTTTAACCGAAAAGTTCTACTCGGAATTAATTACTTCAAATAATCCCTTAGTTAGAAATTTAAATGTAAATGATCAATTAGGCTAGTTTATATTTAAGTTTTTCGTTTAAGTTAGCTTAAGTTTTACAAAGAGAAAAAAAAAATATTTCAAAAAAAGGTTTTCTGATTTCCTTTAAAATAAATTTTGACAAATAATACTCACTCAAACAAAATTTCATGTTAACTGCAGTAAAGATATATATAACATATCTATCTATCTAAGTGAAACATTTGTAATAAATTGTACAATTTATGGAACTTAAAAATAAATAAATAAAAAATAAATCTTAGAATTATTAATTCAGAAATATAACCCGTTAATTATAGCATTCCAAGAAACAAATATACATAGACCAAACATTAAAAATAACTTTGAACATTACAAATGCCTACTAACGATAATGCTTCGCAGATGCGAAGGAGTAGGTTTCTTGATCGACTCAGGTATAAAAATCGAACAAATTGAAATAAATACACCCCTTCAAATTATCGCTATCAAAAGTTCATTACTAAATTTACAAGAAAATATCACTATTGTTAAGAGATATAATAACAAACCAAAGAGGAGCAGTTGTAGATGGGTGAACAAACGATAATGGTGAAGTTTGTATAATAAATTATTGCTCTCCAATACTCTTAAACAACAGAGGAACTCTAACATACCCCGATCTCACAATAGCCCATGCAAATGAAATGATAATTACAAAGTTATAATAAAAAAAAATAATTTAAATTATTATATAAATTAAAACACTAGTAATTAAATTTAATATAAATTTAATATATATTTGTCTTTACATAAAAAATTAAAAATATTGTTATTCCAAAAAATATCATTGTTGACAATAAACTTGACTTCTACGAAGATATATTTCAAAAGAGAGAGTGGGAATCTTTTCAGAAGTTAATGATCACGAGTATAATCACAACAAGTGATTATAAACCTTTTCTCTCAGAATGAAAAGATAAAATTTCTTAAATGTTATTACTTCGCAGAAGATATTGTGGAAGCTGAAACTTTAAAAAAAAACATCTATGTTTCACAAAAAAAAATTAGGTCATTCTGGGATAGTAGCAACATATGAAGGTATTAAAAGTAAAATTTATCATCCACATCTTAATCTATTTGTTCACAAAATAATAAATAATTGTGATATTTGCACTGCTGGTAAATATGACAGAAACCCTGTAAAGAAATTTCATATAACTGAAATACCTAAAACTACAGGAGAAATTATCCACGTAGATATATACGTAGGTAAATAGCAAAAATGCCTTTATTAATTTTATCTACAAATTTTCTAAACATGCTACTTGCTTTCATTTAGAGGATCGAAATTCCTCTAAAATTACAGAAAAATTGAGACAATATTTGGCTATTAAAGGAACAATAAAAATGTTCCTTTTTGACAATGAGTTTAAAATTTTATAATAATACCTATCATTCAACAATTAAAACAACTCACTTAGATGTTCAGGAATATAAAATTAATCATAATATTATTTACGAAAGAATTGAAAGAACGAAAGATAAAATTATTAATAAAATTAATCAAACTCGCGAAAACTACATTGAAGAAAGGGAACAAGGATTCATAAAAAATTACAAAGCGGTAAGACACAAAGAACAACCTCCGTTTCGAAAACATAACTTACAAAATATTCACGAATCAAATATTAAAAGACCTTTAAAATTTACAAAAAAGAGGAATTGTAAATTTAGAAGGCACAATGTTAAAATGAACTTTTGGTACTATGGACGACTCCGACAGACAAAACATTGAAAAACGCTTAAAAGCATATACAAATAACGACAAACTTATATCTGATAACCTTAATCAACAAATCCAAATTAACGAGAACTTTAATAAATCATTTTCACTTATCAAAAATGCTATCGAATCAGATCGACAAATAATTTTAAATAGATTAAATCAAATTGAACAAGAAATTTACTTGAAAAGCTTTTTCGTTGAACAAATGATAAAAATTGACTTTAGAAACAGACAAATTGACATGATTCAAGATAACTTAGTCACAAGTTGAAATGGTTTAATTCATCCAAGCATTCTTTCAACTGATCAAAACTTATTCTATCGATTCAAAAAGTCTAGCTAACATACGTTTAGGGTTTGCAAAATATTGTAATGAATCACTGATTTTTGTCATTCAATTTCTAAAAAAATTTATAGAAATAAGTATATAGAAAATTATTAATACCAATAACTAGTTCAAATTACAAACAAATAGATGAAAATATGGAATTTATAGATGAAAATAGATGAACATATGGAATAGAATATGCAAATAAAACTTTCACTTTTGAAAAAGATGTAACTTTAAAAAATTTAAAATTAAATAAAAACTGTGTTTTCAAGAAAAATTGTAAATTTATAGTAAATAAGAAAGAAGAATTTATTGAAATAGATGATGATATTTTAATAATAAACAATATTAAAAATAAAACATTAAATAGTTCATTTGACGAACGAAAAATCGTCCTAAATGGAAATTATTTTATAAATTTTCAAAATTGTTCAATACAGATTGACAATAAAAATTTTAGTAATAATATGAATAAAATTGTTAACAGATTTGTAGTTCCTTAAATTTCAAAATAAATCATACTGAGTAATATCAATTGAAGAAATTATTTTAAATCAAGAAAAGAATATAAAAGAAATAAATAACTTAAATGATCATAAAATTTTTATTGTCAATTGCTTGTTAACAATTTTATTCATATTATTACTAAAATTTTTATTGTCAATCTGTATTGAACAATTTTGAAAATTTATAAAATAATTTCCATTTAGGACGATTTTTCGTTCGTCAAATGAACTATTTAATGTTTTATTTTTAATATTGTTTATTATTAAAATATCATCATCTATTTCAATAAATTCTTCTTTCTTATTTACTATAAATTTACAATTTTTCTTGAAAACACAGTTTTTATTTAATTTAAGATTTTTTAAAGTTACATCTTTTTCAAAAGTGAAAGTTTTATTTGCATATTCTATTCCATATTTTCATCTATTTTCATCTATAAATTCCATATTTTCATCTATTTGTTTGTAATTTGAATTAGTTATTAGTATTAATAATTTTCTATATACTTTTTTCTATAAATTTTTTTAGAAATTGAATGACAAAAATCAGTGATTCATTACAATATTTTGCAAACCCTAAACATATGTTAGCTAGACTTTTTGAATCGATAGAATAAGTTTTGATCAGTTGAAAGAATGCTTGGGTGAATTAAACCATTTCAACTTGTGACTAAGTTATCTTGAATCATGTCAATTTGTCTGTTTCTAAAGTCAATTTTTATCATTTGTTCAACGAAAAAGCTTTTCAAGTAAATTTCTTGTTCAATTTGATTTAATCTATTTAAAATTATTTGTCGATCTGATTCGATAGCATTTTTGATAAGTGAAAATGATTTATTAAAGTTCTCGTTAATTTGGATTTGTTGATTAAGGTTATCAGATATAAGTTTGTCGTTATTTGTATATGCTTTTAAGCGTTTTTCGATGTTTTGTCTGTCGGAGTCGTCCATAGTACCAAAAGTCCATTTTAACATTGTGCCTTCTAAATTTACAATTCCTATTTTTTGTAAATTTTAAAGGTCTTTTAATATTTGATTCGTGAATATTTTGTAAGTTATGTTTTCGAAACGGAGGTTGTTCTTTGTGTCTTACCGCTTTGTAATTTTTTATGAATCCTTGTTCCCTTTCTTCAATGTAGTTTTCGCGAGTTTGATTAATTTTATTAATAATTTTATCTTTCGTTCTTTCAATTCTTTCGTAAATAATATTATGATTAATTTTATATTCCTGAACATCTAAGTGAGTTGTTTTAATTGTTGAATGATAGGTATTATTATAAAATTTTAAACTCATTGTCAAAAAGGAACTTTTTTATTGTTCCTGTAATAGCCAAATATTGTCTCAATTTTTTTGTAATTGTAGAGGAATTTCGATCCTCTAAATGAAAGCAAGTAACATGTTTAGAAAATTTGTCGATAAAATTAATAAAGGCATTTTTGCTATTTACCTACGTATATATCTACGTGGATAATTTCTCCTGTAGTTTTAGGTATTTCAGTTATATGAAATTTCTTTACAGGGTTTCTGTCATATTTACCAGCAGTGCAAATATAACAATTATTTATTATTTTGTGAACAAATAGTTTAAGATGTGGATGATAAATTTTACTTTTAATACCTTCATATGTTGCTACTATCCCAGAATGACCTAATTCTTTTTTGTGAAACATTGATAATTTTTTTTTTAAGTTTCAGCTTCCAAAATATCTTCTGCGAAGTAATAACATTTAAGAAATTTTATCTTTTCATTCTGAGAGAAAAGGTTTATAATCACTTGTTGTGATTATACTCGTGATCATTAACTTCTGAAAAGATTCCCACTCTCTCTTTTGAAATATATCTTCGTAGAATATCTGCGGTGTTATTATTATAATCATTTACGTCAATGAAAATTCTTCTATTTTTAAATATTGATTCGAATTCTTTGTCTTTTTTTCTTTTAATTTTAATTGAGTTCTAAATCGATTTACAACTGTTGCAAGTATAGGTTTATGGTCTTCGGAATTTTCTTCTTGAGAGTGTACTGTCTGTTTTTCAATTGAGTCGTCTAGTAAATTAATTTCGGTTAAAGAATCGGTTCTATTTTCTAAATCTATATATAAGTCTGAGAAGTCTAAATTATAAGTTTCTAAAGTGTCATTTAATTCTGGATTTTGAAGTGAATTTATTTCTTTTGTTTCTGTATTTATACGGCTCAAAAAATCCGCGATGTTATTGTCTTTTCCTTTTATATAGTCTATTTTCATGTCGTATTCACCTAAAGAGATGAGCCATCTTTGTAGCCTACGGTTTATGTCCTTACCCGTATACTTGGCGTGAAGCCCCTTGATAGGCTGATGGTCTGTTTGTACGTCAAACTCTTTTCCAAATAGATAGGGTCCAAATATTTTGTACCCCATACAATTCCTAAAAGTTCTTTCTCTATAGTTGAACAATTTTTCTCGTTGTCATTCGAAGTTCTAGAAGCATAAAAGATTAGATGACCATCCTGAGTAAGAACTGCTCCAAGAGAAAAATTACTTGCGTCTGTTATTAATTTAAATCTTTTGTTAAAATCCAGATATTTTAAAATAGGGTGGTTCGTTTTAATGTCTTTAAGTTTTTCGTAGGCTCTTATGTAATTCGCATCATTCAAGTTTATTTTCGCGTTTTTCTTTAGATACCTTGTTATTGGATATACAATTTTCGCGTAATCCTTTATGAATTTCCTATAGTAGCCAGTCATTCCTAGAAATCTTTTAATCTGTTTAACTGTCGTTGGTAATTTCAGTTCTTGAATAGCATTACACCTTGTGGTGTTAAGATGTGACCCAGAAATTCGGTTTGTTTCTTTAAAAAATTACATTTGTCAATTTGAATTTTTAGACCGGCATTTTTTAGTCGGTTTAAAACCTTTTTTATGTTATTTATATGTTCTTCTAAAGAGGTACTAAAGATGAGAATGTCATCTAAATAGACCACACAAATTTTGTTTATTAAATCTTTTAAAACAAAATTCATTAATCTTTGAAATGTTGAGGGCGTATTTTTGAAACCAAATGGCATCCTCAAATATTCAAGGTGACCGAATGTTGTAGAAAAAGCGGTCTTCTTTCTGTCTTCGGGTTTCGCCGGAATTTGGTGAAATCCCTTGGCCACATCGAGAGTTGAGAAATATTGCGATTTACCAAGTTTATCTAATATTCCGTCAATATTAGGAATCGGAAACTTGTCACAGATTGTGACAGCATTCAGCTTTCTATAGTCTATAACAATATGCCACTTTTTCTTACCGGAATTGTCCAATTTTTTTGGAACAGTACACAAAGGGCTGTTATAGGAAGAACTACTATGTTGGATGATGTTTTGTTCCAACATTTCCTTAATTTGATGCTTAATTTCATTTTCATGTACCCTTGAGTATCGGTATATTTTAGAGTATATAGAGTTACTAGTTGTTCTTATAATTTCATGGGCAACTTCATGAGTTGAAGAGAGCCGATCCCCTTCTTTAAAAAAAAATTATTATATTGTTTAAGAATTTTTAAAAGATGGTATTTTTCCTCGCTATTTAAGTGATCAAGACTTAATTGATCGATATTACTATTTTCAAGGTTACATATTTCATTAATAATAAAGTATTTATCTCCCTTTCTGTAATATATTTTTGAATTATTTATTTCAATATTTTTGTTTCCAATGTCGATTTTGCTTTATGGGGTTCTAGCAAATTTAAGCCTATAATGGCGTCATAAATACGCTTTGGCAGTTCCATAATTTTCCAAGATAAAGTATAGGACTTATAATTTTTTTCAGTACTTTTGAAATACCATTAATAGTTGAGAAAAAAAGAGGTTTTTCTAAATTAATTAGTTGTAATTATTTAAAATGTTTGGTTTAATTATACAAGTATGAGAACCAGTATCAATTAAAAAATTAATGTTTTTGTTTTCGATGGTCAAACTAATTATGGGGAGTTCGTTATCCGAGGCTCTTTCGTAAAATTTACGTCACTCATTTCGACATTATCAATGGCTAATTCTATTGGTTCTATGTCTGGATTATTATTTGTGCGATATTGTCTTGGTCTAGAATTATATGTTCTCATAGAAAGATCTTGAATCTGATTTTGATTTTGATTACTAAAATTTTGATTTTGATTACTGAAATTTTGATTTTTATTACTGAAATTTTGATTTTGATTACTGAAATTTTAATTTTGTCTTTTAAAATTTGGATATTGATTTTGATAACTATCCTTAAAACCTTTATTTATTCTATCATGATTAAAATTTTTATTTTTATCATAAAAAAAAATTTTTTTTATTAGATATTACTATTATTGACATTTGTAAAGTTTTTTAATGAATCACTTCTTTTTCATCTAGTAAACATAAATCGTCAAAAACGTTAAATATTTCGTTAAATATTTCATTTTACTTATTTTTATTATTTTTATTATTTTTTTATTATTTCTGGTTTGTTGTCATCGTATACGTACAATTCGTTTAATTGACTATTAATAATCTTAACTTTACTAAATAGTTCTCTTAAATTACTAACCTTAAGATTTCTGCATTCATCCATTAGTCTCTTATAACTCTGCCTTGTCCGGAATTCTGCTTTTAATAATTTTTGGGGTTCTCCTTGTAATTTTTCTTTAAATACAATTTGTAGACCAAACTGCAACAGATGTACATTGTTTCCATGTAGTGCTCCTACATTTTCTACGGCATTGATAAATTCGTTTAAACTACAATCGTTGTTTGCAGTGAAGGTTTTGATATGTTGGAATATGTTAAGTATCTGGTCCTCTGTTAAGTTGAACCTTGTTTGCGGTATTTGTTGTCGCAAACTTTCTATTTCTTGTTGGTGTTGTAATTCCATAAAGCGGATTTGTTCTCTTAATTTTTCAATTTCTGCTGCCATATTATCTGCTGGTATGTCTCTATTTTTGTCGAATGTTAACACTCTTTTTAATCTCGTAAAATTAAATTTCACTTTTGATAATAATAGTTTTTTTTAAAACTGTTTTTATTATATTAATTTTATTACTAAATATATTTTCATTTATTAAATTGTTTATACAGGGTGTCCGAGACTCAAGTACGCGCACTGCACTCAGTGATTGGGGGCATTAAAACAAACAAAAAATTGTACTGGAGGGGGGGTCTATTGTGGACCCTTTTCGAGATATGAGGGATTAAAGATTTTTTTGAGACTTTTCATAAAAAAATCTATAACTTTTGAACGGCTTACTGTAGAGAGATAAAAAAAAAAACATTTTGTAGAGTAAATTGACAGCTGTAATTGTTGTATACTGATGATCCACATATACCCAACAGTTACAAAGTTATGAAGGTCCAAAATGATTTAAAATGAAAAAAATATATTTCAAACTCAATTTTCTTTTGAAACACCCGGTATTTGGGGTACTTTTTATAGCTTATTTCGAGACAGCTTTTCAAGCCCTATAATTAGCACCCAAAAACTTTTTCTCTATCTCTAACCATTTTTGAGATATGAAGAATAGAAAAGTATGATATTTTCAATCTCTGTGTTATTTTCAATCACAATAGAAAAGTGTGATATTTTCAAAGGTGTGTTAACTCATGTTCTGTGTTATATCACACTTAACAAATAACAAATAACAAAAATAACAAATCTAATCTTAAATTTACTCGAAATAATAGCAATAATCAATTTCATAACGGTAATAATACCTCAAATAACTATCGTAATTTCAATCATTCTCCTAATAATAATCGAAATAATGCTTGTAATAATAGAAATTATGGTTATAATTACAACCGTAATTATAATAATAATTACAACCATAATTATAATAGTAATTTCAACCGTAATTTTAACAATAATCGTTTTAATAGTAACTCCCTTCAAAGTAGATATAATGGTAAGCGTAATAATAATAATCAACAAAGTGGTATTTCTAGGAATTATCAGAATTCCTCTCAATCTAATCAACTTTTAGAACCAATGGAATTAGACCTGAAACAAAGAAGATCAGACAAAATCTCAAAAAAAAATTTCAGTTCTGGTCTCGGAAACAAACCAAAGAAATTCTTCATCAATAGTAGAATTCATAATTGATGGAACTAAATTCAATTGCTTGATTGATACTGGTTCCACTACTTCATTTATTAATAATAATATATTCCCTCAAATTAAGTTAATTAAATTAAAACATCCCATAAAAATTAAAACACTATTCGGAGAGAGTGAAATTTGGCACGAATTGATATCAAATGTTCCAAATGAATTTAATCATAAAGCCAAAATTCTTTGGAAAGTGATGAATATTAATAATAAGAGTTTTGATGCTATTTTAGGACAAAACGTATTAAACTGTATCGGTGCAAAAATTGATTTAGAAAATCAACAAATAGAAATTAAAGGCAAAGTAACTAAATTTAAAAATGCATGTCAGTTCAATGAAATTCATCAACTGTATTCTTTAACCTTAAATCCAAGTGATATTTACAATCATATAAAGAATGAAAAACTGAATACAGAAGAATGTGAATATCTTAGTAATATTATCCATAATAATAAGGATTTATTCTACCAAGACAGTCAACAATTAACTAATGTTGATATATTTAAACATTCAATTGTTACAAAAACCTCTTAACCAATTTATTCTAATCTATCGTTTCTCCAAAGTACATGAGCAAGAAGTCGAGAAACAAACTATAGAAATGTTAGCTCAAGGAATTATAAAGCATAGTAATTCACCATATCACTTCCAAGAAAATTGATTATTCGGGAGAAAAAAAATGGCGAATTGTTGTTGATTATCGTAAACTTAACGAAATCACAATAGATGATAAATTCCCATTACCAAACATTGATGCACTTTTCGATAAACTTGGGCGATCCCAATATTTTACGACCTTAGATCTCGCAAAAGGTTTTCATCAAATACTTGTTGATGCAAAAGATCGGGCAAAAACCGCATTTTCAACCCCACGGGGACATTATGAATTTGTCAGGATGCCATTCGGCTTAAAGAATGCTCCTGCCACATTTCAACGAATGATGCATCATATTTTAGGCGATTTCATTAATATTTGTTGTGTCGTATATTTAGATGACATTCTAATTTTTAGTACCTCACTTCAGGAACATGTTGAAGCTATATCTAAAGTCTTTCAGAGTTTACGTAAATACAATTTAAAAATTCAAGTAGACAAATGTAATTTTTTTTCAAAAGAAACCGAGTATCTGGGACATAAATAGCTCAACCCCTTACAAGATGTCTGAAAAAGAATAATAAAATAGATCCAAATGATTCTAAATATATTGAAGCTTTCGAGAAACTCAAAGAGTTAATAGTGAGAGATCCAATTTTAAAGTACCCTAACTTTAACTGATGCAAGCCAATATGCTATTGGAGCTGTTTTATCTCAAAACGGTCACCAATATCATTTGCAAGCAGGCCATTAAACGAAGATGAAATCAGATACAGCACAATAGAAAATGAACTGTTATCGATTGTATGGTCAACCAAGTATTTTAGACCATTTCTTTACGGGATAAAATTGACTATCAGAACGGATCATAAGCCATTAATTTGGTTAAATTCTTTAAAAGATCCAAACTGTAAGCTCCAACGATGGAGAATTAGATTAAACGAATATGATTTTTATATAAAATATGTTAAAGGAAGGGATAACAAGGTAGATGACTTTTTAAGCAGGATTAATATAGATAAAAATGAAATTAATGTTCTACAAATTGAAGAAAAAGGGTCTAGTATTGTAAGGGATCATGCTACAATTCATAGTGGTGTCGAAAATTTGGATGACCACATCCCAATCACAGAAAACATTGTAATAGGGTGTTCAAAATTGAGGTATCATTTTAATTTTAATAAAAAAAATACTTTTTTTTTGAAATATTAAATATATTTTTATTTTAATTTATTACAAATAGGTTCCGGTTAATAATGAAAACTTATGTCAGCCAAGTGGCCCCCTCTACTACTTCGGCAGGCTTCCAATCTTTTACCAAAATTCTGAATCACGTTGTTCAATAAACTGTTTTCAATGGTTGAAGTCTGCTCGATAATGTTGTTTTTAAGCTCTTGAATTGTTGTGGGATTATTGCTGTACACTTTCGATTTCACAAAACCCCACAAAAAAAAATCCAACGGTGTCAAATCGCACGATCCTGGTGGACACATCACTCCTCCTCTACGAGAAATAATTCGATCTTCGAACTGTTCCTTCAAAAGATCCATTGTTTCTCTTGCTGTGTGGCAAGTGGCATCGTCCTGTTGAAACCACATATTCTATACGTCCAAATCATCAATTTCCCGCCACAAAATGCTTCGGATCATCTCCCTGTAGCGATTTCCATTGACCGTAATCGCATTGCCATTTGCGTTTTCAAAAAAATATGGTCCGATGATTCCTCCTGACCACAAACCACACCAAACCGTAATTTTTGTGGATGTACTGGTTGCTCTAAGATAACCCTTGGATTCTCTTCTCCCCAAATGCGGCAACTCTGTTTCTTGACGTAACCATTGAGCTGGAAATGAGCTTCGTCGGTGAAGATTATTTTGTTAAAAAAATTCTCATTTTCTTCTTGTTTTTAGATTGTCCAAGAAACGAATTGCCGACGTAATGCATGGTCAGTTGATTTTAATTCTTGCGTCAGCTGGATCTTATAAGCCTTTAAATGGAGATCACGATGCAAAATGTTGAATAATGTGGATGTTTTGATGTTCAATTGCTGCGAGCGATGACGAATGGAAGTTTTTGGATCTTCTTCAACACTTCTGCTCACAGCTGCTACATTCTCGGTTGAACGGCCACTACGTTGATAAATGTTTCCTCTGTTATCAAGAACAGATCCAGTTTCTAGAAATTTATCAACCATCAGCTTGATGGCACGATTTGTTGGAGCATTTTCTCTACCAAATTTTGTTCGAAATTTCCTAATTACATCTTGAAATGTTACAAATTACATCTTGATAATGTTGTAATAACAAAAACACGTTGTTCCTTCGTGTAACGTTCCATATTAACTAACCGGAATGTATTTAGAATATACCTAAAGAAACTTCGTATAAAAATTCCAAGTAGAAAAACAATGGCGGCAAAATCAAAATCATATTTAAATCAGATACATCTGGTAAAAAATAAGATAAATGAATTAGCAATAAAATATAAAAGATACAACAAAATTTTTATTAATGAAAATGATTTAACCAATGGTAATTATCTAAATCATTCTATTCAATAAATAAGGGTATTACTGCAATATATTCTGAACTATAAGATAATAAATTTGTTATCTTGCAAAATAAATTGATTGAATTATTTAGCAGTGATAATAGAATTAAATTTGTTTTAATGTACCAAGTTAGCTAATGAAATTGAAAATAAAGACCAACTGATAGAATTAATCAAAGAATTTCATTAGAAAACAAACCACAGGGGAATCTTAGAAAATTTCAATGAAATGAAAGACATCTATTATTTTCCAAAATTAAAGGGTTTTATATGTAAATATATCAATAACTAGGGGCCGCTGTTAATATGTAGTCAAATTCTATGTTGAATCCCAATTCATATAATAGACAGTTGCAGTTTAGAAAAATAATATTTATGGAAAAAGAACAATCCGTAAAAAATCAGAAAGCAAAACCAAATTCATCAAAACACTAACTGAAATTATTTTTAAAATAACGCCAAAACAGAATTAAATTGTATAAAGAGCCTTTAGTTGGTGTACGTATATTTAGAATACTTTGTATTGTGAGTGAGGACTATTATATATATTTATTTATCGAGTTCAAAATAAATGTTTTAAAGGTACGTGGCGAAAACAGAATAGGTATCCGTAAAACATTCGTAAAATGCACAAACAAAGTTTGGAGCAAAATCAGTTAATTTTTTTTATAGACCACGTTGTCTGTAACAATATTGCCGTTTTACCTTGCCCTAATGTAAAAAATTTAAAATCTGAAAAGACTTTATATTTGGCGTACAATCCTTGATTAAGATTGTACATGGTACAGAGGGCGAGAAGATCGTACAAATATTACCACAATTGTACAAACGGTAACCCTGTATAAAATTGACATAGGTACAAAATATTTAAAAATAAAAAATTACTCAAATATAATTTTGGTTGTAAGAACTGCTGTATACTAAAATTTAAGTACTTATATGAGAAGAAATTGAATTCAAAAAAGAATACAATTAGAAAAGTTTTCTATAAGCGCTTCAAATAATATACAAACATTCACACATAAATGCAACAATTTAATAGAAAAGTACAAAACAAAAACAATTATTATATATTTGAATTTTAAAGAAACTCTGCTCGCTTGTACATACTTAGATACATATTGATTATTAATATCAGATCAATATCATTCATCATTATTTAAAATTTCAATACATATTGTGATAAATGATGATTTCTATCAATTTTTTAATTTTTTTCTTTATACATGCATAAGTTAAAGTACATACTACATTTCTTACATATAGCTAAAGAATACTTGAACCGTTGAGGTTGAGTCGACTCGAGAGGAAAAAAAAATACAAAATTTTAAAGAGAGTAAGTGAGAATGTCTCTTATAATTTTGTGTTTTTTTTGTTATTCTGTTGTGTACGTTTTGTTACTACTAACGACTATCGTAGGTACCATACTACTGTAATAGTGTAATGTAAATATGAAATGTGTTTTTTATGTTTTATTATTAATATTACGTATAGGTTTTATAGTGGAAAAATCGTAAAAAATATGTAGTTACTGATGTTCAAAGCTTGAAACGGAATTTATAATACGTAGTGTGTGGCTGAAAACTACTAAATTTTATGTATAGGTTTTATAGTAGAAAAATCGTAAAAAATATGTAGTTACTGCTGTTCAAAGCTTGAAACGGAATTCATAATACATAGTGTGTGGCTGAAAACTACTAAATTATAATTATAGATTGCGAAGTATGTAATTTAGTGAAGTATGACAGAAATCCAAATTCGTATAAATTTAATATTTCTGAAACTCCATCAGAATAAATATCATAGTTCATTTTACTTCTCCTCGAAGCCATACAGGTACTTCTGATATTGAAAGAGCCCATGGAACTCTGACCGAACATGTTAGAATTCTCGGGATTACAAATCCAGAATTAAATACCGAAAGTCAAATTCTTAAGGCAATAGAAGCATATAATAATACCATTCATTCAACAACAGAATGATCAATAAACAGAACAACAACAGAATGATGAATATTATCAATAAACTGAATAAGAACCGGAAACAATTTAAACCACCTAATACTAATGAAATTTTAATACAAAACCCTGCTATCGTTAGGTATAAAGAAGTACCCAAATATAAAAAAATTAAAATTAATCGATCCAATATTAAAATAATAAATAATAATGATCAAAATATTCATCCAAGTCGCATTATCCAAGTCGATATGTCAAAATGTCAAATAGTAAAGTGGTAAATTGTTTTGAATGTAAAAAAAATCTTAATATAAAAAAAGTGAATGCCATACAATGTGAGGGAGTATGTAGAAAATGGTTCCATAGCGAATGCGCAGGGCTGGATATTGAAGAATACAAGGATCTCTGTTCGGATGACACCAAACCTTGGAGTTGCAACATTTGTATAAGCAATCGAAAAAAGCGGCGCTCCTCTGGCGTAAATACTGCGGCAACCAATAACACCACAGCGAATAACAAACAATGATGTTATTTTAGAAAAATTAAATGAAATATTAAATAGAATGAAATCGCAAGGAAATGATCTACTTGAAGTAAAAAATGAGGTTAAGGAATTAAAAGGAAGTATGAATACTCTACTAGAAGAAAATATAACACTAAGAAATGAGAACGCTATGTTAAAAGAAAGAGTTAATTACAATCAAATTGAAATTGAAAAACTTAAGCAAAGTAAAAACCGCAATATATTGGAAATGTCTGGAATTGATGAACTGCAAGACAAAACACCAGAAGATGCTGTTAAGGAAGTAGTAGAAAGCTTGGGCATTGAATTCAAAGCAGATGACATTAAAAAATGTTACAGAAAACAGAAAACATCGAGGAACTCAGGTGAGCCACCAAAAATAGTTGTAGAACTAAACAGTGATGAGCTAAAAAATCAAATAATGATAAAAAAAAAAGGTAAAACTGAATATGTCAATCTTTAAAATAAATGAAGGCGAAAAATCATTTAATAACACAATATTCATAAATGAAACGCTTACGCAATATTTTAATTTACTCTATAAAAAAGCAAGAGATTTGAAGAGAAACAATATTATTAAATTTGCATGGGTATCAGATGGCAAGTTACTAATTAGAAAAACAGAAAAAAGTAAAACAATCAGGGTTTTATCAGAAAGCTGTCTAAATGTCGAATAATGAAAATTTTATTTTGCCACTTAAAACCCATGTAAATAGTTGTGATTATGTAGCTCAAATCAAATTTCACAGTGCAAACTCTCTAAAAATACTATATATTAATGCTAGAAGTCTTAGAAATAAAATGGATGAGGTGTCACTAATATTGGATGGGTTAAACACAACGATACACTTAATTATAGTTACTGAAACATGGCTAAATGAATTCGAAATAGATATTATTAATATCCAAAATTATGAAAATGTCTTCTCATGTAGAAAAACTAGAAAAGGAGGTGGAGCAGGTATATTTATTCACAATTCACTAACTTACAAAATACAGGAAACTTTCTGTGATGAATACAATAGTATAATTAATATAATGGTTGTGTTTAACAGTCAAAATATAAATGTATCTGCAATATATAGACCACCTGAAAAAGATAAGGAAATAATTAACAAATTTAATGATATATTAGAAATGAATCTTAATAAACTGTGCAAAAAACATACATACATATTAGGTGATATGAATTATAATATAATAGATGATTCCGATTCAGATGTTGGAATGTATAAAACAATCATTGAAAGCAATGGATTTTTCTTTTGTGATCACTCTTCTACCAGGCCAATATCAGGTACCTGCATAGATCATATTATTACAAATAATCCACAAATTAACATGTGCATAACTCACCTGAACACAGATATTTCGGATCATCAAATTTTAATAACCGAATTAAAAAATTATACAACTTTGCCACAATCAATAAAAAATATTTCAAAAATAAATTGTGTTGACATAAATAAAATAAAAAAACAGCTGATAAATGACCCAATTATTATCACAAGTAATGATGTCATTACCAAATGTTCCCAATTAATTTCGAAATTACAAAATAAAACAAGTGATGCCACATACCAAAAAATATCGTCAACTGCGAATAAAAACGTACCTATATGGTTTGATCATGAATGTGTAAATATTAATAAAATCAAGCAATACTGGCATAGAAAACATGTAAAAAATTATAATGATGAATATATTCTTAAAAAATATAAATTCTGGCTAAACAAATACACGGCAATAAAAAGAAAAAAAAGAATGATTTATGACAACAACATCTTCAAAACTGCTGAAGGTAATCCGAAAAAAACATGGAGTTACATAAAACATATAATTAAAAATAAGACCAGTAATCGAAACGATTTCTTTGCGGAACAACAACTTTCCAACAAAGATAAATTGGCAAAACTTAACAATTTTAATAAATACTTTACACATATTGGCAGTGATTTGGCACAAAATTTTAACACCGTATATCTACCAATAAATAGAACATCAAGTAGATTTAGATTCAAAATGATTACGAATTATGAAACAAAGAAACTAATAAACGAGTTACCAAATACAGGAGCAACAGGTTATGATGGAATACAAACAAAGGTTATAAAAGAATACAAAGATGAACTAGCAGCAAACATAAGTGAATTAATCAATGAATCCTTGAATCAAAGTGTTATGCCTGAAGAACTAAAAATAAACAAAGTTATACCAATTTAAAAAGCGAATGGAGACAAAAACAATGTATACAATTACAGACCTATTTCAATAGCTTCGATATTTAGTAAAATCATTGAAACATATGTAAATACTCAACTAACTAAATATTTAAAAGACAATAATTTGGCAGATGATCGACAATATGGCTTTAAAAAGGGTTCTAATACAAATACGGCGTTATTCGATATGATCACATACATCCAAGAAGGTA
The DNA here is from genome assembly GCA_947095535.1 of Poecilobothrus nobilitatus. NCBI lineage: Eukaryota > Metazoa > Arthropoda > Insecta > Diptera > Dolichopodidae > Poecilobothrus > Poecilobothrus nobilitatus. Next base: position 109,591,509 of record OX352772.1, read on the forward strand.
TATATAATAGAAAAAAGGTATCCGTTGTATTTTTCGATTTTACAAAAGCCTTTGATACGGTTGATAGGAAAATATTATTACGTATACGTATTACGTATATATATATTCGAATGTGGAATTCTAGGAAAAGAATATATGTGGTTCGAAAGCTATTTAAATGGAAGGAAGCAATATGTTGAGTGTCAACAACTTAAAAGCCAAGTTACAGATATAACTTACGGAGTTATTCAAGGCAGCTCTTTGGGACCAACACTGTACTCGTGCTACATAAACAGCTTTTCAAAATTAAAACTAGATGGTAAAGCTTTTCTTTATGCTGATGATCTAGCTATAGTATTTATGGAAAATAGGTACGAAGACTTAGAAAAAATAATGAAAAAAGATATACAATTAGTAAATAAGTGGATGTCCAAATTAAAGTTAACAGCAAATATAAGCAAAACTAAATATATGATAGTAAAAAATACAACAAATACATTACTAAATATAATGTTTAAAAATATAAATATTAAAGAAACCAACGTGTATAAGTACCTTGAAGTGACCATGGACTCTGAATTAAAATGGAATCAACAATGTAGCGAGATAGCAGCAAAGGCTAGAAGAATTGCTGGTATGCTAAAAATTATACAGAATAGAGTTCCTCTAGCAACTAAAAGATCTATATATTATTGTCTTTTTCATTCGACTATCACCTATGGAATCATAATCTGGGGAAATACATTCTCAAAAAATTTGAATATGATACAACGTATTCAAAATAATGCCATCAAAAACCTCTATGGATTTGAAAGACGAAAGTCAACAGCTGAAATACATCTACTGTTAAAAATATTACCAATTGAACTACATAAAAAAATGTCACAAGCCATACAAATATTTAATATGCAAAATAAATTAATAAATACAAATACCTTGTTAATACACAACATGGAAGTACACAGCCATAATACCCGTACAGCAAGCCAAATACGTAACACGAATCGCAAAAATAAATTCAATGGCTTAGACGGAATCTATTATACGTCAATTAAAACATTTAACAACTTGCCAAATGAATTAAAAACATGTGATATGCCATTCATAGAGTCAAAAATAAAAACATTCTACTTAGAATTAATAAAATAAAAAACAAGACTTCTGCAAAAAAACAAAAAAAAAAAATAAACAAATGAAGCACCTGCTAATTTTAAATTTTTAATAATGAATTCTTCTATTTAAATATATTAACTATAATGTAGTTTAAATTTTGCTATGATTTTTCTGAAGTTCTAATATTTTTTCATTCTCTTGCATTTGTTATTAAGTATTTTTTTTTTTTGCTAATAATATTACTATATCTATTATAATGACTAGTTTGTAAGAATGAAATGTACATACTCTGTACGAGCTCTAAAGCTCTTTTAGAGATATAATTAAATAAAAATAAAAAAATAAAAAAATAAAAAGAATATTCAAACTTTCAAATAATAAACTTCCCGACTAAACTACCAGCAAGAATAATAATGCTGTTATTAGTAAATACTTGTCAATCTTCAATCATTGTTCAAAAATTGGAAACCGAAGCTGCTTTTGCCGTAACACAACATGGTAACATAGAAATAATAGAAAGTTATAAAAAAATTATTCACATAATAAATTTAGATGAAATTGAATATACCATAGATAAGTTGGAAAAACAAATAAAGTAAAATTTTAATCTACCAACCGATAAAAATAATTTCAATATTCTCATGAATAAAATTAATAAACTTCAGCATACTTTTAAAACACTAATACCTTTTAGACATAAGAGATCTTTACTAAATTTAGGTGGTTCGATTTTAAAATTTGTCTTCGGAACTATGGATGAAACAGACAAAAATTAAATTGAACAACATTTAAAAGTTTTAGATGAAAATGTACATAATGATATAAAAAGCTCTAACAATCAAATTAAAATTAACGATAACGATAATATCCAAAAAAAATATTAAAATATTGCAAAAAAGTATTAATAATAACAACTTACTTCTAAATAAATTACTCAATGGCGTTTCAACTGAAAATAGAAACGTTGTCAAACAAATTCAATTTTTACAACTAATTTCTGATTTAAATCTTCTAAATGAAAAAATCGAAAAAATACAAGAGAATATAATGTTTGCAAAACATGAGATAATGAGCAAATCTTTTCTTACCGCAGAAGAAATTGATGTAAGCATTACATCAATTTCGATGTCTTACCGCAGAAGACATTAATATTTTTAAAATTCAGGAACTTAGAAGTTCTTTGTTAACTTATGACAATAAATTAATTTTTGTAATACGCGTTCCTGAAATGAGCAAAGATAAAGCTATTCAATATAAAATTTTTCCTGTTCGTAATTCTAAATTTGAAGAAATTACTATAAATATTTCAGATGTTATAAAATACAAAAATAAAACTTATTATCTTGATACAGAAAAATATGAAAATAAATTAAAACCAGTATCAAATTAATTCTGCATTAATTCTAACACAAAGTTACAATTAGGCCTAGATGTAAACCACAACATTCTCAGTCGAGATTGCCCTACTTACGTAAGCAAGCTTAGGGTATTGAAGAGTCATATTGGATACTAGCAATTAAAGAATTTTAATACCGTTTACTTAAATATCCAAGGATTATTAAACAACTTTTCTGAATTGGAAGTTATGATAAGTGGAAAGGCGTATGAGTGGATTATGTTAAGTGAAACCCATCTAATATCAGACATAAAGGATGTGGAAGTACATCTAAATGGGTATAAAATATATAGATGTGATTCAGTATCTAAATATACTGGTGGGGTCGCATTGTACGTAAAAGATCATTGGCAAATTGACAAACCATTACAAAATAAAGCTATTGGTAAAGATGTGGATAGCACTCAAATGTTCAAGAAATGAGATAAGTATAATTGTAGTAATAGTATATAGATCTCCTAGTAGTTCTGAAAGATTCTTTTGTGACAGTATTGTTCATTGGTTGGATGAGCTAGAAGATGCAAGTACTGAAGTCCTAATTTGTGGAGATTTTAACATCGATTGGAAGCTCAATAACACAAGATGTCAAAGAGAAATTAAAAACATCTTATCGCGATATAATTATGTGCAGCTGATTAATGAATACACGAGAATCACTAGGGATACCAGAACATTAATCGATTTTGTTTTGACTAATGGTACTAATCAAATTATAGCCAAGGTTGACAGCATGTCAAAAATATCTGACCACGAAACTCTGACAATAGAAATTAAGATAAATAAGAATTTTGAAAAAGTAACAGAGCAGGAAATAGAATGTTTTAAGTATAATAAGGAAAGTTTTAAAGCAGAATTAAGGAAAATACAGATAATTAATATTAGTGGAAATAGTCTGGATCTATATGCCTGGGGTGTTAATGATAAGTTAAATCAAGTGATCCGTAAGTTCATAACTAAAAGAAAATTAAAAAACAGGAACAATGAATGGTATAACAACGAACTTAACGAAATGAAAAAGAAAAAAATTAGGTTCTACCAAAAAGCCAAAATAACAAATGATATACAAGACTGGGAAAGCTATAGACAAATTAGAAACATATATAAAAGTGAAATAAATCGAGCAAAAAACCAAGCAATACAAAGACGGATCGGTAATGCAGGTGGACAGAAGCAGATGTGGCGTGAGATAAAAAAATATGTATTAAAGAGAGACTACACAAATTTAAACTCAATTGAATTTAACAATGTGACTAAAACGAGCGCACAACAAATAGCGGAACAATTTAATAAATTCTTCATAAATAGCATTGTAAATATCAGCAATTCAATATCTAATGAACCTTATGTTAATAACATGTCTGAATTTAGTGGAAACTTTTATTTTAGAGAAGTAACTAATAGGACAGTCTGGGCTATCGTTAAAAGCATTAAGAATAAAAATGATTTTCAGCATATGAATGTCAACATAATACTAGACTGCTGGGAAATTATTGGATGCTTTCTGACTAAAATAATTAATATGTCATTTATGCAGGGTTTATTTCCACATTGCTGGAAAGAAACAATTGTAGTTCCCGTACCGAAAATTCTTAGCACATCTAAAAGTGAAGAATTCAGACCAATCAACACTTTACCGTTGCTGGAAAAAATTCTCGAAAAAGCTGTTAGTAATCAATTAAGTCATTATTTAGAGGTTAATCGTTTATTATCAGAAGAACAATCTGGATTCCGTAATAATCATTCCTGCGAGACAGCATTAAATCGGTTAATTTCCAAATGGAAAGCAGAAGTACAAAAAAAGAAGGGAATTATAGCAGTGTTCTTAGACTTAAGACGTGCTTTTGAAACGGTAGACAGAGAAATTTTACTGCAAAAACTATCGAAATACGGGATTACGGGATTAAGCATGGCGCATTAGATTGGTTTAAAAGTTACCTGGGTAACCGGACACAAAGGGTCAAAATTAATAGCTGCTTTTCAACATCTCAACGGATTGATATAGGAGTACCACAAGGCTCTATTCTTGGTACACTGTTGTTCCTTTTATATATTAACGACATCAAAAATATACTCAAACACAGTCAAATAATGCTCTTTGCTGACGATACTTAGATTTACATATCTGGTATGGATAACGAAATATGCAGAAAATTATTGCAAGAAGACTTAACAAGGGTTGAAAGTTGGCTAAAACAAAATAAATTAAAGCTCAATGCTAACAAAACAATGGCGATGGTAATCAAATTTCCTGAACCTTTATTATACATTGATTCTGAAAATATCGAAGTGGTCGAAGAGATTAAATGCCTTGGTGTTATTTTAGACAATAAGCTTAATTTCCATAGACACATAGATTATATTACTAGAAAAACTGGTAAAAAAATTGGGTTCCTCAAAAGAATTCGAAACAAAATATCCACTTTGTGTGCTATAAACATATATAATGTAAAAGTGAAACCTCATTTTGAGTACTGCGCAACAATAATTTATTTATGCACAAGTAGTGAGCTAGATATTTTGCAGAAACTACAAAATCGGGCAATGCGCACAATACTTAAATGCAATAGATTTACCTCAATTAACTTGATGTTACAAACACTGAAATGGAAGAACATAAAACAGAGAATTGAATTGATGGTTATGATCTTTGTATACAAAATGAAAAATCATTTGACTCCAATTTATCTGTCTAATGCGGTAACAAGGAGAGAAGAGGTACAGCCCTATTTCCTAAGAAATGCATCTTATATCGGAATTAATTTTGCTGGCAGTGCTTTCGCTCAAAACTGTATTAATTATAAAGGGTTTTGGAAATTCAACCAGCTTCCAAATTATATAAAAAATGAAACTTCTTTACCAAGATTCAGAAGATTATGTTGCAGCCATATTCAGGGATTGGTTCCCTAATTTAATATTTTGGTTCCTTTGGGGTTTTTTGTTTATTTTTTAACATTTTTAAACATTGTTTAATAATTTTTTTTTTTTTTGAAATTTTTTTTTTCCTAATATTTATTTTTTAAATAATATTTTTTTTTTAATAATATCTTTTATTTAAAAATTTGTTTTTTTTCCCCCTTAATATTTAGTAATAGTAATGTTTGGAATATAATATATTTTTTTATTGAATTAACTTAATCATTAATTTGTTATTGGAATTTTGGATTGTATTTGAAATATTGTAATTTATATAAAGTAATTAAACTAATAATAATAATAATAAAAAAAAAAAAAAAATTGTATTTCTAAACTATTTGAAAACTCTTTTGGAAATTGCGCAAAAACTTTAGAATCAGATATGAGAATTAGACTTAGGAGTTGTTTTAATAAAAAATTCAAAAAATATAAGCTTATATAATACTTATAATAACATTGAATATTTGTTAAATAAAAATTATATTATAACCTTTGATAACTGTACTATAAAAGTAAATCAAATAAAATTTTCAAATAGTAATTTACAGTTTAAGATATCATTTTTACTTCCAAATTATGCAACTATTGATCACGTTAATCAGAGAGTAAACCTAAAAATGTTACATGTTAAATAAATGAAAAATAATGAAGAAATTAAGGAAATTAAATATGAAAAAAATGTTTATACATTTTTTTCTTATTCTACTTTCATTTTAATTCCCTTAATGTCTATCATAATAATTTTATTAAATTTTAAATTTTGTAAGTCAAGAAATCATATAGATTTAAAAAATAATCCAGGAAATTATATTGTTCAGGAGTACAATATTCCTAAGGAAGGGGGAGTTACTTATCCAAAGGAAAAATTAAACCATAATTATTTTATAATAATTATCGTTATTGAAATAAATGCAATCTATGTCAAACACATTTTTTTTTCTTTTTTTTTAAATTATATGTTTAAATATTAATTTTAAAAAAAAATTGCTATCGCAAACACTTTATTTTTTATTTTTGTTTTTCAATAAAAATAAGGTTACTAATTGTAATTTATAGTATTTGTAATTTATAGTACTCATTTAAACCGCGCTAAGAATCCGTTTATCTTAGCATAACTAAAATAATTACAATAAGTAAACCACTTAAAACCGCCCAAATTTAATTTTTAGCTTGCATTTATTTCCTCATATGTTGATTTCTGACCATTGTATATATTGTAAGATTTAATGTTAATTTTTAGTCTTTAAGAAGATTCAATAAAGATTATTTGTTTTATTAAGAACTTGTGTTTAATTTTATGTTTTATATTAAAATAAATTAATACATTCAACCTTACTACCCTTGGAGTTCTCCAGTATGGATAGCACCGAAAAACTAGATGCTACAGAAAAAAAGTGGCATTATAGATTGTCGGAAATAGCTTCAGATCATGGTTCAGAATTTACTTCTATAATCTATAAAAATGATATACATACTACTACAAAACACACTCAATACGAACTATTTTATGGTAGAACTAACTCCTTTTTAAAAAATATTAACTGCAGTTCTAAACATGATTATCTCCAAAAAGGGAACGAATACATAGCAAAACTTTATCCCGAAATTCGAAACAAAATACAAAATAAATCAAAATTTAACATAGAAGAATTAAATAAAAATCGCGAACACCTCGAAAATATAGAAATTAACCAAACAATTGTAACCCGTAGTTTTACCAAACATAAGACAAAAACCAATAACAAAGTTTCGATAATAACTCTTGACAATAGGAAAATTCATAAAATCATATTAAAACGCAAACGTAAATTTCAAGGTGATAACAGGACAAAAACTGGGAATACGAGACCTAACGAACCATAAGGCACTGACAATGAAAATTGAGACCGCGTGATCAATAATAACATACCAGAACCGACTTCACATAATGAAATTGGACGAATATGAAAAAATAATACGGGAAATAGAATCATCCATTGAAAATTTCCAAAGTTACGACAAACTACAGGACTCGCCAAAAATTACGAAACTTAAGATTATTGAACTTATCGCATTAAAACAGAATATTATAAAAGAGCACTGAACAGTGATAAACGGACTTGGGACTATTATAAAAACCATAACTGGTAACATGGACATCACGAACGCCCAACAAATAAACGGAACTTAAAATGCAAAACTTTCTATAATTAAACACCAAATGATAGAATGTTTCGAAAATATTACAAATCATATAAACCAAAAGCAGGAAATAATTCAAGACTATTTAAATGACTAAAAAAACAATATAATAACAGGTAAAAAGGTTACAAGCATATTTCAATGATTCAAATATTATATTTAACATCCGTATTCCTATATTTTCTAACCATAATTACAATCTTTTTCATATAATTCCACTATTCACAAAAAATAATAAACTAACAATTCCAAAACCTTATGTTATTCATAATTCCTATAAAATTCAATATTTCGACAAACAATGTACAAAAATCGAAGGCATACATATTTGTGGAGAATCATCTTCTCAAGAAAATAACAAAATAACAAAATAGACCAGCAAATTGTAACTTTACCGAAGTTTTACCAGTACAAGATATTTTACAACCAGAACCTAATTTCATCCTACGTATTTCATTCATCCTAATAAATGTACCGGAGATATTAAATAAGTCTAACTGCGGCGTAAACAACTTCAGAATCAACAATACCCAACTCATATATTTTCAAAATTGTGCAGTCGAAATAATTAACATAATAATATCGAGAAAACGTGAATTTATTTTGGAATACCATCCATAAATTCCTAATGGAATAATTTTTAAGTATCAACTCTACGACAGTTATAGAAAACATACAACTACAAAAAATGAAGTTATATCAAAACAACTACACCGAAGCAATTCAATCACTACAATTAAAAACTAGCAATAATAACCACTTTAATACTAATCACTATAATTTTCTTTACAGTTAAAGCAAAACCAAAATAGTAGTGCCTATTTCATATACAGATTCTATTAGCAATAGTAACAACTAAGTCAACAAAGGTTTCCTCTGACCGTCACTTCATTCTAAAGGGGAAGGATTTATGTGATCATACAATCACATCACCTAGCAAATTTCAATAACTTCAAAGTTATATATTTTAATTATTAAATTCAATATCAAATTACAATTTTTTACTAATTAACTCTGTAAGTTATATTAAATCAACTAATTAAATTATGAATAATAATGCTTAGTAAACACTTTGTATCTGAATTTATTTGGCAATAATTTAAATATAACATTTTGTGAACTTTTAAAATTCAAGTTTTCCACATTGATGTAATTTCGTGTTTATTAACTAAAATTTGATTACCATTGCATTTTGTAACATATAAAAGACCTGTAAAATAAAATAATTAATCAATTAAGTTTAGAGAACCTCATAAAGCTTTTGTTAATAATAAATAAATTGTTTTTTTTTTGTTAATATCTGAACGACATTTTAACACAGGCGAGAGGGAAATCATGGGAAAATGTTGCTAATGGAATAAACAACAGTAACTCAAACAAAACATGGCTCAGAGCCACAGGAATTCTTGGTAAAAAAAACACCGATGGGAACTCTCGCCATACAGCAAGCAAAAAAGTTAGAGATAGACCCAATAAAAAACCTGGAAATCCTTGCTGCGCATCCTATGGAACAAACACAGTACAAGAGAAAGAGCAAGAAAACAACCCCCCATTTTCGAACGTCCCACCAAATAAAACGATAACAAGTGTGGAAGTAATATGGGTAATTCAAAACTTTCAAGGGGCAACACTTGGTATGGACAAAATACAAACAAACAAAGGTTTAAACCCAACAAAGGTTGAAATAGAAAGGCTAACAAAATTGTACAATAAAGTTTATAGTACTGGACAACTTTGTCAAAGCTGGAAGATGGCGGAGCTCAGACTAATACCAAAACCAGGAAAAGACCCAAGATATCAGAAAAATTACAGATATATATCGTTGTTGAGAACAACTAGCCAGAACCGCTAAAAAAATGAATGCAGGAAAAAGTATAATAAATTAAACAGCTGGCTTCCTCTAGAACCGACAATCGCAGTGTGTTATAACGGTTTGAGCCTCAAGTTCAAAAATCTCAACAATGGACTACCACAAAGCTCACCATTATCAGTTCAACTGTTCAATCTTTACATCGAAGATTTAGACAAAAAACTTCTGGAAATTAAAGAGATAGATAACCTCATTTATGCAAATAATGTAATAATCACTGCAAAAGGAGACAAATTAAAAAGAGGAAACGCTTTAGTTGCAGAAAGCGAATCTGTCAATAGTCAAATATCAATCATCAAAACGAAGCTATTCAATTTACAAATGATCTAAAAATATTTGGGCTCAATTTTTGGAAGAAATCTAAAATTTAACAAACATGTAGAAAACATAGTTGCAGATGTGATGATATCAAACAACCTCCTAAAACTCATCTGTCGGAAAAAAGTAGAACCCTCACCAAAATCCGCAGCCCGAATAGCAAAAAGCATACTGTTTGGGAAAATAGACTACAAAGGGAAACATGAAGAAACTGCAAACGGCAATCAACTAAGGCGCGAGTATAACAACGGCAGCTATCACACCCACAAGAGTCAATGTTCTATTATCAGTGGTGAACTTCTGAACAGCCGAACAAAGAAGGAACCCATTGGCGTTAGGACTAATCACAAAAGCCGCCTATGACACCCTTTACATAAGTTTTCTAACGCAGTTTTGAAAGAAGAACAACAAGCTCCAAAAAAGTCATCTTTCGAAAAAGCAATGGAAACAGCAAAAGGTATAGAATTAGACATAGCAGCTCTGCGCGAGACACTAGAAAGCATTTATAATTTATTTATTTGTTAGTTAATTCAAGCGCTTACATTTACATTTAAATAATTATACTTAATATAAAATTAATATTAAAGTTATTTCTTTAAGCAAAATTTCTTTAATAAAAAAAAAATATATTTATATTTCACAAAATTTTTACAGTTAAACACAACAAAATAGTGATGAATAATTACGGAATTATTTTGAATAGTGATTTTTTTGATCACATCTTTACTCATGTTTATATTTACTATAATTTTGTATTGATTCACATTCATCAACATTCTATTCATCGGTTCGTATTTGCCGTAATTAGTCCTATGGTATCTAATCGAAAATGTGTTTCCGGACCTAAAACATGTTCGTGTGTTGAATGAGTTAATTAATATGTTGTTAATGTAGTATGAATCTACATAGTTATGAAATACTTGAGAAATAAAAACAATACCCAGTGTTCGTATGCATTCTAAAGTATTCATATCAAGTAATTTGAGACAATCAACATATGGAGGCAATATAAGGGGATTAGGGATTGGGGATCAGCCCAATTTAGATTTTTTAAGGCAAACTTTAGGAAATTTCTTTGCATTGCTTCAATTATAATAATATGTTGTAGTTAGACCAAATAATATGTTGTAGTTAGTATGTTGTGGAGACCAGACCTCTTTTGCATACTTCAGAAAAGGACGAACTAAAGTCGTGTAAAGAGATTTTATAATATATACACACTTCTTTAAAGATTTTCATGTCGTCCGCGTAAACTTTTATGGAACTGTTCTGAATAATATTAGTCACATAAATAAACAACAGTGGTCAAGATGACTACCCTGTGGTAATCCAGAATTAGCAACAAAAAATGCTGAAATTGGTGTTTTGAAAAGAACAATAAAGCTACAGCTGTTTAAGTATGAGTCAATCCAGTTATTTAAGAAATAAGGAAAACAATATTTTTTTAATTTATAGAGAATCACACTATGAGACAGAAGATAAAACGGTTTACAGTGTAGACCATGTCGGTTTGGCGCCCAACTTCCATTGTTTTCAAAATAGTTGAAGCTATTTCTGTAAGGTTAGTTACAGTTGACCTCTTTTTTACAAATCCATGTGATGATTCACCATAAATTCAGAACAATAATCATAATTTGCATCAAAAACTATAAGTTCAAACAATTTTGGCAAACTAGAAAGTTTAGCAATAGGCCAATTATTTTACTTTTGAGTCTTTTTTATGAACTGGCCTTATGATTCTTTCCATAAATTGGAAAACATCTTAGAAGCAAGAGATTTCTTAAAAAAAAGTGCTATTGGATTAGATAGGGAATCGACGCAACGCCATAAAATAATTTCTGGGAGATTATTTGGTACAGGAGCAGAGTTATCATCCACTTCAGTTAAATAAAGCTGTATCGCGCCTGGTGTAAAATTTATATTTTGTAGAGGTGAACTCGGAAAGTCTTCCAAATGATTAAAATTAGATTCAGCAACATAGAAAGAAGAAGTAGAATAACTACAGGCGAAGAAATCATAAAAATTGTTAGATATAAGAATTGAGTCGTAAAATTTATCAATCGCATTATTTAAATCATTTATGTCTAGAAAAGAATTTAAGTCAATTGAAAGAAAAAAAATTTTTTTTAGTGCATTTCGCTGCCACATAAATGTGAACAGGAAATTACACACAATTTTCCAGGCGTGGTTGTAAATATCGTAAGGTTTAAATATGCTTGCGACGTGTGTGAGACTCGAACTAAAACTCTCTCGGGGTTTATAGCGTAATTTATACACTCGTACCGACTAGGCAACCGAGACCATAAAGAAAAAAACAATTAATAAGCATATAAAATTTAGTTTTGGAAAAATTAAATTTGTATGAGATATTTAATGACGATTTATTTAAACAATTATAATGAAATAGAAAACTGAAAGGGTAATGATGACAATCAATTTTTGAAAGAGGTGTTGACGTCAATGTATTAGTTACATTTACGCAGTCAGAAGTAAAAAGAAGGTCTAATTGTTTATTTGATAGATTTTTAGTAGAAGAAACTTGTTGAAGTCCACAAGCAAGCAAACCATCTATAACTGTCGATTCAACATTAGAGGTTAAATTAGTCGGAATGTAAAAATATTCGTCGTCATGAAGCTGCCAATTAATATTTAGCAGATTAAAATCAACACATATTATGAGTTTATCAAGGTCATTTAATTTATCATTCAAAGAATCAACAACTGAGTAGGAATTGTCAAATAATTCAAGAGAATTGATGGAGAGAGATAACCAAGTCTCAGTAATCATAAGTATTTCCGAATTGAATTTACGAAAAACTTGTGTTGTTTTAGTGCGTAATCCTCCTACATTATGATAATATAATGAAAGATTACTTGTCAGATCATTATGCTTTATTGTTGTCACAGTTATTAAATTATTTTTAACTATTGGCAAGAAAAAACTGATTAGAACTTTTTCTCGAACGCTGTAAGTGATTATAGTAGTTACTATTACAATAACTACGCAAAGATTTTTAAGTATTCTTGCATCATTTTAATGGGCACCCCAATAGCCTCATTATAATTTACAAAGTGGACATATGGAGCTTTGGACACCCTTCATTATGTAGAAGTACTCAAACGTAAGTATTTGTTTTTCCCTCGATAACATAACTATAGGAGCACCATTAGTTGTTTACCATTACCATAGGAGTTTACCATTTTTTATATCCTACACCTAAAGTATAGGGTATATTAACTTTGGTATGGTGTTTGTAACCACGAAAAGGAAGCTAGTTAGATATGGACATGTATGTATATTCTGAATCTGGATCACCTCCTGAGTCGATTTAGTGATGTTCGTCCGTTTGTCCGTCCGTACGCACGATAACTTAAAAAATAATTATGCTATCTTGAAGAAATTAATACTGTGGATTAACAATGACTAAACTAAGGTGGAGATAGCAAATGGGAAATTTCATTTATCCAAAATTTGAGATGAATTGGAGGAGTTGTTCGGGTACCTCCCACACAACTCCCAAAAACCGAAAAAGGATATCTTCGAAATTAATAGAGATAGAAACTCCGAATTTGATACGAGTGTGCTGCTTCCTGAATTCCTGATTTGCTTAATATTTGAGATGAATTGGAGTGGTTGTTCGGGTACCTCTCGTACAACTCCCAAAACCGAACAAGCATATCTTCGACATTAATAAAGATATATTTGATTTTGCCGCCATTTTCTTCTACCTGTAATTTTTATACGAAGTTTCTTTATGTATATTCTAAATACATTCCGGTTAGTTAATATGGAACGTTACACGAAGGAACAACAATTGAAAATGGTAAAAGTTTTCAAGATGTAATTAGGAAATTTCGAACAAAATTTGGTAGAGACAATGCTCCAACAAATCGTGCCATCAAGCTGATGGTTGATAAATTTCTAGAAACTGGATGTGTTCTTGATAACAGAGGAAACATTTATCAACGTAGTGGCCGTTCAACCGAGAATGTAGCAGCTGTGAGCAGAAGTGTTGAAGAAGATGCAAAAACTTCCATTCGTCATCGTTCGCAGCAATTAAACATCAAAGCATCCACATTATTCAACATTTTGCATCGTGATCACCATTTAAAGGCTTATAAGATCGAGCTGACGCAAGAATTAAAACCAACTGACCATGCATTACGTCAGCAATTCTTGGACAATCGAAAAACAAGAAGAAAATGAAATTTTTTTAACAAAATAATCTTCACTGACGAAGCTTATTTCCAGCTCAATTGCTACGTCAATAAACAGAATTGCCGCATTTGGGGTGAAGAGAATCCAAGGGTTATCTTAGAGCAACCAGTACATCCACAAAAGGTTACGGTTTGGTGTGGTTTGCGGTCAGGAGGAATCATCGGACCATATGTTTTAGAAAACGCAAATGGAAATACGATTACGGTCAATAGAAATCGCTACAGGGAGATGATCCGAAGCCTTTTGTGGCGGGAAATTGATGATTTGGACGTAGAGAATATGTGGTTTCAACGGGAGGGTGCCACTTGCCACACAGCAAGAGAAACAATGGATTTTTTGAAGGAAAATTTCGAAGATCGCATTATTTCTCGTAGAGGAGGGGTGATGTGGCCTCCAAGATCGTGCGATTTGACACCGTTGGATTTTTTTTTGTGGGGTTTTGTGAAATCGAAAGTGTACAGCAATAATCCCACAACAATTCAAGAGCTTAAAAACAACATTATCGAGCAGATTTCAACCATTGAGAACAGTGTATTGAACAACATGATTCAGAATTTTGGTAAAAGATTGGAAGCCTGCCGAAGTAGTAGAGGGGGCCGGAACCTATTTGTAATAAATTAAAATAAAAATATATTAAATATTTCAAAAAAAAAGTCTTTTTTTATTAAAATTAAAATGATATCTCAATTTTGAACACCCATAGAAACAGCAAATTTGATATGAGGGTGTTGTTTGCTGAATCCCTGATTTGGCTAAAATTTTAGATGAATTGGAATGGTTGTTCGGGTATCTCCCTCACAACTCCCAAGACCGAACAAGCATGTTTTCGAAATTAATAAATATAAAAACTTGAAATTTGAATAAAGAGTCTTCTACCCTGTTCTGATGATGTCTCTAAAATTTGAGATGAATTGGGGTGGTTGTCCGGGTGCCTTCACACACTTTCTAAGACCTAACAACCATATCTTCGAATTTAATAAAGATAGAAACCTGAAATTGTGTACAAAGGTTGTAAAAGCATTTATTTTTTTAGCTTATATTAAATACCTAACTAAAATAACTTATGGATTTTTAATTTAATTTGAATTTTTTAGGTGAAAGGTATAAATAACTCGGTTGCATCGACTTACTGTTACATTTACTTGTTATACCCTACACCTAAAGTATAGGGTATATTAACTTTGGTATGGTGTTTATAACCACCAAAAGGAAGCGAGTTAGTTAGGGACATGTATATATATTCTGAATCAGGATCACCTCCTGAGACGATTTAACGATGTCCGTCCGTCCGTCCGTCCGTTCGCACGATAATTGAAAAACTAATAGAGCTATCTTGATGAAATTTATATAGTAGGTTACTAATCACGAAGGGAAGGCTAAGTTCGAATTGGAACAAAATCGGTCTATGGGTTCGGATTCTGGAAGCTTCCGAATAATTCCGGAGCAAACGAGATTATTTCCAAAACCAACAAAGATAGAACCTTTAAATTTTGTTCAATGATGTTCCTTCCCGTTAGATTTATGTCTCTGAAATTTAAGAGGATTTGGTCCATGGGTTTGGATTTTGGAAGCTTCCGAACGAGCCCAAGAGCTAATGAGATTATCTCCAAAAACAACAAAGATATAACATTTAAATTTGGCAGAATGGTGTTCTTTCATGTTTGATTTGGGTCTCTGAAATTTGAGAGGATTTGGTCCTTGGGTGCGGATTTTGGAAGCTTCCGAACGAGCCTCAGAGCAAATGATATTATCCCCAAAACCAACTAAGATGTAACCTTTAAATTAGGCAGAATGGTGTTCCTTCATGTTTGATTTATCTTTCTGAAATTTGTGAGGATTTGGTCGATGGGTTCACACCTTAGAAGCTTCCGGACGAGCACCAGAGCAAACGAGCATATCTCCACAGCCAACCAAGATAGAATTTTTAGTTTTAGTACAAAAGTGTTCTATTATGTTTCCTTTTCTGTAAAATTGGAAACTGACATTTGAAAGAATTTGAACCATGGGTTCGTATTTTGGATACTTCCGGACGAGCACAAGAGCAACGAGCATATCTCCAAAACTAACAAAAGTAGAATCTTTAAATTTACTACAATGGTGTTCTGGCATGTTTTCTTTATGTTCCTGATATGGATTCGATGAATTGGAGTGGCTATTCGGGTACCTGATACACACCTCCCAAGGACTAACAATCTTCGAAATTAATAAAGATTGAAACTTAAAATTTTTTACAAAGGTGTCAAGCATATCCCAAGAGGATGCCTCTTTTACGTTCCTGAAATTCGAGTTGAATAAGACAGAAAAGGGAAGAAGTTCAAGCAGCTGCCACTTATGAGATTATCTCCAAAAACAACAAAGATATAACCTTTAAATTTGGCAGAATGGTGTTCTTTCATGTTTGATTTAGGTCCCTGAAATTTGAGAGGATTTGGTCCATTTTGGAAGCTTTCGAACGAGCCCCAGAGCAAACGAGATTATCTCCAAAACCAACAAAGATAGAACCTTTAAATTTTTTACAATGATGTTCCTTCCCGTTTGATTTATGTCTCTGAAATTTAAGAGGATATGTTCCATTGGTTTGGATATTGGAAGCTTCCGGACGAGCCCCAGAGGAAATGAGATTATCTCCAAAAACAACAAAGATATAACCTTTAAATTCGGCAGAATGGTGTTCTTTTGTTTTTGATTTAGGTCCCTGAAATTTGAGAGGATTTGGTCCATTTTGGAAGCTTTCGAACGAGTCCCAGAGCAAACGAGTATATCTCCACAACCAACAAAGATAGAATCTTTATTTTTATTACAAGAGTGTGCTGTTATGTTTCCTTTTCTATAAAATTGGAAACTGACATTTGAAAGAATTTGAACCATGGATTCGTATTTTGGAAGCTTCCGAACGAGCCCCAGA